>CM019742.1:7022783-7366935 GCA_009761775.1 Ficus carica | reverse complement strand
AAGTATTCGGCTAATTGTAGGAGGTATATTTTGAAGATTTTCTTTTCGGTTATATGTTTAGACTTGATCCACAACATATATATTTTAGTTCGAAGTAGTTCTGCTTATCTTGAAAATCAATTTATTCCATGTTTGATTTCTTAATTACTATTATTTTCTTTTTGTATTTCCTTTCATGTTGGATTTTTATGTTTCTCATCTATAATTGTTTTCTGCCCTCCTCCCTCACGAAATCCCCTTTTTTTTTTTTTTTTTTTTTCCGTTGTTGTTTGATTTTGCAGATCCCTCTTCCTGCAGTGTTTCTATAAGTAGTCCAGTTGACTTTGAGAGCTCAAAAAGTTCAATATCTGCATGCACGCTTTATCATGATAAAGGACCAGAGCCATGGCTCCGTAAGACAAGTACTGATGCATGGCTTTCAACAGGTGTTGATGAGGCCATTGATGGTGCTGATGGTGCTTTACAGGATCAGGGTGATATATTGTGTTGTTTGTTACGAAAATGGTTCTCTTGAAATATATGATGTCCCTAGTTTCAATTGTGTCTTTTCAGTGGATAACTTTATATCTGGAAGGCCCAACCTAGTTGATGCATTTGTGCAAGAAGAACCAAAGGATCCACAAAAAGTAACAAACAAAAGTTCTGAAGAATTAGCTTGTCAAGGCAGGAAAGAAAATACGCAGAACGTGAAAGTTGTTGAATTGGCGATGCAGAGATGGTCAAGAAAGCATAGCCGCCCTTTTCTTCTTGGGATACTGTCTGATGGAACAATTCTTTGTTATCATGCTTACCTGTTTGAAGGTACAGAGAGTACCTCTAGAATTGAAGATTCAGTTTCTTCACAGAATTCTTCTGGCTCAAGGCTCAGAAATCTGAGATTTGTTCGGGTTCAATTGGATGCATATGCTAGAGAGGAAATGTCAGATGGACTGTCCTGCCAAAGAATTAGTATTTTCAAGAATATTGCTGGTTATCAGGGGTTATTCTTGTCTGGGTCAAGACCAGCCTGGTTTATGGTATTCAGAGAACGTCTTCGTGTTCATCCCCAGGTCAGCTATTCATTATCTTGGGCATATAAGAGCTTAGTAGCAATTGTTAAACATTAGCAAGTGTGCTATTCACTTGTTTCATTTTTATGTTTTAATTGTGCAGTTATGCGATGGTTCAATCGTAGCCTTCACTGTTCTTCACAATGTGAACTGCAACCATGGCTTCATTTACGTTACATCTGAGGTCAGATGTAGTATACTTCTCATTTCTGGGTGATTGTTTGCATGACTGTGGACATTCCACCTGATCTTTTTCTCTAATCTCTAGGGTATTATGAAAATTTGCCAACTGCCACCTATAACCAGTTATGACAATTATTGGCCAGTGCAAAAGGTGATACTTCCATGTTTCTTGTTCTACTTGATTCAAATATCAATTTGATTCATGTTTATGAGTTTTGGTAGTGATCTGCTTCTATTTTTTTTTTTTAATAAATAGATTCCATTGAAAGGCACTCCACATCAGGTCACTTACTTTGCGGAGAAGAATTTATACCCAATTATAGTTTCAGTTCCTGTGAGTTACCTTCCTGCCCTATCCCATGCTTTACTAGAATAACGGTTCATATATTTACTATTTTGGAGTTGAATTGTTGCATCTATATGACAAAGTTGGGATATCATAGTGTCATGATTTTCATTTTATGTAAACTACCATGTTATAAAATACGCATTGAAAAGGTGATCTGTATTGTTCTTGTATGCCTGAACATAATGTAATGTTTGTTCCCACTTCCCTTCAAATAGTTTACCTTACAGGATGCCTTAGTTTGCTCGAGCTTGATGTAATCATAATATCAGAGGTCGTAATGCAGCAGTAATTTTCTGTAGGTTCATAAGCCACTGAATCAAGTTCTGTCATCATTGGTTGATCAAGAAGTTGGACATCAGTTTGAGAATCCTAATTTAAATCCTGATGATCTGCATCGGACTTACACTGTTGATGAATTTGAGGTTCGGATTCTCGAGCCAGAAAAATCTGGGGGTCCTTGGCAGACTAAGGCTACCATTCCAATGCAAAGTTCTGAGAATGCGCTAACGGTTCGAGTGGTCACACTGTTTGTAAGTCTATGTTGCTCTCCTCTGTGTTCATTGTATAACCACCTACGGAAAAAAAGGGACTGCACACATGCGTAACTGAAAAGATGAATCTTTAAGGAATAAACGAAATTTATTTGGGGCAGGCATGGGTTTGGAGATGATAGGACTGCTGGCAAAACTAGATTGGTGTTTGCTCAACCCGATGGTCGTCTTTGGATGCTACAAGATACTTTTTTTGCTTAACTTTTAATGTTCATTGCAGAACACAACAACAAAAGAGAACGAAACACTTCTAGCCATTGGGACTGCTTACGTGCAAGGGGAGGATGTTGCTGCCAGAGGAAGAATTCTTTTGTTTTCACTGGGAAAAGACTCTGATAATTCCCAGAATTTGGTACTTAAGAGACTTTACTGTCTCTACTTGCTTGACCCTATTTTATCTTTTACTCTTAATAATAGCTACCAGAGAGGAACTTTTGTAGCTCAATCTACTCTTATTATTTTCTTACTTCCAAAAGTCTATGAAGTTGATTCAGCTCATTTCCACCTTCAGGTTTCAGAGATTTACTCCAAGGAGTTGAAGGGTGCTATATCTGCATTAGCCTCTCTTCAAGGCCATTTGCTTATAGCTTCTGGTCCTAAAATTAATTTACACAAGTGGACTGGTACCGAGTTGAATCGAATTGCATTTTTCGATGCACCGCCATTATACGTTGTGAGCTTGAATATTGTACGTGCTACTAAAAAACTTCTTCCATTATGGTTATTTCTGTCTATATAAACCTGGATCCAATCAAGAGAGAGGGGAAGAGAGAACAGCAGAGGTCATCTCCAATATTATCAGAGTGAAAGGTGTTAGAACTGGATTATAGTAGTGACGCGGGACCAAGATAATTAAGAAAAGATTATAGTAGTAAATTAATATAAGATTGAATTTATTGTTATGAAAAAGGAATATTGAAATTCACTCCTGTTGCGGTTTTTTCTTCGATCTCGCTAGCTTGGATTCCTTGTTTGACATCTATTACATATAAACACAACTGCAGGTCAAGAATTTTATTCTTATTGGTGACGTCCACAAAAGTATATACTTCCTTAGTTGGAAGGAGCAGGGAGCTCAACTTAGTTTATTGGCCAAGGATTTTGGTTCCCTTGACTGTTTTGCAACGGAGTTTCTGATTGACGGAAGTACACTGAGCCTTGTAGTTTCAGATGATCAGAAGAACATCCAGGTTAGATTTTTTTGTTATTTGTACCTTTTTGGATCCGTGATGACAATATTTCATATGTTCTTTGAATTCATGGTAGTTGGTGAAAAAGTTGATAGCGTTAGCATTTTCCAAGATGTTCTTGTCTAATTTCATATGACAATTAAAACAAAATGCAGTTGGCAAATACACATGTTCTAGGGTTCAGAGTTGGTGGGCTAATTCCGGTTTTCCTTTGATGAAATGCAGATATTTTATTATGCACCCAAGATGTCTGAAAGTTGGAAAGGACAGAAGCTTCTCTCGAGGGCTGAATTTCACGTTGGTGCCCATGTAACCAAGTTCTTGCGGTTGCAAATGCTTTCTACTTCAACTGATCGAATGGGGACCACTGCAGGCTCTGATAAAACAAATCGCTTTGCATTACTCTATGGTGCCCTCGATGGCAGTATTGGTTGTATTGCACCGCTTGATGAACTAACATTTCGCAGACTGCAGTCACTACAGAAAAAGCTTGTTGATGCCGTTCCACATGTTGCTGGTCTGAATCCTAGATCCTTTCGCCAGTTTCGCTCTAATGGGAAGGCTCATCGGCCTGGACCTGACAGCATAGTTGACTGTGAACTACTGTGCCAGTAAGGTTTTTCATGTCATTTTATAAATAAATCATATTGTCTTTAGGAAGATAGCGAAGGTCTTCTGCATTGGAGAAAAATGTGACAATCTTTTCCCTAGTTTGTTTTTCGTGTCAATGTTATTCATGTGAATGCTCTTTCATGTTCTGACTATTGTTTTCCAGCAATATGAATTAGGTCAGATGACGGGTTCTCCCTTTAGCACGGCTAAGTGTTGTTTGGTTTCTGTTTTGCAGTTATGAGATGCTTCCTTTGGAGGAACAGCTAGAAATCGCTCACCAGATAGGAACAACCCGTATACAAATTCTTTCCAACTTAAATGACCTTTTTCTAGGAACAAGCTTCTTGTAACTTGTTAGGGCAGCAGATACGAGAGTAGCTTACGAGATTTCCAACGCACTAATTTAGTCGATGCATTCTTGGAAAATACCCTCCCCCAACGTCCCACCGGCCTGATTTGTATCCACATGCAAATGCGTATTGCCATTTGAGGCTACAATGCTGAAATCAGTTGCGGTAAGAAGTGGAGTTGCAGTTGGAGCGCAGAGAGTGAAAAATGAATAGGAATCTCGCTCCAATGTTGTATCAAAGAAGTGATGAACGATGTAGATGTCAATAATTGGATGCTTATATTTAAACCCCATTGCCCTTTTTCGTTGTCAATCTTCCATTTGCATCCATGGTTGCTGCTTGATGGTTGCTTTTAATAATTTAGGCCATTATTGTTGGTTGTATGAACAAAGATTGTGATTTTATATTATCACTTTGACACTCTGCAGTGGTGACATCACGGAATGGGCCTGCAAAAACAAGCCAAAACTAGACAGGTGACGGATAAGAAGTATCATTTAAAATAAAAAGTAAAAATAAAAGAACTAAAAAGGATTAATCCTTTGCTTTGTCAATGACTAAAGTTTTACTTTGATCCTTAAATCTTGTGAGTAAGAGCAGTGGTCCCGAAATTACTGAAAAGGAAAAGAAAAAAAAAAAGTTAATTGGTTTCTTTTAGCATTTTATGTTACATCTTCAAGAAACTAAAAAAGAGACTAAAAACAATAATTTTTCAGGCATTTAAAGTGCAATTGTGAAATTAATGAATTTTT
The DNA here is from genome assembly GCA_009761775.1 of Ficus carica. NCBI lineage: Eukaryota > Viridiplantae > Streptophyta > Magnoliopsida > Rosales > Moraceae > Ficus > Ficus carica. The sequence goes on along the minus strand of CM019742.1, from coordinate 7,361,899 downwards.
GTTAAAATATTTAGGGGAAAAAAAACATTCAAAGTTTTTTGAAAATAGAGAGGAGAAAATTACCTAAATGATCACTTTTTTTTTTTTTTTTTTTTTTCTGTCATATATTGATCAACATGATATAATCCTCACTCTTGATCGACAACAATATTAATTTTAGTGTTTTCCGGAAAAAAAAAAAAAAAAATTCATAGAATACACTCAAAGAGGCTTCCAGTCCATGGATCCCAAGCTAAAAATAATATTGATGGGCCGGTGTTGCGCGTGTGCCAGCTCTCAAACACGTGCAAGGATAATGCATAATTGGGTCTAGCCATGGACGTACAATGATGATGACACACGTGCACAACATTTTGTAGTTATATTCCATCTCTCTATTCTCTAGGGGGGCCTAAAAGGGGAAGAGAAGACTGATAAGAGACACAGGGATAATATTTTATCAACTTAAGGGGATGTTTCTAAAGTGTACCGTTTTGGGACCATTTCCTCTAAGGATTAAGGAATGTTAAGCAAAAGTGCAACATTTCTCCTTCATTTGTGATGAATGAGATGCCGTGGGTGTGTCCCCTCTTATGGACAACCAATTTGCTTATAATATATACAAAGGCACATCTATATATATATATATATATAATATAATCCTCTGTATTAGATTTATAAATAAAAAAATTATAAATCTTCATTTGCCCTTGTACAAAAACCCACTTTAGGGGCATTAAAATTTCCCAAAAGCACTAGTAGTGGGATCTTACTAATGCACACTTGGGTCTCTATCAAGGGAGAGGCAAAATGAGTGTGTATGCTTTGACATGAAAAGAGAGCCTTTCAATTTCTTTTCTTTCTTTTTTCTTTTTTATTTTTTATTTTTATTTTTCATTTTTTCTCAAATGCCCTTTGAAACAATGGTGGGTGTGCACCCTGAGTCAACCCGGCTGTTCCAATTTTGAGTCGGCGCCTTTGCTTTGCAGATTCTTTCCTTGGTAGAGTGGTAATTACTTTGTGTAATTAATCTCTCTTACTGCAAAATAATTCCTTTGTGTAATTGTCCTTTATATAATCTTTTCATTAGATTTTGTCAAATTGAGGCTTCAATTTTGTAACCGAGTTTGATTAAGGGAAAAACAATTAGGAAAGTTGGGAAATGGTATTATGTGTATATGTAAGTTACTTTATCTTGTGATTGCAGATACAATCTAACTACGATAATTAATCTATATATCTTCTTCAATATTTAATTCCAGTATTCAAAATCCTATCATAGGTTAAAAAATAAAAAATAAAAAGAACAAAATTAGACACTATCTTTTGAGGCACGCTATTCCATTTATTAAACATTTGAGGACCACGTCTTTTGCTGCCATTCTCATGGCGGTCATTTTTTTTTCTTTTTCCCCTTTTTCTTGTTCGAATTTCAAATGACACAAGTTCACTAGTGCCAATACCGCATTAGGTCTCGTCCAGAAAAGATAAAATTTAGTAACGTACTTATATATATATATATATATATCATGGTTTCAGTGTGTGTGTATACATATATATATATATATATTGTCTCTGTCACCAACCTTTTATCATTCACTCTAGCTTAATTCTCAAGCTTGGAGTGTATTCTTTTCAGTCAAATTCGTACATTCATCAAGCAATATTTAGCTTTTGAACCAAACTCTTCATTCACTACTCGTCACTATAGCTTGTAGAGTTATCCGAAATTGGGAATTGCTAGTGTAGTGGAGTAAGATCTCCAACTTTTTTTTACTGCTGGCTTAGTGGAGCTACCACTAATTCCCTGAACTTTCAAACCAATATTTAGAAAAGTGTTTCCAATGTAGACGTCTCATATATACATACATATATAAATGTGTGTGTGTGTGTGTGTGTGCGTGTGAAATGCAATAAATCTTGTAATAATAGTTCCCTACGTCATAATTTGGGTCAAATGCATAATGAAGGATAATTATAAGAACTAGATCACCACATAATAATCTCCTAGATAGAAACGTAACAGATCAAAATTTATGGTCAAGCCAAAGCAGCCAATAATATGATTGTAAGTTCATTGTTCACAAACAGAAACTCGAAATAATGTTACAGTTTACACAAAAGATATTATATTCAACAAGAGAACCCCCACTAAACTATATGTATAGTTATATATATGGAGCCATATATGTGACCCCAGCTGAACCATTTGGACATATTAACATTAACATCCATAATGAAGCTCACGTCACGGCTCATCAATGCTTAATATATAAAAATCTTATTATTTGGTGGGCGTGGATTAATCTCCACCGCAGTAATGATGTTGGTCTTTTACTCGTGGAAGTGGGAGAGACTATATATATATATATGTACACATTGACTATATATATCTATATAGATATCTATATATAAGTAGTGGTATATACATCATCAAACAGTTATGTGGAAGATGGCGTCATCAAAGAAAAAATTTAATAGGGTAATGAATGAAAATTGATCAGGGGGTAATTATACAAGACCTGGTGTTGTAATTGAGTGATTCATATATATATATATATATATATATAATATATATTTGTCTGCGTGGCGCAGCGTGCTGAGGTTGCTGGCCACCCTTGGAACAGATTACTCTCCGCGTGCTGCATATACCACCCATGCTACTGATGTTATCATCAGTATATAGATAAAATATTTTATAAACTACATCCTATATATGTACTTCTTTTAAAGTATATGTATACGGCATTTATATACTATAGATATATATACTTTGAGAAGCCGTAAATTTAAGCAATTTATAACTTGCTTGCTCTAATATGTAATACCATCATCAATATATATAAATATACCCTTTATTGCATTTCTATGGGCATTGGCAGATTTTAGCTTCGGTTTGTTAGTTTCAATGCAAATTAAATTCAGTGTAGTGCTTTTATTTATTTATTTATTTATTTGATAGCTAGCATGAAGAACCAGACATTATTTGGAATGACAAACGGCCGTGAATGTGGTGTACTAAATAGATGAATGTTACCATTTAAGACACAACAAAAGGCAAATTAATTATTCACCGAAGTCAGTGGAGGTTACAACAATTTATTATGGTATAATACACACACACACACACACACCCACACCCACATATTATTATATATATAAACTTACCTCAAAACAGAAAAAAAAAAAAAATTGTTCCACTAAATAGCTAGTACCATTTTTTTTTTTTTTCATTTTTAGCTGTGTTAATATATATATATATACACACACACACACACACATAAACCAATTTTATTAACCTCGAAAGTGTTAGATTTAAAAGAACTCATTAGGAGAGATCTCAACTTTTGATGGAAAAACGGAAAAGGGAAAAAAAAAAAAAAAATCATGCGTCTGCTTACATGTGTGAGGATCAGCTTGTTAAAATAAATAAAACATGCAGTACAAATAGTTAAGATCGAGTAAATTAATCAAAGAAAAAGGTACCGATGTAAAGAAAATTTATTTGCGCATATGAATAGATATCACTGTGCTTTAAGAGGAAAAAAATAATGATGTGTGTATAGATAAGCATAAAATTTATAATCCAAATGGAAATGTGTTGCATACTTTTAATTGACCGTTAAATAATTGAAAATTGACTGATAAATTGAGATGAAATATTACAAGATGCATGCTCTTTTCCCCTATCAATTATGTGTACCAAAATCTTAAATTTGGTGCTATTGGTGTTATTCATTTCCTTTTTCACTTAATCAACAAGAAAAATATATATAGAGATGGAGCATTCCGAAACAACAAGGCACTTTCCTGCTACGTACATTTTATGAGATATATACGTACATATATATATATATATATATATATATATAAGAAGACGCTATTATAAACATCTTTCTTATAATAACTTTAGTCGGTAAGAGAATCCAAAATCTTCTTCGAGTTTTGCAGATTCAGTATGGTACATTGCATTAGCAAGGAACGACAACGTCAAACAATATATATGTAATATTGTATCTTCTTTGTTGTTTTATCCAAAATCAATATCTAGATTACAGTACCACTCTAAAATATTTGACCAACTAATTCTTCGTATCTTTAAAAGATTATTATTTCTTTTTATATATGTATGTATGTATATACAAAGGAAGATTATTACATTTTTACATGTGCGGTAGAGATCGAGAGCTTCATACATAATTAATTTACAACAACAAATACTTTACATTATTCTTATCTTAAACATTTGGAGTAGTGAAATCTATATTAAATTTTGTCTGCTTTTGTTAATTTTTTTTATATAAATATTTTTGATCTGGTTTAAATAAGATGCAACATATATAGTACAGTAAAAAGTAACTTATTATTAATACATAGATGATAGTCATACTATAACAACCGGATCTATATTTCATCAATTAGCCACTCACTAGGTGACAAATGTTAGCCAGCCAACAATTAAACAGTGGGGAGGCTTCCTTTTCCAAAACAATTCCTTGAAACTCTCTCTCAATATTGCAATTGTAGTATTGTCTATTTCTACGAATCCCATTGTCTCTGTATAGAGACAAAATCCCATTAATGTTGAACTAAGAAGATTTATTATAATAAGTACCTTGTACAAATGGATCGAATTTTATTTTATTCCCCATATATAAACTAATAAGAAAAAAATTTGAACTTTTAGTCATAATATTTTGTTATAAAAATTTTAGTTTAATACTTTTTTGTGACTAAATTGATCATAAATTTGTGACTAAAACTTTTAATCACGAGATTTTAATTAATCACAAAAAAATTTAATCACGTCGTGACTACAAATCTTGTAGTTAACATTTTTGTCTAAAGGCATATTAGTCACAAAGTTGTGACTAAAAATTTATTAAAAAATATTGTGACTATCAGTTATTTTTTCTTAGTGATGGTAAGAATCTCCTAATTTTTATAATATATATAGTTAGATCGGCACTTGATCAAAGCCCGATTATTTATTCAAGGAAGAGTTAAAATTCAGTCAATTTTTTAGGAAAATCGATTAAGTTTGTTTCACTTAAGAAACAACTTAATTTAATAATTGTACCATGTCCAAATATCCATAATATATATATATACACATATATATATATGCTCTTGAGAAATTTAGTAAAATAAACATTCAGAAATCTGAGATAATGTAAAGACGTATATATTAGCACCAGTTTGTGGAGGGCAGAGAGGAGTTATCTTGCCATGTGACAGAAGAGAGAGAGAGGAGAGAGAGAGAGGGCACTCCAATCAAGGTATGGAGATGAAGGAGGGCTCGTGGCTGCCTATTCATCGTCCGACAAGTAAACAGCGAAATCGTTGATGCTCCTTTCCTTGGTAGGCAAAAGCAAAGGCAATTGTTATAAAAGAAACCACCTTTTAAAACCCATTATCATCATCTTGTAAATATATAATATATTATATATATATACACAAATGTATATATAAGTAATAAACCTTCCATGCACACAAGTTTGGAAATTTATGTGGTCAAATATATGGTCTTACCTCTCTCTCTCTCTCTCTCTCTCTCTCTCTCTCATCCACTTGTCGAATAAACTTAGATTACCCCAAAATGAAAAAAATCCACCAACCCAACAATCACTCTTCCCCCTAACCATGCATGTGATCAGAATGAGTAACCTCGTGAGACTTTTTATTCTTCTCCTTCTTCTTAATTTTTTTTTATAATTATTCATGATATATTTGACCAACCAATTAAAAAAAGAACTATATATTTATAATTACCCTATATAATATATAACATATAATAATATGCTGATGATAATGTTTATTAGGCATAGTTGCATGCATGGCGCTGCTACCACCACTACTAGAAAAGAGGGATTACACGACGGGTTTTACCCGTCGTGTAAAGTTTTCACGACGGTTCCTTAACCGTCGTATAATCCAGCGTCGTGGAAGATAACACGACGGTTTTTAATACCGTCGTCATATCTAAGCTTTACACGACGGTTTCAAAACCGTCGTGTAATCCCGGTAAAAAGATATGTGGTGGAAGAAAAAAACAAACATTACACGACGGTTCCTCCCGGAACCGTCGTGTAATCTTCTACTGTTTTGAGATTACACGACGGTTCCGGGAGGAACCGTCGTGTAATCACTAGATTACCTAGATTACACGACGGTTCCGGCCGGAACCGTCGTGTAATCCCCTTAGATTACACGACGGTTCCGGGCCGGAACCGTCGTGTAATCTAAGGCGGCCCAGACGGACGCCTGGCGCCCCACACGAATTAGGACCAAAAAAAAAAACACTCGAAATAAAAGCATAAGTGCATAACGCTATCAGGACAAAAATAACACTCGAAAAATTCATGTTTATGCTTTTATACATATATATATGTGATTGCTTCTATATTATTCCTCCAAAAACTCAAGTTGACATTTCATCGAGTATATTGTGGGCGGGAAAAATTCATGTGTATGTAAAGTGTAAAAACCATTCACAAACCATTAATCTACAAAGAGCATCATTATGAACTTAAACACCCATGCTAAAAAATTGAACTTTAGTTACAAACAACAAGACAAAATCCCAAATTTATTTTAAGTTGTATATGAAGTTACCTTAATTTTCTTTAAAGATGAATAGACACTCCAACACCAATGAATCGGCGGCGGCAACGACGGTGACGGCGGCGGCAACGACGGAGTTGGCGGCGGCGGCTTGGAGGAGGAAGTGGGTACTTGAGAAATTTAGAAAGTGTGAAGAGAAATGAGAAGGTATGTGGAGAGAAAAGGTAAGGAAGTTGTATTTAAGAATTAGGGAGGATTACACGACGGGCCCATAGGGCCCGTCGTGTAACACCCCTGTTCGGGGTGTTACACGACGGGCCCTCGGGCCCGTCGTGTAAGCCTCTGGCTCAAGTGGCTTACACGACGGGCCCGAGGGCCCGTCGTGTAACATCCCCAGAACAGGGGGTGTTACACGACGGGCCCTCTGGCCCGTCGTGTAAGCCACCGAGCCAGGTGGCTTACACGACGGGCCCGAGGGCCCGTCGTGTAATCCCCCGAACAGGGGGTGTTACACGACGGGCCCTCGGGCCCGTCCTGTAAGCCACCGAGCCAGGTGGCTTACACGACGGGCTCGAGGGCCCGTCGTGTAACATCCCCAGAACAGGGGGTGTTACACGACGGGCCCTCTGGCCCGTCGTGTAAGCCACCGAGCCAGGTGGCTTACACGACGGGCCCTAGCGCCCGTCGTGTAATCAGTTGTTACACGACGGGCCAAAGTTGCTCCGCGAGACACTTTACACGACGGTTCTTTGGAACCGTAGTGTAAAGTCGGACTTTACACGACGGTTCTTTGAAACCGTAGTGTAAAGTTGCTCCGCGAGGCACTTTACACGACGGTTCTTTGGAACCGTAGTGTAAAGTCGGACTTTACACGACGGTTCTTTGGAACCGTAGTGTAAAGTGGCTCCGCGAGGGACTTTACACGACGGTTCTTTCGAACCGTCGTGTAAAGTCCGACTTTACACGACGGTTCATTGGAACCGTAGTGTAAAGTCCCTCGCGGAGCACTTTACACGACGATTCCAAAGAACCGTCGTGTAAAGTCCGACTTTACACGACGGTTCCATAGAACCGTCGTGTAATCCGTCGTGTAATGTACTTTTTGTAGTAGTGCACATTTATTTGTCTCTAATAAAATGCACCATCACCACGTCTCCTCAAAAGTCAACGCTTCCCTAATTTAGTCAACACATTAAGCACTTCTTCCTTCCTTTCTCTCTGCCTGAATTTGGACACCCAAACATTATATTGTGGGTTGATCACTAACATATTCACATTCAAACAACACAAAAGAGAGAAGCTCGTAGACCAAAAAAATAATAATAAAATAAAATATGTGGGGGTTTTAGCTAAAGTCATGGGTGAACCATCAAAATCTTAGTTTATTGCAATCTGAAGTTTTCTATATAGTATAATTTGCTTGCAATTTGCTTTAAACAAGCCGTTCCAATCACCCACTATATTGTAACAAGTGACCAATACTTGCTACAATGCACCACTATATATATATATATGTGTGTGTGTGTGTGTGTGTAGAAAGCATTATTGACTAGGATCAATGTTTAGGAACCGACACACAAAGCATTGTAATTACTCTAAAAAATTACGTGAAGCATGTATATATGTGTGGGATTATATATATATATATATATATTTATGCTTATACATATACTATATATATGATTTTAAATCGTATCTCCTTAACAAGAATCCGATGATCAAGATTGGACTGTAGTTAATCAAAGGGGAATCGTCTGGCTGCTAGGTTATAATATAAATAGCTATGCCAATATAAAAAAGGCGGTGCATGCACAAAAGAGACTATCATTCGCCATTTTCTTTTTATATATCTATCTTTTCTTTTAGGGAAGTAAGAAGGTCAAAAAGCTGCAATAGTTTGTGATGAGCTTGGGATGGGAAACTGATTTGATTTCTTTAGTTGCATGTGCATTGGTTGGAAGGTCTTTTTTGTCGTTAAAGGATGTGAAATATTATGATGATCTTAATTACATGCCACTTTCTCTTCCATTTTTTTTTCAAGTGACCTATATTCCTAACTATGATTTAGTTTTTTTTTTTTTATGGAATTTCTTTTTTGAGTTGCTAGTTACTGTTTCATACATCAATTCATGTATTAAGTATCAATGCTTTCAGTTGACATTGTTTATGCAGTTTAAGCAAGCAAGAAAATTTATAAAATTGTCGTGACAAATATTTCAAACTTAATAGGAAACCTAAAGGATAACTTTAAAAAGTGCATTAATTGTTGAGATCTTGTGCCTTTATTATTATTATTTTTTTTTTAACATATTGGTGAGAGGTTCCTAGAAATTAGCCCAATTGATCCCTATAAGAGAATAAAGATTAAAAAAAAAAATGGAAAACTAAAGACTAATTCACTACAAAAATGAAACATATATATGGGTTTTTTTTTTTTTTTTGGTTCAAATGCTTTGATCATGATGTGCGACCATTTAAGATTGACTTTTTGGAAAGCATTTATAAACAAGTCTACAGCTAATTATAAACAAATTTGAGTATCCAAGATCATTATATACTTCTAAATGACTTTTTATATACACATATAAATATAAATAAAAATATATGGTACGTACGTTAAGTACCCAACAAGTTTAAACAAACCAAGTTGGTTAATTATAAAAGAAAAAAATAAAAGCAAAAAAACAAATATGCTTCACTTAAAATCAACGAGGAAAAGCCAATAATGATATGGCCCTGCTCCTCCAATTTAGAAGAAAACAGCATCGAAGAAAAAGCGTCCCCCTTTATTTAATTTTATCTTATTTTTCCCTTCACACATCCACAAGAATAGAAAAATGCAAAAATCTAAATAAATAATAATAATAATAATAGTAATAAATTTAAAAAAGTAATTAAAAAAAAAACTTATGATTCTACATTCTTTCAAAAGCGTCTGAAGTCTCCACTGGAAACGACAAGCCCTTTAATTACGAACCTATACACGCGCCATCACTGCATGTGGGTGTAAATTGAAACTTCAACAAAACTTTCTTCTTTTTTAATATATATTATTTTTCCTCTCATCAACCTCAGTCTCTCTGTCTCTCCACTTCTCCTTTCTCTCTCTTCTGGTTTTTTCTTATTAGACTATCTGTAACGCTCGAAACATCCCACGAGCTTTACACCTCTGTTATCCTTATCTCCTCTGCTCCTCCCACTCTTCAATTATTCTCCCCATTTCCACTCTCTGTTCAGCTTCCTCTCTTATCATTTCCACCTTATTAATTTCAGTTCACATATTCTCCAATAAATATATTTATATATATATATATACATCTTATATATTCCTCTATTTATGGCGCTCGAGACATGGCTGATCAAGGTAAAGACGGCGATATCAAGCAGTTTCGACGTCGTAAAATCGTCTCCTCACCACCACCACCACCACCGCCCGAAGCAAGTTATCAAGAAATCAAACATCGGCGTTTTGGCGTTCGAGATCGCCGGCCTAATGTCGAAGCTCATCCACATATGGCAATTCCTCTCCGACAAGAATATGATCCGCCTCCGCAACGACTCGATCTCCCTAGAAGGAGTGCGCAAGATCATCTCCAACGACGACGCCTTCCTCCTCGGCCTCGCCTGCGCTGAGATCGTCGAGAATCTCCGCCTCCTCGCCAATTCCGTCTCCCGAATCAGCTCCAAGTGTGAGGACTCTACCCTCCGGAGCTTCGACCGCCTCTTCCACGACTTCGCCGACGCCGGCAAGGACCCTCACGGCTGGGTCCTCACCTGGAAAGACATGGAGGCCAAGCAGAAGAAGATGGACCGCTACATTACCGTCACCGCCACGCTCTACAGAGAAACCGACGAGCTCTCCATCATGGAGAGCGGTCTCAAAAAGGCCTTACATAATGATAATTATGCTAATCATCAGTACGACTCGAGTTCGATCAAAGAACAGAAGATCGTCGAGCTCCAACAGAAGATTCTGTGGCAGAGACAGGAAGTAAAGTACTTAAAGGAGAGATCTCTTTGGAGCCGAAGCTTCGACTCTGTAACCTCCGTTCTCGCCAGATCCATCTTCACGATTCTCGCCAGGACGAAGCTCGTTTTCGGCATCGGATCGCACAGTACTCTGGTCCCACCGTCGCTTCCGAGAAGCCTTTCGGCTTCCGCTACAGTCCACCCATCCGATCAAAACCCGACCACGACCACGACATCATGTTATTATGTTTCCGGGCCACTAATCAAAGAACAGGCGAATAATAACAGTACTAACGGGAGGCCGTTGTTCTTCGAGTCGAACGCGAAGCTGCTGAAGCCGCCGGGGACGACGCGGGGGCGGCGGCGCTGGCGATACACTACGCGAACGTGATAATAGTGATGGAGAAGATGATAAAGTCGCCGCAGCTGGTGGGGGTGGAGGCGAGGGACGATCTGTACGCGATGTTGCCGAGCAGCGTGAGGGCGGCGCTGAGGGGGAGGCTGAGGGGGGTGGGGTTCTCGGCGAGCGACCCGGTGCTGGCGACGGAGTGGAGGGAGGCGCTGGGAAGGATCCTGGCGTGGCTGTCGCCGCTGGCTCACAACATGATCAAGTGGCAGAACGAGCGCAGCCTCGAGCAGCAGAACCTCGCGCCCAAGACCAACGTCCTTCTGTTCCAGACTCTCTTCTTCGCCAACAAGGACAAGACTGAAGCCGCCATAACCGAGTTGCTCGTCGGACTTAACTACATTTGGAGGTTCGAGAGGGAGATGACTGCCAAAGCCTTTTTCGAGTGCAACAATAACTTGCTCAATTTGCAGAGTTCTACTACTACAACCGGTTAATTTTTCTCCCTTTTTTTCTCGTCCCCTTAATTTGATTTTCTCTAGTTTTTTTATGGGTTTAAATTTTGTCATGGTTGATTTTGGATCGAGGAGTAATTTTCGGATCTATGAGGGTTAATTAGTTTTGAGTTCGACCCTGATCATCATATCTCTGTATATTGGTAATTATGAAATATAGACTCTGTGTAATTAATGGTCTTATTTTCAAGTAATCAAAAAAGGAAGGAAATGCATGGGTTTGCAATAATAATTAATTTCACGTTCGTGTGAAAATTGTATTAATTTCTTCATCATTTATTATTATTGTTGCTATTACGATTTTCTTTCTGAGATATTGTTTTTATTAGGTGTTAATTACATCTACTGCTATATATATATATATATATATATCATTGTTATCATTAGTATAGTATTATCAATGCAGATAGATTCGTTAAAAATTGCTTGTGGTACATATGGGTCGTTTGGAACCACCAACGAAATTGTAGTTTTAATTTCAACGCCAAATTCAAAAATAATAATAGACTACTAGAATATAAAAGAGGTTAAGTGGAGATAGGAAGTGTGGGACCTATTTTTTTTGTTGGGCTATGATATAGCTGCGGAATAATCTCATACAGTGCTGTTTAGACTAACCACTATTCTTTTTTTTTTTTCCCCTTTTTTTTAAATTATTTTTCTATTATAACAATGTCATTATAATGCATGATTCCAACACCCAAGTAGTCCAAAATTGAATGTAGACCACGAAAATGGGAATTAGAGATTTGGACTATTATCTTTGTATTACCCTGCATGTGATCATATTATAATCTGTTTCTTGGGAATGGACTATAAATTTCTAGCTTTATGTAACATTCTTTCCTTTTTTTTTTTTTTTTTTTCATTTGTAATTCTTGAAAATGTGAGAATTATATATGAAAAAAGAGAAGAGAGAGAGAGGAGTACAAACAATGGGCGAAAAGCCTTGTCACTTCCAACCTGCTTATATACCGCCTCATATATTAGTCCCTCTTTTTATTTTAATTTATTTTCCTATTTAATAAGTAAACGAATTGTATTAGCCTGGCAACTGATAAAGCAAAATTGAATCAAGAGAGAGTTTCAATCTAAATCACGGTTAGCAATAGTAAGAAAAAAAAAAAAAACGTATTGGCTTTACTTTTTCTAAACAAAATTATATATATACATATATAAACGTCTTGCCTGTACATATGGCTTACAATTGGAAACGACCACACACACACACATATAAATAAATATACATATATATATATATATATATGTTTGTTTGTGACTAGGACCCATTGAATATTTAATAATCAACAACTTAGTATGGAAAAGATAGCGGATGAGAAGATGACTGTTGATGAGACGACCACCTCATGAAACCTTTTCTTTTTTTTTTTTTAATTTATTTGTTTACATTTCTTTTTTCAAACCGCCACACTTTAATTATGGTTAGGTGGCTAATTGAGTTAACAAGATTAGATTGTGTATTGTATGGCTAACATGGGCAATATTAGCTAGGCAGATATTATTTGTTGAAGAAACCACACCACCTGGCCCAGAATTATAAAGAAAAAGAAAATTTTTTATTTCCTGAGATTTCCCGAGATCTTTTAAGGAAAAAAAAAAAAAAAAAAAAAAAAAAAAAAAAAAAAAGGAGCTTCTCCAAGCATTGATTTGAAAAGTTGAATGTCCAAATGGAGCCCAGCAATTTGATTGCAATTGAACCGTCCAATTAGATTAGGTACTTTACAAAATTTATTCTTAATATTTGTGGGTTATATATAGATAGTGATTTTTTTTCCCCAAATAAAGTTGAGAGTGGAGATTTTAACTCGTCATCTTACGATGAAATCAGGTGTAAAAATTATCGTGTTAGACTGTGTTAGTAGGTTTTTCATGTTGGAGAAAGTGTTTATAATTAAAAAACTAAAACGGAGAATCTTAAACCGAAATGGACACTAAGTTAATCAAATTAGCACAAGGGAACAAAGCAAACTATTTATTAACAAATAATTAGAGTGGGATTATAATTCTCTACTAAAATAAATAACTATCCTAGAGGTAAAGCGGTTATAGAATCCAAGAAAGAAAAGCAATAAAGGTGTTGAACAATAATTCGCCAAAAAAAAAATAAGAATAAAAAACTGGTGCTGCTTAGCAAAACCAAAAATTAATTCTTTGGTACGTACTCAAACAATTAGTTTCTTTCTTTCCTTCAATATATAAACTGGCCACCAAATATTATTGTAATTTTTCTGATGAAAAAGAAGCACAATTTTAATAAATCGAGAATAAGAGAGAGCAAAGGAAAGCAAATTAACATTGTACCGACGTGAATTGAGATTAAATTGAGCATATGTACTCCAAATGTCCAAGACATTTTCTTTTCTTCATAAAGTTGGGTTTAATTAGATATACATCGTATATATCCATTTTTTTTTTCAATTTGAGAGAGAATTCAAATTCTACTATAATAGTAAGAGTCACAAATAAAATTATATCGTTAAATTAATGCCTACAATTACATATATTGTATATGGTTTCTGATTTCCTGTTAAAAAAGCAAAAATAAAAATAAAAATAAAAAATAAAAAATCATATGCATTAAGGAATTACGGGGAATACTTGGAAAATTTATGAAAAATAATATAAACAATAATGCAATACTTATAGTAAAAGTACATAGGCCGTGAGAAGGAGGATAACAACTCACCCTAAAAAAAAAAAAAAAAAAAGGAGAGAGAAAGAAGAGGGGGGAGGTTGGTTGAACAAAGTCTGATAATTCCTAAGTAGGACAGGTTCCAATTCGTTGAAACAAAATCCAATGCGAATTCATACTTCCCAAAGACTATAAACAACCTCTATATATAGCTCCATTCACCATATATTAAGTTCATTATACTGCAAAAAGTAGTATAAGAGCATTAGTCTGGGATCATGATCAAATTAAAAGCCCGTCTGACATTATTTTCATAAGCTGTTTTAAATTATTAAATAGTATACAACAAATTAGAGGTGTTTGGTTTGCGTACTTTTGTCTAGTAATTAAACTTTACTAAAATTGTCCTACATAAAAATTTGAAAAAAAAAAAAAAAAGGTATGAGATTGGTTTTACACAACTGCTTTGGTTGTCATCGTGTAAATTTTTAAAATATCCTTAATATTATAATCAATCTAGCTAGATATTTTGTTTATCTACAAATAAACAAATTTTTTGAGTATTAGTGTAAAAGTTACAAACTCTTTTCTCTCAAAATATAATAACTAATTCTTTAGTAAACACAGTAATTTATTTTACAAGTTATTATCATAATTTTTTATGAGTCTCTTATTATTGTAATTGTTTATCTGTCTGATAATGATGAATTGTAAATGAGAGTGTAATTGCATATTCTTTGCACTTTCTCGAAAACTTGTGTATTATATATGTGTACTAAAATATAAATTTGAAAAAAAATATATGTACATCCATTTTAGTAATTATAATCTTCACAATAATTTTAATCATAATTTATCAAACACTTAATAATGTTTTTAGTATTCACAAGAACGTTGATTTTTTTTTTTTTTTACTAATTGCCTACCTGCTTCTGGACACGGTAATTTTAGATTTACGGAAACAAGCACGCGTGCAAAACATCATGGAACCGATTCTTTGTGCTAGTGGTTGCGGCTTCTTTGGAACAGCGGAGAACCGAAACATGTGTTCCAAGTGCTACAATGACTTCCTCAAGCAAGAGATAATCACGAAATCAAAGTCAGTCGCAACCGTTGATCAACCTGATCATGCATCATCTTCTCCAGAGTCTCAACACGACTTCCTTGTTTCTGAAGTCACTGCTCAATCCGGGGGTTTGACCGTCGAGAAAAATCGTTGCAACACCTGTAACAAGAAGGTGGGGTTGATGGGGTTCGAATGCCAGTGCGGTAAATTGTTTTGTGGAACGCACCGGTTACCGGAGGTTCATGCTTGCAATGTGGATTACAATTAGACCACTACCGGCCGGAATGACCGAGATTTGGCCGAAATCATTAAGGGGGATAAGTTGAAATGGAGGGCACCATAGTCGTATTACTAGGGTTTATTATGTTTCCAATTCTGTCGCCGGCAATTGCCAAGTTTTTTTTTTTTTTTTTCTTTTTATAATGTCTCAAGATTATCATAATCAATAAGAGAGAAGTCATGTTGATTTTTTAATTTTCGTTTGTCTATTTATTTATTTTGTCTACTAGAAATTTTTTTATAAGTTAATTTGCTCTATTACACCATTAAAAGAAAATGTTTGCAGACACCACAAGAGTTTTACCTTATCACAAATAAAATGTGGGTTTCATCTAGATCCCACATTGTGATATTCACATTTTATTAATAGGTGTTAGCTCAAAAGTAGCATATAGCGAAAAAGGGAAAAAGAAGAATAATACTTGTTTTGTTTCCTTCAATCATGCATTATTTCATACCAAACAGCTAAATATGAGTTTGTGTGATTTGATATCTTGTGTTAACTATTTATCACTTTGAGGTAATAATAATACACAATAATATAATAATAATAATAATACTGTAATAGTAATAAGAATAATAATCATGTGTTTGTTGCAGTAGATTTAGGCAACGAATATACGATGATAGGCATAAGAAACAACTTCAATTTGAACTAGAATTAAAGTCTTCAGTAAATCAACACATAAATATGTAACAAAATTCGGATTTTCTTTTTCGTTGAAAATGCTCAATCCAAAAAATAAAATAAAAATATAACCCTAGAATCTTTGGATTGAGATTTTCTCAACTTATACCAAATCAAAAGTCCTCCCAGACCGACTTGTATAGATTGATTTCGATTAGATACGAGTTGAATGGATTCACGACTTTAATGAATACACCCTTCTAAAACCTAATGAATACGTATATAATAATCAACTGATCAGTATCAAAAAGATAACCGATGACGAGAAGATCACTAATGAAACGACCACCTCATTGATACTCCTTTTTATTTCTTTCACTATAACACAAGTAGATTAAGCGACTATAGTTGGATGACAAATTTTTCATAACACCATCATACGCTAGAAATTTTTATTTTTTTTATTTTTCCAAAAGCCAGCACATATTTTTCAAAAACTCTCATGGAAGGTTGGGACAATATTGGACAACAGTTTTCCAAATGTGGTGTGTGCATGAAGAATTTCCCTATTTTTCGTGAATCCAGCATTGACATTTGATGATAGTTTTGTGAGAAAACGCCCCCTAGCTCAACGCTGTGACTAGCGAAGCCAAAACCACATCTGCCGCCAAAAGTACCGTAATCTGAGAGTATGTGAGAAGAAAAAGGATTTTCTATTACAAAGCATTGATTTGAAAGTTGAGAACTTAGATCTTCTATCTTATTTTTTATGTCCTAAAACAAGATCCACCTAGTTATATATGTTCCATTACCTCTAAAATTTAAAATGCTCATCTGATAATTTTTTAGATATCATTTGGATAACTACAATTAATAAATGATCCTCGTTTTTGTCTTCATGGAACTAGCACCTTGTTTGAATTTGAACCATCCAATTGGATTTGGTGCTTAAATTTATTCCTACTAGTAATGGATAGTCTTGTAGGGTTTTCAATATGGGAAGAAAGTGTCGATTACAAACTAAATCAGAGAAATCCTAAACCGAAAAGGGCAGTAATTAATTTGTTCAAAATAACATAGGGGAAAAGGAAAATCATATTTCTACAACAAGTATAATAGTGGAATCCGAAAAAGAAGAGGAATAACAATATTTAAAAAGATTGTTGAGCGGTGCTTAAAATATAATTAGATTATATTTTGCAATAAAAGTTTTCAAATTTTATCATGTATCATAATTTACTTCAAAACTATCAGTTTCTTAAAAAAATCAATTTTAAAAACCAATTATTTATATTACTTTTTTTTTAAGATAACTTTATGTATATTACTTATACTAATATTTCTATATTTAATATATGGAAATATGAAATATATATTTTCTTGATTGATCTTTTGGTGGAAATATAAAATTGGTGTATTTTTGTATGATGTGTTTTTTTTAATGTAAAAGAGGTTTTCTTATTGGCTTAAATTAAAAACTAGGGATACATATAATATTGCTATACTATTTTTCTAATTGCCAACAAAAAAGTATATCTATAATTATATTTTTTATATGTCAATTCATTAAGAATGTTTTTTTTTTTTTTTTGAAATATTTAATAAAAATATTTGATATACTATTGTCACTCTCTATATGGTTAGTAAACTCCAAATCTCCAAAACATCTTATTTTCCACAAAGTTCTTTTTTTTTTTTTTTTTTTTTTTTTTTTTTTTTTTTTTTGAAAATTTATTTTCCACGAAGTTGGACAACATATCTAATATTATATTTAGATATGCAGGATTAGGATATATTCACATATCAATATTGTTCGATTCCTATTAAAAAGAGTACAGACTGTATGCAAAAAGGAATTACTCTGTAAAGCTAATCTAATTAAAAAAATTGTTTTAATAGCATAAAGATCTGAAACTATATTATCCCTTAAAAAAGCTTAAATCCCACTTTAATTAGGACAGTAGTCTCCTGTTCTGACTTCCAAAATACCTTCACCAAACCTCTATAAATACCAGTCTCCATTCATTCCACTGTCATAGAAAGAAAAAAATCATTATACTGCAAAGTTGCACAAGAATATTCGTCGTCTGAGATTATAATTAGGAAAATCATAATTAATACAGGGATCATTAAGAAATTAGCAGAATATTATGGACAGTAACTTGGTTGAAGAGATCATGGAACCGATAATTTGCGCTAATGGCTGCGGCTTCTTTGGAACAGCGGAGAACAAAAACATGTGTTCCAAGTGCTACAAAGAGTTCCTCAAGCGAGAGATCACACTCGCGGCTTCGACTTTAATCGCGACCGTTGATCAACCCGATCACCACGCGCCGTCTTCTCCGGTGTCTGATAATCAAGCTGACGACGCCGCTGTTTCTGAAATCACTGCTCAGTCTGGGGGTTTGACGGTCAGGAAAAACCGGTGCAAGAGCTGCAACAAGAAGGTGGGGCTGACAGTGTTCCGGTGCCGGTGCGGTGGCTTGTTCTGCGAAAGGCACCGGATGCCGGAGGTTCATAAATGCAACGTGGATTACAAGACCGTCCCTGGCCGGAATGACCGAGATCTGGCCGAAGCCATTACTGGTGATAAGTTGAAGTGGAGGGCACCATCTCTAGATTAGTCCCTATACATATAAACGTGTGTATAGGTTTCAGAGTAGGGTTTAGGGTTCAGTTCTATTGTTTGTAGTTTTTCATTTATTATTTTTTTAACTGAACAATCTTTTTATTGCCTTATAAATTTAACTGAACAATGTTACACTAGAGAGAAATAATTCATACAAAACGGCCCAATATATATGAATTTATTCTTTGATTTACAATGTTAGTCCTTTTTTTTTTTTTTTTTTTTTTTTTTTGGGGGGGGGGGGGGGGAGAGAATTCCAATACATAGTCGGTTGTATAAGACAAATTTGGATATAACTTTGATCTAATTGAAAGGTTATATTTACGAAAGTGAAAATTGTTCGTATCATTTAAAAAAATTTTGATGTCTGGCAGAATTTGGAAACAATCCCTTAAAAAATAAAGGTAGATAATATTAATGAAGGGTACTTATAAAATCGTTCCATCTAATCTAATCAGGTATATTGGATTGGATTAAACTACTAATATATGAAGAATTTTACAATCCGAAGATTTTAGATCACGAATTAAGAATTTCACAATTCATGATGAAATCTTGCAAATCGGAACCTTGTATATTTTTAAAATTTCCATATAAACATACACTTTTGTTCCTAAATTATTTTTTTTTAATAAATAATTGTATCCAGGGTGAAGTCTGAATATGTCTTTATCCAATATTGTCTCGGCCCATAGTCTTCGTGTCTCTATCTAGTTTAATTGATGTTTATTTGTTATAATGGATTGTTATGCTACAATTTAATTTATTATCGAAGACTTGTATTCAATTGGATTGTTATTTTATTGAACTATTTTATATTTTAATATATTTATTTTAGTTTTTAAAGTCTACGGATTGAAACCGTGAATCCAATCCGTGAAATTTGATATTTACGGATTAGATTGGACTAGATTAGGAGTCTCACAAATTGATTGTAGATTGAGAAAACAAATTGGATTAGGGATTGAGTCATAATCCACCTAATCCTATCCATCCACACCCCTTATACTAATTCCATAAAATACAAACAAGTACTTATAGTTCATTTCAATCACCGTTTTGATATATATTTTTTTAATACTATTTAACAAGTTTTTTTTTTTTTTAACAGTATTTTCTCTCACAAAAGTTTAGATATACAAATTTAAATTTACTTTTCAATCCTATCCAAACCTAATCTTAATTTGGAACGGCCTTGTAATTCGCATAAAAGTAAGCTTTTAGTTGTATTGGATTTGTTCGTGTGTGGAATATACACACACATGAGAGAGAGTTAGAGCAGGTGAGCCTAATCACTTGAAAGATGGAGCAGTTAAATAAACAAAGTTGGTAGAAAAGTTTTTTAACCCACTTCAGCTTCCCTCGTTATAAAGGAGAGTTGCAGGAAACAAAAAATGGCATCAGATCCGAAATGACAGATATGGAATTGATCCAAACTTCCACCACCACCAAAAAGCATGTCAGGCAACCGCCTTCAGTTCCATTCCTCTGGGAGGTAAAGCCAGGAATAGCTAAAAAGGATTGGAAACCAGATTTTCCTTCAGTTAGCTCAGCTACAATGGTCCCTCCAGTTAAGCACATTGCCTCGGTTCCGTTCATATGGGAAGAGAAGCCCGGGACACCATTACCATCTTTCTCACAGCCATCACAAGAATCAATAAATACGCTTTTGTCTTTACCTCCAATTGACACTTACTTGTGTAAGGATGTCGATGTCTTTGAAGATGGCGACGATGAGAGCAGTGGGCGAGGAGGATGATGGAGAAGATGAAGAACAAAGTCTGTATAAATTGGATCTTAAAACATTTGGTTCCGAAACAGATGATTCGTATTGTCAGCTCCTTCCCTCCTAGCAAACTGCCTAGTTTCATCAGTGGCGATCTCTACAGCTGTTCCAGCGCAGAACGTCTCATTGGCCAAAGAAAAAAGTGGTCCGCTTGAATCCCCTTCTTCACCATCATCTGAAATGGAGAGCAGCACAAGCAGCTATGCAACTGGAACTTCAAGCCTTGTGGGGTCGTCTTTCTTGGAATGCCTCTTCCCGCTGTATCCGCCCAAATCTGGATTTCTTGAAAAGGCTGGGAACCCAGATCCGCCCCTTACGCCACCACCACAGCGGTGGAATCAAAACTTCAACAATGAAAGTAATGGTAACATCAGGGTAAGAAGGCCACCGACGCTGGGAGAGCTGATAATGATGAGCCGAAGGAGGAGTTACCGGAGAAAGGCTGCCCAAATGAAAAAACAGAATCTGTCAATGGTAAACCTCCAAGCCCTTGCTTCTACTTGCAATAGCTTTACTAGAAATAAACCACATTATAACACTACAATGACAATAATAGACACAGTTCTGAACACCGTATAGTTGGCTATTTTCCAATGGTGATCTTAAGCAATTTATATACTTGCCTGAATGCAACGACTGCAGGAATTCATGAAGGGAGCTTTTGGGTGCTGCATATTTCCAAATGGCATCAAGATGATAGAGGGATTGCACGACAAGAGAAAGCAATTGCCACGACTGAAACTCATGTGGTAAAAAACGAAAGCTCCATCGGACATTTCAAATACGAGATGTTCTCCATTTGTCCTCTTTTGAGTCGCATTTTAAGCTTTCTGCTACTGGGGTTTTGATGTAGATGAAGACTTTTGAAATGTGTTCAATGGTGTACCTCACAATTAGCACCAATCATTTGGCCACATTGCCTTTGGAAATATGGGACCAAGTTGAGCCACTTGGCTTCCACGCTTGTCGATCCCTAATTTGGGAAGATTCGATGCCCAATCGTAGGCACCTGAAAGCAGTATGAGTGAGTGTGTGTGCATAGAGTGAGCATCCAATTGAAATGAGTCTTCTTTATATATATATATATATATATATATATTATCTCTCTTTTTCAGTGGGGCTCTTGTTTCTCTTGTAAAATTATGTTGTGACAATAGTTGTAACAAAAACTATACTGTAATTGAATATAGAATTAAGAAAATAGAAAGTACTACAAGAGAGTTTTCAGCAAAGAACTTTGTATATCCACATAAGACTTAAGCCTCTAAAACAAAACTTACAAAACAATGCCGCAAGCTAAAGGAATGAATCCAAAAAGAATTCAAGAACCAAGAACTTAAGTCTTCAACTGTGAGATTTACTGGTATCAATAATTCTTCGGATCCGATCTATAACTACAGGAATATCCTCTTGAGTCATCATAGTAAAACAACACCGGAACCACCCTGGTTCTATGCAGTGGCAGGCTGATCCAGGAGTTACATTGATCTTCGCAACATTTAATAGCTTATCCCATAACTCGAGTTCCCCTTTCTCACTGTATGACGAAATCAATTCACTCATATCAGCCCAACAATAAAAACCAGCATTGCTCTTTGCACACCTGATGCCTAATGGTTCCAAGCCCGCTACAAATAAATCGTACATATTTCGTACCCTCTGTTTGTTGGTCTCCATGTATTCCTCAATGAATTTCGCATCAGAAAGCATCGATACCATAAGACGCTGAGCCGGAGCAGAAATCGAATTAAATCTTGTTAACTTTTTAGCAACGGTGAGAACACTCTCATTATAGGAATAAACAACACCAACTCTAAATCCTGGAATTGATAGGTCTTTTGACAGGCCATACACTATGTGAACCCTACTCTTGTCAAAGTTCTCTGCCTCAGTAACTTCTGCAATGCTCACAAACCCTCGTGTCGATGCATAGACCCCGCAAATATTTCGTCACATATAACATGTATGTTCTTCTCCTGGGCAAATCCAAAATACTACACAGTGTTTCCCGTGGCAACACATTACCAACAGGATTTGCGGGGTTTGAAATGAGTAGTCCGCGCACTTTTACTCGCTTTCTTGCCTGATTGAACGCTTGATCAAGTACAGTCATGTTCAAAGTGAAGTTGTCAGTGCTACGACAATGGACCGGAATTATCTCCACTCCAGTTCGCCATCTAACATCCCTGTCAAAACTGCACATTGTTTTTGCAATTAACCGCCAAAGAAGATTCGCGACACAAATCTCGAAAAAAAAATAGTTATAATGTTCTATCGTTAATTAATTACCCAGGATAGTAAGGTGTAGGAACAAGAAGTGCATTTCCACTGTCTGCCAAGCAGAAGCTTAGCATCTCAATAGCAGGGGTTGCACCAGCCGTCAATACAATCTGTGACGGGTCGAACGTGACCGTTCTTCCTGTAACACGAGACATGAAACCTGCAATAGCCTAAAAACTCCATACAAAAAAAATATCAATTCATCACATAATCCAAATTGCAATTAACAAATAAACACACAAACACAAAAGTTCGCCCATACCACTTTTAGTTCAGTCAATCCATCAAACGGCTGGTAGGCAGCAATGCCGCTGATATTCAAATCCCCACCGCCAATTCCGATAACCGAATTGGTCAAATTATCAAAAATCCATTTCTCAATCAGGTCAAAACACAGCTGCGACGGACTAAATCCAGTCAATTAAAACCAAATGGACACTGAACAACCAAGAACAAAATCAAAGCGATGAAAACTTACCCTGTTCTCAGACAACCGAGCTGAATAACTCCATTAGGGTTACCAATTCGGTCGTACGGATCCTGCGCGGCCTTGTCGAGACCAATGTAATAGGGCGAGTCGTTGGGCTTGGCGATGGAGGTGGCGCGGGAGGATATCTGGACTCGGCCGATGGATCCGCGGGCCGGACAAGTTGGAGCGAGAGGGGGATCTCTGGAGGTCAGGGAGGTTGGAGGAGGAGGAGGACGGCGAGGGAGGGTTGAGGAGGAGGAAGGAGGACGGCGGCGTTTGAGGTAGAACTGGAGGAAGTAGAAGAGGGCGCAGGGGATGAGGGAGCCCCAGATGAGGCCGCCTCTGCCTTGGACGACACCCTGGAGAGGCACTATCAGCCGCATGGCGGTGGGTTCCGGCGGGGGAATTAGGGTGGGGTTCCGTTCGGATTCGGCGGAGGGACGGTGTGGGCCTCGGGATGTCCGTGGGGGATGGGATTTGGTTGGTTGGTAGTTGGACTTGGCCACTTGGGAGAGTGAGAGCTCTGTGATTCTGTTTCTGCACGTGAGACAGTGAGAGTTTTCTTTTTCTTTTTTTCTTTTTTTTTTTCTTTTTTGTTTAATTAGAAATAAAATAAAAACAAAATTAACTTTGAGTGCGAGTTCATTAAACGGACTCATGTATCCTTTTATTTTATATTACTATAATAATATCATTGATACGTTAATAAAAAATATGTATTTAATTATAATATTATAATAATTAATTAAAAAATTATATTAATTAACATATATTATATAATATATTATTGAAAATACATAATAAGAATATGAAGATATATGAATCATATCCAATTTTATCATGAATGAATCAATTATCCAATTTTCAGCCAGCAAAGAAAAAATGAAAAGAATCCATTATCCAATGATATGTCAAAAATATTAATAAATAATTAATAATATGCTTGTATGTGTATGGTAATTTCACATTTTATTTGGCACCTATTTACTTATTCGGAATCTCTAATAATTTCACATATCTTACTTTATTATAAAGTTATTTTATTATAAAGTGTGGAGTTTGCATTCTTAATTTTAAAACATAAAATTTTCAAAAAATAAAAATAAAAAGTATGATATTCTCCTCTCAACTTTCAATTTATTTATTGAGCACTTTTATTATCTCTAATATTGCCAATAAAAATCTCTATCAACTAATGTTATTTCAATTAAAAAATTTTCTAGAGAATAAATATATAATTTATTTAAACAAAATATAGAATGGTAATATTCCACTATGATTAAGCCTTAATGTATCTTAATCCAACTGTATCGTTCATGTCGGATTCTAAAACCAAATGTTGCAAACTTATCAAGTACACTTAAGTTTCAAAAACTATATTCCAAAATTAGAGGACCCAAGGACTTACAAATTCACCAACTATCTTGTAATTAATCCATGTGGAACTATTTGATATGCAACATTCCACAATGCTCACGACTATCGTCCACAGCAGCCCATCTTCCCGGTTAGGTGATTTCGCGGATACCTCCTCCTATTGAGAAGCAAGTAGCAACCCTCCCTAAGTCTCCTGTTCCATAGACAATCATGGAACCATAATCCATGCTACACCTTATCCTATACTCAAATGATGGTTTATAACAATTCATCACACTTGGCCGAAACCCAATTATCCTCACAAGTAGTATTATTTTCTCGAGAGAACTTGGGTATTTAGGTCACTTTGAACTCTATTTCAAGTGCATCGAAGTTGCGCCATTAAATCAATGCAAGCTTGTTGTGGGGCTTGCAAACTTGCATGTCATGCTTAATTCATGCTTAATACAATTAAGCAAACCGTGATCGACTATTTGACCGATAAGCAAAATTGTTTTGCCTAATTCTTCAGGCGTAGTTCATATTTGGGTTTGGAAGTTCACGACTTCAGTGTTTCCTTGTGTACTAAAAATTTGGTTAGCAAGTAGTAAATGGTTCTACTAGGAAGTAGAAACTTTTCACTGGCTTCCTCGTTATGACCTGAATTTCACAATGAAATATCCCTCATCGCATGTGGAATAACCTGCTGTTTTGGTGTCAGTGTAGTGTAGTATGAACGCCAAACTACTGTAGATTCTCTACATACTAAAATCTCAACTGTTATGCATGTATAATTGACATCTAAGTAAATCTTAGCGGCACTTGCAGCTTGCCAACTTCTCGGTTCTCAGTAGTGTTCTATGATTATCCTGAACAAAAAATGCTAGGTGATTTTCGCTTTAACGAGTTGAAACAAAAACCATTCCATATCATACATGAAGAACAGAAAACTGATCAAGATTATTGCCTAGTAGTTAGTTCCTGTCTTCCTGATAACAAGATCGCTACCATCAAATAAAAAAAACATCCCAATTCCCAACCAATGGATCCCTCACTTCACACAAGTATTCTTCAAGTCGAACAAAAGGCATCCGGGATCCATCTCAGTTATTTGTGGTAATAACATAAGATCAATCTCTATCATCTCTTTTACTTGTACCAAGAAACCTTTTCATAGCTAGAATTTTATGCCCTCGTTTCTTAGGAGATAGTATTGTTGCAATTGTTGTCTTGCTACTACTTTCAAGGAAAATCCTTGCCCCGGCATGGAATGTGTTTGGTAAGAGGGAGAAAAAAAAAAAAAAAAAAAAAAAAAAAAAAAAAAAAAAAACAGGAAGGAAGGAAATGTATATAACCTAGGCGACGAAAAATAAAAGGAACAAGGGTATCCTTTTCTAATTGTGTTTGGTTCACTACCCTAATCCCTCCATACAGAGATCAAAATCACCGGTTCTTCGAGGGATCTAAAATCCGTCGACCACTCCATCCCCTTCTCTTTTTCCTCTTACCAAACAATCATAGGTCTCAACATCCTTCCACTAAACCTCCTTCCTTTCACTTTCTCCTACCCAACAAGCTTGGTGTCGGTAATTGGAATTTGATCATCCTATTGTACTCTGAATGCAACATAAATTAATTGAAACAAACTCATTATGGATGAAATGTATCTAATCTATACGATTTTCAATTCATGACAAGATTTTCCACTAATCTACGACTACAGTAAAAAAAACTAGATGAAACAAAGAGTATGTATATAAAGAAAGAGAAGGATTAATCAAACTAAAGAGTATAAAATCACAAGAAAAGAAGAAAGAGCACTATAATGACCGAGAACCAGCTCGGACCAAAACGTTGGTGTGACATCGAAACAGCACCTCCACATAGGTCGAAACCGTACCAAGTATCAGCTGGAATAAAAGTGTTGTAGTAAAACGTGACGGCCTTGGAATTATAGGCGTAGATCTTCACAGTCTCCGGTTTCCAGCCATCGGGTCCGGTTCTGTAGAGATACACATAACAGATTTGGTATGCACACGACCCGTTTATCTGGTATGAATCAGAAGAACACCTCTCGAACGCTCTCGTTGATGGGTCATCCAGCCTCGGTGCATAAATCTGGTTTCCAATTTCAATTACAAATTATAGAAACTTTTTTTGCACAAGAAAAAAAAAAAAAAAAAAAAAAAAACCCCGAACCTGATTGCCATAAGCGTCCCCAAAAGAGATACTGATCTCATCCCTTGTGTATGCAGGAGAGGAACAGCTTGTTGTTATGATAACGTTATAAGAACAACTTCCAACATTCTTGTTCCCAGAAAATTGGAGGGGAAAAAAATCAGTAGACCTACAGATAAACCCACAAAAAAAGAAAAGGAAAGAAAACATTGGGGAAAGAAGGAAATGTGAGATTTTGAAGGAAATTGAGATACCTGGATTTGGCTGATGTTGAAAGATTTTGCAGCTTGAGGCTGTATGATGCTCAATTGGGCTTCTGAAAGAACGAAGAGGAAGACAAATTGGAGCAGAAGATAGAGTGATCTGATCATTTTTTCACAGTAAGACACCATCTTTCTTCGCTTGAAATGGAGAAGAAAACTTGAGCAAGTCAAAGAGGACACGATATTTTTTTTTTTTTTTTTTTTTTGGGTATGGAAAAAAGAGGAACCAAGAGTTGGAGGTAACAGAGAAATTGTGATCTGCTTGTACACGAGACAAAAGTTTAGGAATAGGGTCGCTGAAAACGGCAAAGGACAGACAACGCTAACGAAGTCGATGATTACCACGTTATTATATGATCAGCCTGTATATTTGACACGTGTAAGACAATAATATATATAATAAAAGTCAAAAGCAAAATAACTTCCTTAAAAAAATAAAAATTAAAAAGCAAGAAACAAAACGACAGGAAAAATGAAACGACATAAAAATATGTA
Source organism: Ficus carica (assembly GCA_009761775.1). NCBI lineage: Eukaryota > Viridiplantae > Streptophyta > Magnoliopsida > Rosales > Moraceae > Ficus > Ficus carica. The sequence continues at coordinate 7,334,444 of CM019742.1, read as the reverse complement.
AACGACGAAAATGTTCAAACTACTCAATACACCAACGACATCGAATAGAAAACGATAGATACGTTCGAAAACGATCCTGAAAACACAGATGACAACAAGATACTTCGTAATAGACGACCATAAGTTTAACACTACGACTATAGAAACGATATGTCAACTAAAACGAAAAAAGAAAGAAAAAACCAAAAAAAAATAATATATATATATATATATATATATTTCCTCGAACAAAAAAAAAAAGCGCAATATAACAACAAAATTGGAGGACAGGAACAGTTGAACGATAACGGGAAGTAAAACGACAAGAAAATAAGTTAAACGACGTCGCTTAACTAACAACAGCGATGTAAAAATAGATTAGAACTGGTTGGAAAGGTTTAAATCCAATTGGTTTGGATGCGGTGTTTGATGTCAAAATCAAATAAACAGATCTAGTCCAATCCAATATCTACTAAATATATTAAAATGTTTTTTTATTAATAAAAAATTAAAAGAAAAACTTTTTTTCCTTAATTTTAATTAGTCAAATCTACATACACTGCATTTAAGTTGAAAGCCCTATGTCTTTAGACATTCTTGTCTAATAGTTTGTTAGGTTTTCAGGTCTGAATCTAAGGTTTTCATCTTAATTTTTGTCTTTTTTTGAAAAGTGAACAAAAAAATTATAACTAATTTCTCAAAAATCAATCAATTTTAATCTAAAAATTACATCTCAAACCCGTAATCTAAACTTATGCTTAATATATATTTTATGCCTCCTTTGTTCATTTTGGTTTCGGTTTAACTTTACTTTATAATGATTAGTTTGTATATATATTTTATTTGGATGGATCATTTCTTAAAATAGAACTAAAATGAAAGATGACAAATATTTAATCTAATCCAAGTCAAATTGGATGGGATTGGATTTTATATATAGATTGAGTCATGTAAATGAACATCTTGAAATAATATAACATTGGATTGGATTGACGTAATAAAAATGATTTGATTGAATTAGATGCTTATTCAATATATTAGAGTCAACCTTACCAATGTACCATTGGTGTCACCTTGCGTTTCAATATAACGTTGATTGAATCGTGATTCAATATAGCTCGGTGTTTCCGGGTGTTTTCAGCAACGGTGTTCACTCTATGACCAGTGGTTCTATTTGTCTGGCTGAATTTTCAGCTTTGGATGGCAGATATCTACAGAGAATAAGGTGATTTTTTCGTCTAGTAGGATTTTGGTTTTTTTTGTGTTACGGTCGTTTTCTGTCTCAAATAATAGAGGTTGTTTCCTCACCTTCCGAGTTGTTTTGTTAGCCGTTAGTTTTGTATCTTGGCGGTTGTGTTTAGTTTTATTTTGATTCGATTAAATTTGTCTCTGTGTAAAGTATGTGGTAGTCTTTACTAGATAGAACTCTCGTTCTTAATCAATCAGAAGTTTTTATCGATTATTATGATTTTGTTATGTCTTTGCACTGCAAGGTCATTCACATTGTTTTGTAAAGTCACTTTATAATTTTATTTTATTTTATTTTCATTTGAATCTCGGAAAAGGAAAATCTTGCACTAGTACAGAATGTTTTCTAACCATCATGGAATCCAGGGTCGTGAAATCTTTTCAAATTTCACGACGGTTTTTTACCTGTCGTTGAATAGGTAAAAAATATGGCCTAAATGTGGACATTTAAGAACATACCACGACGGTTTTTCGGAAAAACCGTCGTGGTAGGGTCCGTCGAAAAAAAAAATTTGTGAATTCATTTCATTTCCCACGGGTGGCAAATCCGGAAAATTTAACTCACATAATCAACATTTTTTCTGATAAGTTCCCAAATCCGTGCCTTACCCAATCAATTTTTAAAGCAATCTAAATCATAACGACAATCAACAATAACCGAAATGATGGATTTTGGACAATTTTATACTGAAAATCAACCAAACCAACATTTTGAAAGGAATATTGTGGATTTTTGACATTTGGATGGAAATTTCACAATCAACAACCACAATCAATAAAATCAACATTTTGGACGGAAAATTCCCAAATCTGTGCCTTACCCAAGCAAGATACATTTCAACTTACCGGATTGTCGACCGTGGGTACAGGTGGAGTGGTAGAGAATGTAGGGGACAGAGGAATGGTGACGAAAGAGAAAGGGAAAAAGGCTCAGAATTAGAGAGAGAGGGAGGAATGGCGGCTAGAGAGAGAGGGAAAAAGGCTCGGAGTTAGAGAGAGAGAAGAATGGCGGCGAGAATGTAAAGAGGGAACGGAGAGAGATAAATGGAGGGAGGATATAGGCGGCTTTGGGTTTGGAGTTAGAGTTTGTTTTAGAGAGTGAAAAAGGCTCGTAATATAATGGGGTGGGAAAGAGGGTATTTTTTTGGGTTTTAATATACGCTCCAAAAAGTTGAACAATTTCAAAATTTTTCAAAATTCCCGCCTTCATACCTACCACGACGGTTTTTGGAGTATGATGAAAATTCAAAAAAAAAATTTGTTTGACCTACCACGATGGTTTTTCTCAAAAACCGTCGTGGTAGGGTGAGAAATTCAAAAAAAATTTTGGAAAAAATTCCCTCCTTCGTACCTATCACGACGGTTTTTTAGAAACTATCGTGGAAGATTCATGCTTCCACAACGGTTTCCGAAAACCGTGTTCTGCCTCATGTTTTTGCCCAATTTTTCACGACCTTTTTTAATAACAGTCGTGGAAGCTCTGTCGTGAAATCCACATTCTGCAGTAGTGTTGGTATTGTCAAATTTCACCTCATCGTCCTAAAATTTGAGTTGACAGTAGGAGCGTGCAACTTCTTACCATACTTTATACGCAGAAAATGAAATCACGTCCTTTAAAGGGAATAAAAGTAATTCGCACCGAGACACATTCTCTTTGGATTGGCATGATACGAGGAACTTGCCGGTGTAAAGACAAAAGAATTGCTTTGTTTTATATAGAAACAACACATTGTCTTGTTATACACTCACACATTGAATTTAAATTTTAAAAGGCTCAACTGTTTATTGTCAAACTATAAAAGATAAATAGTTTGTTGTTAGCTATGAACCTGTAAAACAAGACTAAGCCAACATGCACCTCCATGAATGTTATGGGCTACGGCAAATGGCGAATCCCAGCTGGGAAAAATAAAGTTGTGATCAGCTTCAACGTCGATACCGCATTTTCTATCCTCTTTCATCTTTCTATCCTTTTGAGGCAGATGAAAGTCAGATGGAATTATTGCTAAATTACATCTAAAAATAACGAGTTATCATATTTTTATTATTAGTGACTAAATTACGTCTAAAATAATAAATTATCATCTTTTTTATTATTAGAGACAATATTTTTTAAATTAATAAAATGACAACTTACATATCTATAAATTATTATTTAAAAATTAAAATTAAATTTGATATTTTCTTTTTCTTTTTCTTCACAAGAAATTGCCCTTATGTGTTTTGTTGTTATTAATATTATTAATTTTTTTAGCTTAAGTAGTATCCACATTCACATACAACAAAGGACCTTTTAATGCTTATTCTTAAAAAAATTAAAAATTAAAAAATGACGTTATAATGCTTTGAAGTATCAGTAATATTAAATGACACAACTAATAGAAGGTGGATCTCATCTGTGAGCAGTATTGTGAGACCCGTCCTCTATTAGCATGTGATGTTCAACATCACTTATACTTTCTAACATTGTTGAAATCAAAAATCTACTATATCCAAAACCATGTCTCAATTTCCTATTTTGATGCGAAAATTCAGAATTATGTTCAAAAACACCAAACCCTAATGTTGTAACAAATCGCCGTCATTTTTCAACCACAAAAAATTCAAAATTAATACGGTGTTGACATATCATATTTTCTGAATGGATGCAAGAAAGGAAAAATTATATCACAATTATTATCTATATTTATGTCACAAATATTTTTCCAAAGAGGGCCGGCTGACAACTAATAATAACACTTAAGAAGGGGTATGACCGTCATTTCAGAAACAACTCGATTATTTGAAAAGTTGCCGCTGTTTGGGTCCTTACACAAACTTGAGCGTTAATATATAAAGAGCGCGCCGACTCTCTCACAATCGCTTTATTTTTCCAAACCGAAATTCTCGTTGTTGGCTCACTTACTCACGCCCAGAAAAGAAAATCAGACGAAAATATATACATACACATAAATATATATATATTTTGCTCTCCAGAAATTAGGTAATATATTCTATATATATCTATATATGAGTATGTATATTCGCAAAATTAAAGGAAAAGTTCCCGAACTCTCTCTCTGTCCGATTTTTCATTTCACGGGGAGAAGTTTGATTTGGAGGGAGAAAGTATGGAGATGAATCAACATAGTTTTGAAGCGAATGATGACAACTTTCTCTTTCTCTTTCTCTTTCTCTCTCGATTCCCGAGAAAGAGAGAGAAAGTGAGAGGGAAAATCGGGGGGAATCAAATGCAGTTGTTGTTAATCTTGTTGTTTTCCTTTGGCTTAATTGGCACGAGAGAAGAGAGAGAAAGGAAACAGACTTTTCCGAGAAAAAAACGAAACAAAAATTACGAAACTGATCGTGTTGTTCTTTCGTTCTATAGTCTCAGGCTTGGCGTTGTTGTTGTTGACGGAGAGAAATGGAAGAAGAGGAACTGGCGGAGTTCGTCAGAGAAACGTTCGCGGTCGAAGAAATTGACATGGATTACGAATTTGACGCCGCAAAGTTCTTCGATTTCAGTCGAGTCGAGACGGATTCGGAGGCCGGAGAAGCCGAGCGCTGGTTTGAAACGTCTGGAAATGATCCTCCTTCTCGTAAGCTTTTTCTTCAAAATCAATCTCTTTTGTTTCAATCTTTATTTGTGATGAATATCTTTGTTTCCGAGAGGAAAATCAGTTGAAGAAGAAGTGAAAACGAGTTTTTTTTTTTTTTTTTTTTTTTTCAAATTCGAAGAAATAGTTTGTTACTGGTGATGCATTTGTTGGTTAGTATGATCGAAGAGAAAGAATCCGTTCATACGTAGCCATTGTTAAATTAGTAGTTCTTTAGAACGTTTATTTCTAATCTAACTGTTTTTGTCTTTTTCTAATGATAATGAACGTTTAGCTATCATTATAAAATTGAATTGGCGAAATGGCATTCCTATTGGAGTTGTGAACACGTCTGCTCTGTCCAAAGACGTTGAAGACGTAAATGCGAATGACTGTGGTACGTTTTGATTTCGCACCTTCTTCTTGGTCCTTTGTATTTTTTTTTATAAAAATTAATTTACAGTGATTTTCTTTTGTCGTTTGTATATTATTTCTTGATTTTAAATGAAATCCGGATTGTCATCAGGATTAAATAATCACCTTAGTCAAGATTGTATTTCGCAATCAAAGGCCAAGTCAAATCTATCAAGGAGTTCAACTCTAATGAAGCCCACAGCAAGTCATTTGGCTAAACTTAATCAACTTCATCTTGTTCCGTCAATCCGATCATTGAGGTATTTTTCTTGTTTCGTTTGAATCACCTTTTTGTTTATTTGTTATTTCACAAAATAAAAAATAAAAAATAAAATCGGTATTTGCTCTTCGTCGTCTAGGCTTGGGAAAAAAAATAGGCAGCGTTGATGACAAGAGTTCACATAATTCTTCGGTTATTGATGACCTTGCTACTAAAAGACAAAAGTTGGAAGCTGGTTACCTAAGCAAGGTGACCTTGGCATCTTTAACCTGTTTATGACTTCATTTCAAATTCGAAATTTACTGCTTCTTTTGCAATACATATTTATATGATGGAGATGTGGACAAAATGTGATTATGGTTTTGTAAAAGTAGGAGGCGCAACTGAAGCATCAAGCTCTTTTGCTACATAAGGTGGCTAAAAAGGTATTTTGCATTGACAGATAAGTTTGATAAGAGATGAATACCAGTTTTGGTCTTCCACACAAATATTTTTTTCTATTATTATCTTAGCATTCAATACTTGAATAGATTGAAACTTGTATTTCAAGGTACAGTTTGGAGGTGTCCCAGCAAATGCGAGACCTAAAGCTACTATTCCTAGAGAACCTGACCTCAAAACAGCACATAGAGCCGAAAGACGTTGGTAGGTTCACTTCTTGCCAGATTAGTTAAGATTGTATTGTTAATGAATGATGATTTACATTATGGGTTCTGATTTCAGGTATAAGATTAAAGCGGAATCAGGTGAAGAAGTAAAATCAAATGTCCACACCTTTAAGGCTTATCCCTTGAACAGAAAAGTTTGTACTTACAGTTAATTTTCCTCTTTTTTTTTTTTTTTTTTTTTTTTGGTAAATTATTTCTTGTGAATTAAATTTGTAGAATATTTAGGATGGTTTCTCAATGGATCTAATGGATTTTGCAGATACTTGAGTCTCCTTTATTGCCCCTCACGAGACGAAGCAAACCGCAGCTACCAGAGTTTCAAGTAATTTACTATTTTTTTTTCGTGAATGCATTCTTGTAACGAAAAGAAAGCAACTCTGCCACTAGCAAGCTTTGTTAAATTTTTTTCCTTTTTTCTTAAGTTTTCTTTCTTTTATTACTTTTTCAGGTATTTCACTTGAAGACATCGGAGAGGGCTATGCAAAACAAGTTCAATAATGTACTTCTATTGACTAGATTATTTTAATCGTCTCTCAGTGAGATTATTTATTCGTGAAACACAAAGCATGTTTTTTTTTTTTCTTTTTTTTTTTTTTTTTTGTCTGTCTATTACTCCTATGCTAATTATATCATTATTGCAGGAGACAAATATGCATCCGTACAGTTCTTCTTTACAAAACAAAAACACAGAAGTCAAAAGGTAATTATCGCCTGATTCAATTTTTTCCATTTTACAGTTTAACCTGTAGACATGATATCCTAACGTCGATAAAATCTCTTTATTTTTAGCTAAGAACATGGTATAATATCAACATTTACATTTTAAGCCAAAAAGAAAAGAAAAGAAATCTCAGTTCTTATTACCTTTTTCCAAAGTACTTGTTTGTTGATATCAGTCTCTTTTTTGTTTACTGTATTGCCAGATCGAACTTCGGCAGAAGCTTCAGGGAAGATAAATGCCAAACAGTCTATGGCTTCAAAGCTTGCTCTCCTAATAAAAAGGTGGTTTAACTATTAGCGCATCACAGGTTTTTCTGTTGAGTTTCTAGTATGATTTTATTGAAGTGAAATCTTTTCTGAATCATTTTATAACAGATAATTTCAACTAATGGAAAATCTTCTCTCTCTCAACAAGCCAAACAGGCAACGACAGTAACAAGGGTAATGTTTTGGTAAACCATAACTCTGCTTCTTTATGTTGCTAAGTTTTTCAGTAGTCTGTTCTCTTCTTCCCACTTATTTTTTTTCAGTTTTATATAATTTTTTTAGGGACTCAATTACTCAACTGATAAGAGGATTCAAGACGAGCCGCCAATATATCTATTTAGCAAGGTACGACACACTGCGACATATCCACAGTTCCACACATATCTGCCTTAACAGTTTATTTGTGTCCCCCACATTTGTGATTTTATCCTCCAAATTACTCACAGCTCGGTATTACATCTGAAACCAAACAAAACACAAAAACTCGGTCAACAAAACCTCTTCCTACAGAGGTTTGTTTCTTCAAGCATTTTGTTTTGCCAAGAGTAGACACTTTAGTTTTCCTTCGCATCTTTGCTAATGCATGATTGCTTTGTGATTGAATAAAGGGCACAAGAGAGAAAATACCAGGCTCCTTTCAAGAACACGAGGTACACTGGAAAATTACAAATATATATATATATATATATAGGCATCCAATAGAAAGGTCTTACTTTTGATTCTCCTATCTATGGTTTCTCTTTTTTCCTTTTTGCTGGAAAAGTAATTATGGTTTTATACGTTTGAGCTGTAGATGATTGATGTAATCAGAGAAAGATCCCAGAGGTTATTAGGTGGCAAGAATTTTGAGTACTGTGGACACGATCGGAGGATCCCCGAATTACAACTGTACTTTAACAGGTAACATTTAAACGCTACATTCAAACACAGTAGGACACGGACTAAGTTATTTTCTGTCTGCATGTTATCTGGCAAGGTAAAGATAGCGTGCGAACGTATTCGGTAGGAAAAAAAAAAAGCATAAGAAAAAATAAATAAATGTTTACATGTACTTGGATTTTCTGATTTTCTCAAACAGAATTATAAACGTATGTCATTATTTTATCAAGTTTCAACTCTTTTTTTTTTTTTTTTTTTTTTAATTTATTGCCACAGGAGCCTTGACATACGATAAGGAAAAGAATCCGGTAATAATACAATCGGTCTTCTTTGGTCGACCATTAATTTCTTGTACATTTCGATCCACAAACATGGCGGGTAAGCGTTGGAGCTTACACGAGCAGGTGGTTCCTAGAAGTTTGTATAGACCAGCCTTGTATACCAAATTCAGTTTCTGAGAATGAAATAATAGAACAAATAACATAATCAAACCCAGTCAAAAAAAAAGTAAGCAAGCAAATGAACGAAATAGGAAGCATGGAATACAGAATTATACACGATTCTCCTAATTTACCCAAGAGAAATGTCATCACACACCCATTTGACTCTTCTATTGGTCCCTTTGACGATGAAACATTTTTACTTCATCCGAATCTATTAGAATAAAAGATTACAGTAGAAACTAGCAATAACCACGCCGCATCAGATCCAAATCCTAACTGAACCTGTATACCGAACATGGCACCAAATCATTGTTAACTAGTTGGCACGTCAGTATTACTACAAATTCTTGTGAATCCTTGTACAAAATGGTAAACAAGAAACTTCGATATGACTACCGGGCGGGTGGTTCTAATATTCTTGACCTTCTTCTATTACTACCGACACAAAAAACTGGTCATAACGCAAAATCAAAGGGTGTTTTTCGATATGACTTCACCAAATCGAACAAACCACTGTGCATCAGATGAGTTATTATCCTGTTGCCGTGCAAGTGGCTGCATCGCTTTTGGTTGCTGCTGTCCCTTGTCAACTACAAATTTGGTGTAGTCGATGGTCTTCGAAGGAAGGGAACAATGTTTTGTTGCAGGCTCAGGAAGGAGAGAGACCAAGACCCTCGCAACTTCATGCATAGTTGGCCTTTCGCTTGGAATCCTTTTCGTGCAAAGCAAGGCAAGTTGGAATGTCTTCCTGACGTGTGCCAAGTCCATGCAGGTCACAGAAACCTCGGGATCAACAGCTTCCATCACCGTATTATTGTCCGCCTTGGACAATATCTGCAACATAAAGGATGATGATAGAAACATCAATGAATTAATAGATGCCGACTTAATAACCTAGCAAAAACCGATTACTTCGAGCACCACTGTGTTTGTATAAATAAAAGGATGTGTCAAGAAAATACCAGTTGATGCAAGTTGGATTCATTGTCCACGGCTTTCTTCCCTGTTAGTAGCTCCAGGAGCACAATACCAAAGCTATACACATCAGACTTTTCGTTGAGCCGGGAAGTTCGGGCATATTCCGGATCAATATAGCCAATAGTACCAAGAACGTAAGTTGAGGCATGAGTTTTAGCGGTTGGAATGGATTTGGCAATGCCAAAATCAGATAGATGAGCCTCAAAATTCTCATCCAGCAAGATGTTCGAGGACTTCACATCCCTGTGAATGATTCGGGGGTTACAATCATGGTGAAGATAAGAGAGTCCCTGTGCAGCGCCAACGGCTATCTTCAGGCGTGTTTCCCAATCAAGTTTCACCTTCTTAGACGGTCCTGCAATTAATTTTCAAACAAAAGCAATTAGTAATAAAACCCGAAAAAAACCGTGAACGTTAAGATGTGTATAAAGCAAGCTAACTAACCGTGAAGCAAATCCCAAAGAGATCCATTCTCCATATAATCGTAGAAAAGCATATTCCCAAAAGGAGAGAGTGAATAACCATGCAAACTAACAAGATTTCGATGTCTGATGCTGCCAATGGTTTCAAGCTCAGTCTCAAACTCCCGCAAATTCTGCGGATGTTGATTGTACACTCGCTTAATTGCAATTGGTCGGGAATTCTTCAAAACGCACTTGTACACCGTGCTGGAAGCACCATAACCAATTATATACCTTTCACTAAAATTATCTGTGATTCTCATTATATCATCGAATGTGTGTATGGCCATGTCCATATGAAGAATAACTAGTTTTGAGGAACCTGAAGACAGTACAACATCAATCAGATACGATGATCTAATACTTAAGGCTTCCTACGAAATAAGAAAAGGAACAGAAAAGCGTGCCTTGACCGATCTTGCTAGATCCTGTGATCAATTCATTTGGTTGATGAGATTTGTATATTGCAACTATAACCATCGATAGCAATGTGATGAACCCTAACGTCATGCACACAACTGCAGCTCTGGAGAATAGTGCTGCAGTAGAAATATCAAGGATGGCATGTCAACGATAACTACCAAAAAAAAATAGAGGGAGAGAGACCTTTAGACCATTTAGACAGTCAACTAGATCCCACAAACAATAATGAGGATACCTTTTGGTTTCGGCATCTCAGGTCTGCATATTGATCCCAACCAGTTGCCGCACAACAGTGGATTTCCAATGAAGCTTAACGACAATATAAATTGAAAATAAATACAGATACAAGTTGAATTGAGAGGACAGGGGTGAAGGCTAGAAAGGAGAATTTTAATTGCTCTCTAATACCTGTCTGGCGAAAATCGTGAAAAGTTCCTCATGGGAGGCACAACTCCAGATAGGTTATTGTACGAGACGTTCCTGAGGCATACAGATTGCAGCGTTAATTAAACATTATACAAGCATGAATAAACGTAGACAAAATTAAGTAAAAACTTACAAAGTGGCAAGACTGAAACAATTGGCAAGCTGACCAGGTATCTCCCCATGCAACTTGTTGTTGTTTAGTATCCTGTAATTAAAGTTCAAACGAAGCATTAGAAAGACCACCTAAGATCATAAAAGAGTAGGAAAGAAATATAGGAACTAGAACTTACAAAGATACAATGTTCAGAAGTTGACCCAGTTCCATGGGAATGTTACCGGAGAGGTTGTTGAAAGACATATCACTACAAAAGCAGACAGAAAATTATCCCTAAATACAGGTAAATTTATTGTTCGATAATATCCGATGACGACAGCCATCAGACTGCCAGAAAGCACTTACATGGTCTGTATACTTTTTAGGTTCCCAAATTCTGCTGGCAGTTGACCATCAAGATGATTGATACTCAAATTCCTACAAGCAAATTTGGCCATCAAAAATGTGCTCAACAATGCAAGTTAGATAAGTGAAGAGACCATAAAATAAAGCTTACAGGGTAAGAAGGTGCTCTAAATCACCGATAGAAGCGGGAACTGTCCCCGAGAAATTATTGCTGGAGAGATCCCTAAAATTAATTAAAAGACGATCATTCTCTGCAATCCAAAAATAATAAACACTTTCTTGTAAAAAAACAAAGGAACATACAAAGTATCAAGGTTGATAATGTGCCCCAACTCCATAGGAATGCGCCCCTTAAAGTTGTTTGCAGAAAGATTCCTAAATGATAAATCCAATTTAGCTTCATCAATGTAAAAAAGACATGTTCAACCGAAACATAAAAACAAAACTCAAAACATCAAAACTTACAGAAGAGTCAAACTCTCCAAATTCCGGAACCCCAACGGGATTGACCCGCTCAAGTGATTGCCGTGAACATTGCTTTGTTTTAAATACAAAAGAAGGAATCAGTTTCAGTTCATGAAAATGTATAAAAACACCCTATTAAATATATGTTGGACTCATGAGCTAGTTTAACATACAATTTATTTAAGGCTGTGCAGGAACTGATGTTGTGTGGAATTGGTCCTTCAAGATCATTGTTGGCGAGGTTCCTGACCCACAAGATGCAAGTTCATACATATTACTTACATAAGGATGACACAACTCAAAAAAAAAAAACAAAAAAAAAAACAAAAACAAAACGAACAAATAAACAAAAAAAAAAGCAGTTAAAACCCACAATTCGAACAATTGCTCCAGCTTCCCAAGTTCAGCAGGGATTTTTCCAACCAGTTGGTTGTCATTTAATTGCCTGCAAATAATTCAATTAGCAACTTATTATGGAAGCAACCACAAAATCAAAAATAAAATGAAAATTGCCAAGTTATGCTCACAAGTAGCTAAGTTTTGACATATTTCCGAGCTCTGGAGGTATAGGCCCAGTCAACTTGTTGTCGTGAAGGTACCTAGTAAAACATGTGAATGCATTGAGACAAAAGGCTGAAGCAAAAATAACTTAATTTTCTTATACTAGATAACAGAACTCACAGCTTTCCAGTGTAGGATAAATTGCCAAGTATTGCAGGGATGGGTCCGACTAGTTCGTTCTCACTCAAATCCCTGAAATGAAAAGAAGCAAAAAAATAAATTCAACTAAAATATATACATAAAAAAGAAAAAAAAAATAGGCCCAAAATGGGGCAGCGTCTAAAAGTCAAACTCCAAAGCAACGTAAAGTTCACTTACAGAACAGCAAGGGCCTGCATTAATCCAATCACCTCAGGTATCTTTCCTGTCAACCTATTTCCTTGGAGCGACCTAAAATTTAATATCCATTTTCGAGATGATGATTAATAGATGCATACAATTAAATATACAGCTACTTAATGTCAACATCTTAGATCGGGAAAATCCCCGAGTTAAACTGAGGATAGCTTACAATGTGGCTACTTGTAAAAATCCAATGTTATATGGAATTTCGCCAGTGATCTGATTGTAGGAAATATCCCTAAACTCAACACAGAACAAACTCAGAAGTGGAACTTAATAAACAAAACTGATCAAAAGTTCAATAGAGAACAGAACCTACAGGATTTCAAAACTCGTACAGTTCCCAATGTTGTCAGGAATCGGACCGGTAAGATTGTTACTCCTAACATCACTGGTAATAATATCAAGGGAATTTCAGGGTGAGAACAAGTCGACATGTAGGAAAAGAAATAATGGAGAGACAATGATAGCAAAGAACTTCGATCACTCACAAATACCATAAGCCTGTTAACTGACACAAATCGGGGGACAGTGTTCCAGACAAAGAGTTACCACGCAAACCCCTTATAACATGGAAGAAGATAATTCAAATCAATGAAACTGATAACTGAAAGCTCAATAGTATAATATGGGCATACATAAAATTCGAAAGTATTTAAATGTAAACCAAGGAAAAAAAAAATGTCAAGCACACAAGAAAATGAAACAATGAACTAAAGCAAAACAAGTCATTTAGTAAAAATGTACTTACAAGTACTGAAGCACTTCATTCCAATAGAGTAACCTTGGTATCTCGCCCGTAAGCTGGTTCCGAGCAAGATCACTGATAGAACCAAGACCAGGAAAATTATCAGCATAAGCCAACACAGCATTAATGGACACAAATTTATGTCCAAAAAATAAAAACAACCAATAAATCAAATTCATTATTACATAATAAAAGCAAGAAATCATATTAAAGTGCAACATTTGGTTTGTATAAACTCCAAACGGGCCAAATGCACACATTAAAAATTAAAGCTAAAAAAGAAAGAAAAGAAACTCACAGAGTCTTCAGGTTCGGAATCTGGGTGAGGGTTGAAGGAATTGGACCGGTCAACTGATTGTTTTTCAAATTCCTGCAAGGCAATAATAGATAGGCTCCCCAATGTTAACCCAAAGAGAGGAGAAAAAATCTTGTCCACATGGCCAAGGGTAATACAGTAAATATAAAATGACATATTAATTTTTTTTCCTAAATAAATGCAGTAAAAAAAAAAAAACTTACAGAAACTCAAGCTGCTTCAGCTTGGATATGAAAAATGGTATATCTCCATACAACAGATTATCAGACAAATCTCTGCGTTACGAAAAACGAATAACTAGATATGTAGAACCAAATGAAAAACAAAACAAAACAAAAACAAAAGATTTCAATCTCAAAAACAAGTAAGAGAAGCAATACAGATGCATTAGAGAAGCACAGTTTCCAATCTCGTCCGGGATTTGGCCCGTCAAAGCGTTCCCCTGCAAGTCCCTGCCATTTTTGGACACGCAAAAAAAAAAAACTCGTAAATCACAAACGAAAAAAATAAATAAATAAATAAACCCTTCAAAACCATTACGCTAAAGAACTAGATAGAGAAGCAGAGAGAACTAGAGCATACACGGACTGGAGATTTCTCAAATCTCCAATGGCCGGCGAAATCTCCCCTCCCAGGTTCAGACTCGACAGATTCCTTCGAACCCAATTAAAAAAAAACACAAAAATAGCAACATAAATTCAAGCCATTGAAGAACTAGTCCAGAAAGAAGAAACGGAAAAAAGAGACACTCACAGGGAAGCAACAGAGAGGCTGACATTGTCGCAGATGACTCCACGCCACGAGCAAAAATCGCCGTCACGGTCGTCGTTCCAGTCCAGAAGCACGTTCGCTACGTTGCTAAACGCCGCCTTAATCGCCATTAACGCTTTCCCTGCAAATTAAACCAAAAAGAAAAAAACGAATTAAATAAATTTAGTAATTACCAGAACACTCGGATTTTTATATAACAGTGCCCAAGAAAAGCTTGTCGGATAATTAGATGCCTCAAACGACAATCTGGTTGAGGTTTCTTCTTTGTCAGTTACTAAAAATAATTAATTATAAACTAAACTGAACGATGATAATATTATATATAAGAAAAATCCAAAGCACTTGAAACTCTCCAAGGCTAACATGAGAGAGGAATGGTATAAAAATGATTTTTTTTTCCCATACTGGAATTGTGACAGAGAGAGCTTGGAAATGTTCCAAAAATGGAAAGAGAATAAAAGAAAAATCATTGAGAAGAAGAAGGTGAGGGAAAAAGACAGCAGGAGAGAAGGAAGTTGTGGTAGTTAAACGACGAACGACGAGTTACCTTCGTCGTTTAGAGGCGAAGCAAAGGGACAAAGAAGGAGAAGGACTGCGAGTACGACGAAGAAGATGATATCCTTCTTCTTCCTCCATTGCAAGAACGAGTTTCCCACCATTGATTTCTATCTATCTCCAGAGCACAACAAACCAGATAGTAGAGAAAGTAGACGAGAGAAAGTAGAGAAATGGGAAATGCAGTGACGGAGAAAGGAAGAGGATGAAGATAGAGAGGGGGGGTAATGGTGATACCCTCGCGCAGAGCTAGAGAGAGAGAGAGAGAGAGTGTACTGAAGAGCAGGCGTTTGGCGTGAACTGTAAGGCAGAGACTGAGCGAGAGTGTAATGAAGAGAGAGAAATAGTACGAGCAGAGAGAGAGAGAGAGAGATGGGTAGGAGACAGGGGAGCTAGAGAGAGAAAGAGGAGAGAGGAGAGAGAGAGAGTGAGGAAGACAGAGGTAAACGGCGGTGAAGGGACGTTAGTAGATATGAGAAAGAAAAGGGACAGGGTGGCTCTGGGGCTCTGAGGCTGAGGCTGAGGCTGAGGCTCAGCGGCCGTCATTTCGTACTAAGCGATTTCCCGAAGCGTTTGCATGTTTCTTCGACACCCTACTTTTCCTTTCCTTCTCCCATTACCCCACTCGCGTTTCTGACTGCGTGCTCACCACTTTCAGGTTCATTTGGTATTTCAACTTAACTCCAATTAAATTATTTTTTTTTTCATATCAATTTTATTTTTTTCTAAAAAGTCAACAAAAATTATAATTATTTTTTAAAAAATCAATTAATTCTAATTTAAAATTTTCATCTCCAATAGACAAACCAAACGTAAGTACTTTTTTTAAGTATAAAATTAGGCTTCTATTTAAATAGCTGGTTGAAGTTGATATTTTTAAATTGAAATTTGTTGATTTTTCAAAAACTAATAATTAACTTTTACAAAAATCTAGCTAAAAAAGTACAGTTTAGTTGGAATTAAACATGTAAACCAAACATCACATAGGAACACAAACTTGATCTCATTTAGTGTTCAGATTCAAACTAAAATATTTCAATTCATTTTAGTATTTTTCTGAAAAGATAATAAAAAATTTAAACTTGTTTTTAAAAAAGTCAAACTACAATAACTCAAATATTTTAACTCAAACCGCCAATCAAATGGAAGCTTAGTGTGCGTTTGGTAAAACGGTTTGAGTTGAAATTTTTAAATTTGAGTTGGTTGACTTTTTAAAAATTAGTTATAAATTTTATTAATTTTACAGAAAAAAATAAAAATTGAGATGAAAAAGTATAGTTTAGTTGGAGTTGAACTTGTAAGCCAAACGTACTCTTAATCTTAACTTTTAAATATCAATTCATGTAATGATAAAACATTATCTTTTTATCTATAGATATAATTAATTGATTTGATATCTTTAGTAAAAAAAAATTATTGATTTGATAATTTTTTCTTATTAATAAAAAAAATAACAATTCACGTATTACATAAATTTAAATCAAAATTAATGTACATAAGATCTATCTCGTGTCTGATACTGCATGGTTCCACTCTGCAAGAACTCCGAATCATTCTCTTGAAGCCCATCCTCTTTATCATAAATGATCCGCTTAAATTAATATCATTTTGTTCAAATCCTTTTATATAAGATTTTATTAATAAATATAAAGTTCAAATCCTTTTATTATTTTACTTTTTAGTGGATACATTTTTTTAGCCTAAAAAAAATAAAAATAACAGATTGAAAATGATTGACAATAATGATATCGGACCAAATCACGTTAGGAAAGAATTTTGGACCATAACAAAAATAAATTTATGGAGAGAGAGTTAACAGGACGACATAATCTTTTTCAAAATCAAGAAGAAAAAGAAAATGAGCTGTTCTTTTTTCCTTTCTATTTTTTCTATTTTGTACTGGTAAGAGTTTGTTTATTTTCCTAGAGCTCAGCTCTGCAGGGTCCTATTTTAAGAAAGGCGTTGGCAACACGCGCCTCGTTAGCGCTTGGTTAGGAGACTTAGCTTTTAATTTTGTGACAGCTAAGAAGGGAGCAGAAGATATTGGTGTTAGTTTCGTTGGAGGTAAAAAAACCTATCAACGCCATTTCTCTTCCCCATTTTCTATTTTTTTATTTTCATTTCTCCAAAGGGATTTTTGCCTTTTTGTCCGCCGATGTTTTTCACTATACAAACGCAAAAAGAATATCCAATTTTTTTCTCAAGGGCTGTATGGGAAAAAAAAACAAATAAAAAACATTTTTTTTGATATTCCTTCCCCTTTTGTGAAACAGACATAAAGAAGATCAAGAGCTTCCTTCCCAAGAAATCCACCATTCAGCTTGCATGGTCCTTTCCAAGTTAAAATTTTTAGAAAAAATTCTCCAAAAACCACAGATTTTGTCCACTCGTATTAGCACCAAAAAAAAAACATTATAATAAAAATAAAATTACATATTGTAAGAAATTAAAGTCTCCATTCTATAAATTAGTTAGAAATAAAATATTTTAGTTTGTTAGTTGAATATGAAATTTTTAAGCTAAAATTGATTGATTTTTTAAATACTAATTATAAATTTTATTGACTGTTCAGAAAAATATAAAAATTGAGATAAAAAAAAAACAGTCTAATTGAAGTTAAATTTAAATATCAAACGGAGGCTAACTTCTTTAATTACATATATACTTCATATATGTTTCAAACATCAACTAAAGTAACAAACAAGACCAAAAGTGTTAAATGAATGTGAGTTGAAATTTACTGATATAAAATGATCCTAATGTATTTATTCAATAATTACTAACGAATGTATATTATAGCCAAAAAAAAAAAGTAAAATCCTCAATCATACTAACATTGTATAGCTCTCTATGTAATCCAGATACAATTACGACTTATTTAACATATATTAAGAATGAATTATCTAAATTGTTGTTTATGTAATTGGATAATAAATAACACAGTATACTTCTTTTATTAAATTTGAAATTGAGAAAACTCGAACTTTAGACCTATATATTTACACTTTATTTGGTGATTCAACTCAAACTTAAATATTTTATTTTTATTTTTTAAAAAAATTAATAAAAATTATAACTAAATTTTAACCGACTCTAATTTTAAAATTTAAATTCTAACCGTAACAAAGGAAAGGTTTAGAGGTATGTGTGCATTTACTACTTATTAAACACGGTAACTCAAAACGTTTCAAGTTACGTTGTCATGTCGTATGATGTAATTATCATTCCAGACGGAGGAGGTTTTGTTATCTTTCACGCCCAACTTTTATTATATTTTCAGTTGTAGAAATGCTTTCCCAACAATATTTGCTTGAATGATACAAAAAAGTCACGTGAAGCAATAAAGGTACAAAAACAATGTTCCAATAACTATAAAGCTAGCTACAGTCTTGCAATTAAAATATGGAATGAGACTTTACAAAGATTCGCTTTTGCTTTTTCTTTAAGATTAAAGATAGAGAAGAAGAAGTAGATAAAAAGGATCTGATGATTTATTTGGTGAAACAATTCAGTTTAAATTAAATTGTATTTTTTTATCTCAATTTTTATATTTTTTTTAAAATTTAATAAAAATTATAATTAATTTTTAAAAAGTCAATCAATTTAAATTTAAAAATTTAAACTCAAACTGTTTTATCAAACAGATCCTGAGTTTTCTTTTGCTTTTTTTTTTTAAAGAAACATAGAAGAGATTGGTGCTCAAACCAAAATAAATACACACATTCGTTTATTATATATATATGTATATGTATGTTTACACACACATAAAAAAAGTGCATGCCAATTGCCATGCAGTGCTTGCAGCGGCAGAGAGTCCAGCGTCTGCAAGCCGGTCAGCATTCAAATTCACTTATAATAAACATGAACCAGCATTCTACTGTTTTTGCTCCGTTTAAAGCTGCCCCTCTCCGAATTCCTTTATTTATTTATTTTTTATTTTTTTATTCTCACTTCTTGACTTTCATATGTATTTTTTTACTAGCGGTTCAAAAGCTTTTTTGTTGTTTTATTTTTGTTTTTATTTATGTTGCGGGTCCCATTTGGGGTCCCTACTCCCTGGCTCTTTGGGATTTGGGGCTGCTTGTATTTTAAGGTTCGAGATCCAATATTTAACCCTAGCCGTCCGATCTTGTTTCGTTGGTTTCATTTTTCAAAGACATGATTAATAACCCAAACGACCAAAATTTGTGAAGATATCACTCAGCTTGCAGCAAATAAACCAAAGTTTAATCAAATTTTGCAAATATTTTTTGGGTATAATCGTAAACGTGTACTCAAACTATATTGTTTGTCAAATACATCAAAATTTATACTGTCCAAAAAAAATAGTTATTTATATACCTAGTAGCCTAAGCTGGAAATAGATTATAATGTTTTTTATTTTTCTAAAATGCTGTTTGATTACATTGCTTTCTATATGGTCCTAGAATCCTAGTCATGCTCAAATGTTACTAAAAATAATGATAATGTCAAAAGGATCTCATTTAATTCTATCGGGTTGAATAGTATAGTTTATAAAATTAGAGATAAATAACACGTTAAGAGTAGTTTTCATGGAATCAACTATTTTGGATTGAAGTGAAAATTACGATTAAATGATTCAATACTATTGTGACAACTGAGAAAAGCATAACATTTTTTTTTTTTTTTTTTTGTGAATAACAAATGCATAATAATTGTCATATTGCATGTGAAATTAGATATGCATGTTGTTTCTTAACGGGCATTACCCAAAGGATCTAGTGGGGGTACTTCTAGCATTCCCATACATGTTGACCAACCCACAGCCAACTAAATAAGTGTGTATCTATACCTATTGAAGCCATGTTTAGTACAATCCAAAAAAAAAAAAAACATGGTTTCTTTAGATTGCACAAAACATGGCTTCCTCTAATTAAAAATAAATAAATAAATAAATAAGTTACCCACAACTTAATGCTATATTTGATAGAAAATGTTTTGTATTCGGTATATCCAATATTTATAATTTTTATTTAGAAATTTATAACAATTAATTAATTCATATATATTCTTATTTGGAACCTTATGACAAGTAACTTTCTATTTAGAAAACTAACACATGTAGGGACGTAGGGATGCAAAGACTAGGGGAGTCCCCCACAACCTTTATTTCCCTCCGATATATTTATGTCTATACGTGAGTACATTTGTAGAAAATTACATAAAACAGCCCCTAAAAAGTACAAAAAACGTAATCCATATCCCTCTATGTTTATTAGTCCCTCTAATAAAACTTTCTGATTTCGTCATTGATCACATGATATAAGTAAAAAAACGTTACAATAGAATCATTTGATTGTTATAACGTATCCAAAAAAATTACAAATGATGTATACTAAGGGTATCATAACCTGTTTGCAAGAACCTAATTAGTTAGGATTGTCTCTATGTTCAAGGACTCCGCACAAATAATAGTGTATAATATACATATACACATTACGAGATACCTCTCTACAAATCCTAATAAGGTGGATAGAGTAGTTACAGCTTTGCCCCTTGGATAGTGATGTGTCCATAACATTATTTAGGACTTCTATTGATGGAGAAATTGACAGGGTACGTGTCATTATGTAGGTGTTGGATGACCGTGTGGCATGGAGGTAATTTAGTTGAACTTCACAAAGCATGCTTTGATATGACCAACTTGGTTACAAAGCATCTCAAAAATAAAATAAAATCTTACAAAGTATTACACAAACCACAAAATAGAAGAATAAGCGGAAGTCCCTATCCTTAGTAAAAATCCCCTTTGCACCAATTTCTTTCCCCTCCGTTAATTTTTTTTTTTCTCCCAACATTTTAATGACGTGTTTTATACCCTATCATGCAATTTAATTCAAAATTCCAAATGACCCGCACATTTTCAAGTTTAAAAATTTTAAAGACCCTAAATCTAATAAGAAAGTATATCCTAAAAAAATGTGTAAAATGAGTTATTTTTAAACACTATTTAAATAAATATCTAGGTTGTTTTTCTTAATTATTAATCATTAATTAACCACTTATTATGTTAGTGGCAGTCCGTGGATGAATATTGATTAAATGATATATTGTGAATAAATGGATGGTCAATCAATTGACTTGATAGTTTACTTTTAATAGCGACAATCATTTTCGCAAAGGGAAAAAAATGATATTTTTAAGGGTTATTTCCATCTTATAACATGTATTTATCAATCAATTATTAAATATTTTAATTTATGTCAAATTTTGAATTATTGTATTATTTATTTTTTCTAGAATCCGTTTGGAGTAACATTTATAGACAACATAATGCCATATAGATTCAAAACTCTCAACTTTATATTAATTTTTTTTTCTTTTTTATTTTTAAAAAACTAAAATTTTTAAAATACATAATTTTCTCGTTTCAAATCAAAATAATATGATTTTTGTGTCAAAATGCTTATAACGATGAGATGAACAAGAAAATATCCATTTTGTATATTTTTTCCGAACACCTTTTATTTACACTATTTTCTATATCACGTAATTTTTTTATAATTTTTTCCACAAAATACATATTTTAACCCAATCTCCAAAATACCGTCTCCAAATGTCCCCCAAATAAGTAATCGATTGATACGGTATCTTTTAAATATCAACCCTTTTTAAAGGGGTGGTTAAAATCACTCCGCCTAATTTCTCCAAAAAAAAATAAAAATAGTAATTAGCTCAAATAGTCCCTGAATTCTTTATAAAGTGACGGTTTGCTCCCTGTATTTTTTTTTTTTTTTGCCGAAATGACCCTGAATTCTTAAAATGTTGGCCATTATAGTCATTTCCGTCCAAAACCGTTAAATTTCTAATTGAATGAGTAATTTGAGATAGTATTTTAGTAATTTAATAATAATCAATTTAATAAAAATAAAAACTAAAATTCATCACTATTTTGTCTCTATCCTCCCCCCCCCCCCCCCCCCTCACCCCCCCCCCCACAATCTCTCTCTCTCTCTCTTCATTTCTCATATCGGTGGTTAGGTTCTGGGGTTAGGGCCCGAGCTTAGCGGCTGCGGGGGGAGGAAACCCAGATTGGAGTGCTTGAGCTGTGACGGGGTTGCAGGGGGGGGGACCCAGATCCGAGTTTGGGGAGGGTGGTGGTGCTTGGTTTTGGGTTCAAATTCAGAGGAACGGGGTAACCCAGATCATATCAGAGTTTGGGGGGGGGGGGGGGGTGTGGCAGTGCTTGATTTTGAGTTCGAATTCGAGGGAAGGAGGCAACCCAAATCGGAGTTTTGTTTGGGGGGGAAGGGACCAAAATCGGGGTTTTGGGGTGGGGGAGAAGAGGGGCGCCGGATCGGGGTTTGGAAGGAGAGGCCATATTGGAATTTTTTTTTTGTTAGGGGGTTCGTCATTGATTTATGTGCTACCGGCCGACCAAGGGGGGAAGGGGCCACACAGATATAGCACAGGGTGGAGTGCGCTTATTGCCAGCGACTATTGTCTCTCTATCTTTTCTTCTCTTTCTCTCTCTCCCCTCACTCTCCGCCGACTTTCTCTCTCCCCTTCGGCAAGTACTCATTCTTTCTCCCCTTCCTATCCGGTGGCTCCCTCCTTATTTGCTTATATGGGTTCTTGTTTGGCTGCCTAAAGGTTTGGGTGTTTTGTGGTTTGAGAGAAAGAAAGAAAAAAAAAAAACAAAAAAAAAAACAAAAAAACGAAAGAAAAATTGAAGGAGAAGGTAAATGAGTAAGGAGATAGAAAATTAAAAGGTATTTTGATCTTTTTATTATTAAAATTATGATTTGAGTCAGAATCCGTTATAAATTTAATAATTTTAAACTAAAAGGACTACAATGACTAACATTTTAAAAATTTAAAATCATTTCAGTCATAAATAATTAAAATAAAAACTAAACAGTCACTTTTACTTCGTTTGGTAATTCAACTCAAATTTAAATTTTTCATCTCAGTTATCTTTTTTGAAAAAGTCAACAAAAATTATAATTAGTTTTTAAAAAATCAATCAACTCCAACTTAAAAATTTCAACTCCAACCGTAACACCAAACGGTCTCTTTATAAAAAATTAAAAAACAGTTTAGATCAATTATTCAAAAAAAAAAAATTCATATGCTATGTTTAGAGAATTGGTTCAAATACAAATTTTTCATCTCAGTTTTTATCTTTTATTGAAAATTTTTTTTGTCTTTTCTAAAAAATCAACAAAAATTACTATTGAAACTTAAAATTTACAACTTAAACTCATTAATCAAACGGACTAATAAACTAAGGCTCCGTTTGAAGCTCAAATTCAAACTTCAAGTTTGAATTTAAATTTTTATCTTTTTTCTAAAATAGTTTTTTAATTTTTTTAAATTTTTTTTATTTTTTCTAAAAAATTAACAAAATTTATTATTTAAACTTAAAAATTTAAGTAAAACCCAAATATGAAACGACCCTAAAAGATGAAAATGGTGTGTGGGCAAATGAAACAAGGCAGCGGCAGACAGACAACAGTGATGCAGAATAAAGACACGTGGCAAAATCTGCGGGCAGCTAGGCCAAACAAGTCATTTTTCAAAAAAATAAAAAATAAAAATGTATTGTTAGAAGCCTATTTAGTCATTATTTAACCTATATATAGCTTTTTAATAAAAAAGTGGCACCTAAAAAGGCCCTAACTTGCTGCGACAGCACTAGATGGGGCCAGAGGCAGAGTGCAGCAGGAGCCCCATAAACCAACAAAGACAGAGCCGGCTTCTAATCCGCCGGCCTTCCGCCGTCAGCAACCGTACTGCCGGCGTGACCAAATTGTCGGTCCCACTGTAGCCCCCCTTAGCTTGGGGCCCACACTATCAGATCCTAAAATATTCAATTCGGAGAAAAAATATAGAGTTGGTTATTCTCACACCATTATTTATGCATGAAGGTTAGCCAAGTTAATTATTGTGTTTGACTATCTCGTGACAACCAACTTTATTGGTGAATTCTTTTTTTTTTTTTTTTTTGGAAAATTCGTGACAACCAATTGATGACCAATTCTCTCACTCTCTCTCTCTCTTTTCTTTTTCAAGTACAATTCATTATCAACTTGGCAAATTTATTGAAGAAAATAAAATTTTACTCGACTGTATCCGTATGTCAAAAATTTTGAAAGTGTTTGATAAAATGATTTGAATTGAAATTTTTAAATTTGGATGGGTTGATTTTTTAAAAATTAATTATAAATTTTATTAATTTAAAAAAAAATATAAAAATTGAGATGAAAATATACAGTTTAATTTAAGTTAAATTTGTTTACTAAATATCCTTTTAATCCCTATTTGTTTCGTATTTATATTTTCAAAATAAGGAGAAAAATAGTATAAAAAAAAAGAAAGAAAGTATATTTATCAATTTTTCTGTCATTTTTCTTATTTTGAAAAAAAATAATCTCATTTTCGAATAGATTTTGTATATTATCTTTTTAGAATCTTTTTACAATATTTTTAAATTTTTCTCCAATGCATTATTTTTAACACCATTTCTTCTTATTTATAATTTATCAAATACATTTAAGACTCTGTTTGTTTTCAATAAGAAATTTTTTTTACTCATCCAAATATCATCTTATTCTCAAAATGATATGATTTTTTAATTTTAAACAAAAAAATGTTCATTTTGAGAAATAGTATGCGATCCAAATAGGTCATTTTGGATATGCAAAATTATTTTCAATCATATATATTAGACCATTGAAAAATTGATTTAATAACTAAAATATTAGAAGCCCTTATTGATGGAGTAAAAATATAATTTCTAATATAAAATTTTAGATTTATTAGATTTTATGGTTTTCTATTTTTATAAGTTTTGGTAGTTGAGTTATTTTATTTCTCTATCCCCCGAGACAGAATGCATGCAATGATTGAGTGAGGATTCTGGCTTCTGTTCTTGTTTTCTTTTTTATTTGTTTGTTATAAACTGACCGTGCAAGGGGGATTTTTTTTATTATTATTATTATTTTTTGTTTAGAAACTCATCAAGAAACTGTCGAAATTAAAGAACAGGTTACATTGTTATCAATATCATTTATCAGTACATCACAAAATGTATGTAATAAAAGAATAATAAAAAATATATTTCTTTGCAACTAATTATATGATATTGACTCACTGATAGTTGAATATAATACTCTCTCAAAAATAGAGTTATTTACATTATCTATTACTTAACTAGTGCCTTGGTCCTCCCCTCTAATATTTTCTTTTTATTTTATTTTACTTTTGTTTTGATTTATCCGTTTATTTTACACTCGTTCAACGAGTCTTTTTTTTTTTTAAAGGGTTCAACCAGTTATTTAGTAAACAACTAAACGTCTTCTTTCTATTTTTTACTTAGTGCTTGTTTGGAACACCGATTGGAACGGTGTTTTCCTAGTTCAGTCTCAACTGAACTTGTTTGGCAAAAACATTCATCTTCAACCTTGTTTTGAACCGTTATACAGTAATTCCAACTAGGTTTACTGTTCATCGAATCTTTTAGCTCGTTTGGGATAAAAAAAAAAACGTCGTCTTTCTATTTAAAAAAAGAAAAAGAAAAAAGAAAAACACACACATAAATAGAGAATAGAGATTAGGTAGAGTGGGGGTGTCAAAGCAAGAGATAGGACGAGGCAGTGCTTCGAATGGAACATGGAATGTAAAGCTTGACTTGAAACTTGAAGGATTGAATGGGAACCCGCAGTTATTTTATTTTATTTTATTTTATTTTATTTTGTGTTGATAAATAATTGGGGGGCCCACAGTTATAAAGACAAAATTGATTGTACCCATCATAGGACTCGTGACGACTATCCACCCTTTTCTCTAATCCTTTAACTTTGTTCAAACTCAACCATACTCCCTTCCAAAATAAAAATAAAAATTTTAAAAATTTTAAAACAATAATAATAAAAAATATGCATCCAAATTTTCAATGTACAACTTTTGCTCGTAGGCTTTCCGTTCATTGGCTTTTCAGGATTTGCCTTTTCAGTTGTTATTTATATGGGCTTAGTCCCTCGTGTCTTATGAGTTTAGTCCCTTGTATGTATTTTTAACCCTTTAAGGGTGTATTTGTTATATGGGATTAGGATTAGGATTAGGATTAAGATTATTTATCATAATCTTATGTTTGGTGACATAATTAGATTGGATAACTTATCCAAGAGTTCAAAAATAATCTCACTCTTATGAGATAAACAATCCCTAAAAAAACCATGGGTTTATCAATCCCGTTAATTGGATTAGAATAAAATATTACAAAACCAACCATCCCTTCGTCCAAACCCACTCACGCTTGGGAAGGGGTTCCACCTGAGCTCGCCGCAAACAATGCTGCAGGTTGCCATGTCCATTGTCGGAGCTCGTCGAAGCTCTCCGTCGCGTCGGCACACGCTCAGATCTTATGCGGCATTCACCCCCGAATGGAATGGTGCCCATCGCAGCCCCCGTTCTATGTCGCCGAAGCTCTCCATCGCCACCCGATCTCCATCTCTCCATATCAACCTCGCGCTCTGCTCCCCACCCTGGAGAAGCCCGATCACTGCGCCCTTCCCTTGCAAAACCCAGAGGCCGAGCCTCTTTCCCAGCAAGACTCAGGCGCTACCTCCACTAAGATTCTCCACTGTTGCAGCCTCAATCCCCTTTGATTGCCGTCACAATAACATCGAGAGAGAGAAAGTGCCGGAGACACATAGAAAGAGCATAGAGAAGGAGACTCTTTCAGGAACAATTATTATTATTATTTTTTAAATGGTAATATTTTTTGAGATAACATTGGATTTAAGTTTTAATCTTGTTATAAATGTTATTATTAAGATGAATTAATATATAAAATTAACTCAATCAAAATAATTTTATAATTATATTGAATTTAATCAAGTTCGATAATTTATCAAATATTATATTGTTTTTCTAAATATCTTATTTGACAACTTACCTAACATAGTATAGGATTAAACATACTTTAATTTAATTTAAACCTCTTAATCCAATCTAATTCGGCGTACTAAACAGGCCTAAGGGTATTTTAATATAATCTCTCTTCTACACACAAAAAATAAAAAAATAAAATAAAACTTTTGCTCGTAGGTACTAATTAATACCACGATAGAGCAAGTGTGATGGGAATTCTTTCCGAAGGGTATTAAACTTTCTCGCCTTTTTTATTTTGTTAGGTGTTTTAGTTATAACGAGTTTAATACCCGTACGTTGTACGGGAATGAAGAAAAAAATAAATAAAAAAACTGAATATTATATGATAAAAACAGTTGGTTAAGATAAATATTATAATTATAATCAATATAATTCTTCTCAAGATCTCTTCCAACAATGAAGATGCAAAATCAAAATGACAATAGTACTAACAATAATAAAAATGAAAACAAAAGCAAAAGAAAAAAATATTATGTAGTTACACTCATTTAAAGAAAAAAATTATACAAAAAATAAAACAGGGAAAAAAAGGAACAAAAATCTTTAAACTCAAAAGAATCGGAAAAAACTAACTTTAATAAAAACATTATAATAAAATAAAATATATAACTCATTTCTTCTTTTTTTACTGTTTAAAAAAAAATAAAATATTTTTTATTAGGTTATATACATGCAAAAACTAAAAAAAAATGATTTCTAAAATATAAAACAAAACAAACAAAAAAGAAAAAAATTGCATGCAGAATCCTTAAAAAAAAAAGGGGTCTTTAAAAAATAGAACAAAAGAAACAAAAAAGACACAAAAAAAAAATCCGAAATAAAGATAAAAAATTTAAAGCAAAAAATTGTTTAAAAAAAAAAAAAGGGGGCAAAGTGAGAAAAACACAATACAACAATAGATCGAAATCTAATGTATAAAATTTAACGTAAAAAAAAGGCAAAATAAGTGAGGACAAAACCGTCCTTCCATTGTAGATAAGCCAAAATCAGTACATAGAATAGGGGCAAAATCGACAGTTTAATGTAGAAAAAACAGTTACTGTGCATTACTGTAGGAAAAAAAGAACCATACAGCAAAAGCAACAAAAATTTAAAAAAACAAAAAAAACAAAAATCACGGTTTATTAAACAGTGAAATATTACATCTTTTTACTATGGCAAAACAACAAAAATTAAAAAAAAAAAAAAACAACTGTAGTAAAGCAATAAAAATAAAAAATAAAAATATTTACTGAGCAAAAAAACAAAGCAATAAAAGTAAAAAAAAAAAACATAACAAAGCACCAAAAGTTAAAAAAAAAAAAACAAAACAAAACAACAACAGCAAAAGTAAAAAAAAAAATTAATTAAATAAATACAACAACAACAAAAGTTAAAAAAAAAAAAAAAACACAGCAGCAAAAGGAAGGAAGAAAAAAAAAAAAAAAAACAGCAGCAAACAAAAAAAAAAAAAAAAAAAAAACAAACAGCAGCAAACGGAAAAAAAAAAATAAAAAAAAAATAAAACAAAACAGCAGCAAACGAAGAAGGAAGGGAAAAAAAAAAAAAAAAGAAAATCACTGTAGAAGGAACAGGGAAACACCCCTTTCCTTTAGTATTATAGTATAAAGTATAATTAGGATCACTCGACAGTTGCCTGGGTATGTTATGAATCTTTTTCCATGTTTCAGCCTTACACTAGTCTACAACCATCTCGTGTTTTTGTTTTTTGTTTTTTTAATAAATAAAACTAGGAAGAATTACACCTTTTTTTCTTTTTTCTTTTTTCAATAAAGAAGAAGTTCGAGAAATGGACCACCAATAATATTATGACTTCGTTTGGTTCGTTAGTTTGAGTTGAAAATTTTAAGTTTCAATAGTAAATTTTTTTAAATTTTCAGAAAAGACAAAAAAAAAATTTTGAAAAAAAAACAAAAACTTTTTGAGAAAAAAATTAAAAAAAATTTGAGTTGGATGGTTTGAACCATCCAACCAAACATACACTATGTCTTATGAGTGTACCAAAGAGCTTTTCAATGCTGATAGAAATATTAGCAGAAGGCCTTACGGTTGGATCTTATCCTTGATGAAGAACACGTCACTCTAGCTCCCCCGAGTATGTTAAATATAAGGATTAGTGGGGTTGTGATCCTAAATACTAGAAATCGAGTACTATGCTAAAAAAAATAAGCATTCACAATTAAAATCAACAAAAGAATCACCCAACACTTAAACCTTTAATTATTAACCAGCCATGATAATTTTTAATCGCTAGATCACCACATTCGATGTTAAGAAGAATTCTACTTAGAGGTTAAAAAAAATAACAATAATACATAAACCATCATATTTGTATCATGTTATGTGAATTATATATATATATATATATATGTTGATATGATTTTAGTTAAATCTAACATTTAAAAACATATATTACTAAAAAAAAAAAAAAAAAAAACTCTCATAAAAAGCTTCAAGACTTATGATATACCTTTCCTACTAAAACCTCGCGTCATTTGTAAAATCTATAGGGTTTTTTGGCTTCATTTGGATTGCATGTCCATTTTCAGAATGGAAAATTTTCTTATTTTAAATGAGAAAAGCCCTTTTAATTTGAGATAAGATGGTGTTTGGATGTGTAAAAAAATTTCTTTTTGAAAACAAAAGGTTGTTTGGAATGAGAAAAAATTATATTGGGAATAGTACATTATGAGAATATTCAATAAGATTCATTTTTTTTATTTTTCAAAAGAGTATTGTACAAAGAAAGTTTAAAATGAGATAGTTTTTTTTTATTTTTCAAAATGAGATAATGATAAAAAAATTTGAGATAAATATTTTTTTACAAAAATTTTTCAATTTTGGAAATTGGACACTCCATCTAAACAGAAGGACGTCTTCCTTGTAGTGTTAAAAAAATAGCATTTGCCTTGCCTATTTGTTATTGTCTCTATGGAACTTATTGCTATAGATTAAAGGAAGGGGATGTTGCTCTTTTTGTGCCTTAGCAAATAATATTTTTTTTTTGTTTGTTTGTTTGTTCGAATATTCAATTTGTGACAAATTATAAGTAGAAGTTCATCAAGACTCCTAAAAAATTAATGACCAATTTATTAAAATGGAGGACAAAGTTGGTAGGAAGTAGATGAAATATCATGGGGAGAAATAAGTACATAATTAAAGTGAATTGCAAATTTTAAATTATTTGAAGTAAACAATAATTATTTACTAAAACTACATAGTTTATCTTTAATGAATAATTAAAAAAAATTGTGAATAATTACTGTAAATATATTATTTACTTCTAATATTTTACATTATTTATTTAGTTTCATAAAAAAAATTATTTACTATAATTCATGAATAGGAGAAGGAATATGATATTCTAAATTTCTAATAACAAGTAAACTAATAATGTTTTTTTTTTTTTTTTTTTGGCGGGAAGTAAACTAATAATGTTAGCAATTGACAATACAATATGTAGATGAAAATCACATGTATAATACCACAACACACGCAAGTTCTTTTGCTTCAGCAACACATAATTTGGTAGATTTCAATAAAAGGATTATTTTTCAACCACAAAAAAAATATTAATTACCTTAAAAAAAGTAATAAGAAACAATATTTTATCTGAATTCTAAAAAGAAAAAAAGGTTATTTGATTTTTAATACGGGGTATTATTAACTTCAACCACATTTAACTACACACACTGGTTCCGACGGCGCCTCCGTGCTCTTATGGAATTTGGGTGCTTTATTCCCCTGCCTTGCATTCAAAATATATCACTTTTCAACTTCAATAATTATCAAATTTTCAGTTGCAATAATTCGTCTTCAGCCAACAATTAAAGAGAGAGAGAGATTGACAGTAATTATTATAAAAATCTTTTAGATATTGAATAAATTTTACGGGATATAATTTAAAAATTAAGTTGAAAATATAAATTTGAAAAAAAATTTTAAAAAATATATGTGATATAGAAAATATGATAAGAATTTAAAATATAATCAGAAAAAATATATAAAATAGATATTGTCTTATTTTGTCTCGTCGTTATGAACATTTTGACATATAATCAATTTATTCTGATTTGAAATGAGAAAGTTACGAATTTTTAAAATTTGAGTTTTTTACAAATAAAAGAGAAGAAAATTTGATATAGAGTTAAAAATTTGAAATCAAGCTAACAAAATACCAATTCTAGATAGCACCCCAAACAACCACTTAATTATATGATTTATGAGCTTCCATGTTAACAATTTACAATATAAAATACAAAACTATTCTTAAAATAAATAAATAAATAAATTAAAAAAAAAACAGTTTTTACTTTTTATTACAAATCTATTGCATCATTTTTCAGACATTCGGTATGTATCTTACTATGTATTCCATTTTCCTTTTAATTTCATACCAGTGAGTTTAGTCTCTATTTTCATTAATTGATATAATTAGAAGACCTATTCTGTATTTAAGTAATCATCATGATTACCTGAATTAGAAGGGTATTTTGACTTTACAAAACCTAAATTTGCTATATTTAAAATATTCTGGAACATTATCCCATGTGTCACAACCTCACGGATTCAAACTGACCAAATTTTGATGTCTCAATTAGTATCTAACTAATAATATTATATCACGTCATTTAAAAAAATTTGAAATACTTTATAATTGATTTTTAATATTTTAAAATCTAACTTCTCTCAATGATGTATTAAAACATTATTGATTAGATATTATTTGAGATATCAAAATTAGACAGGAGATAGTCAGTTCCAATCTCACATGATTTAATTCTTCAACATTTTGTGTGACGCTCTCAGGGTCTAGCTGTCTCACCAATAACACATATCGAATCTATTGACTAGTTTTGCCCTGCGTTATGCTCCTCGGGGGAACGATTCGAGTCTTTATGTAGGGATGGTCTAGTCCCTTCTTGATCCGTCAATGAAGACCATCCTGCACGCACCGAGTCGTCCCGTACAGTCCATAGTGGCTACATGCATGTGTTTCACCACCCTGTCTTTGCATATGGCCCAAAACAAGGGCGTGACACCATGCTTCAATCGTGGTCTAGGCAATTATTCTGGCCCAACGCGTTGCCCATTACAACTCATTGGAGAGCCCCAAAAAAAAAAAAAAAAAAAACACTCAAAATGATCCAACTTCTTTGGTAGATACTGGGAAATGAGGAGCTTCTATATGCTTTTGCAATGTCAATATGCTTCTTATGTTAGATCAGAGTCCAAATCTGCTGTCTCATTTTCATGTCTCAGTGGTTATCCATTCAACAGTGTTGTGACAGCTCATCAATTTGTTTAAGAATTTTTAGTATTTAACACTTTTTATATGACTAAATTTTTAAATTCAGATTATTTAGCATAAAACTATTGGTGGATTTTATTTTACACAAAGCCGGTTAATGGATTTTATTTTACTTTTTATCTTATTTTTCTTTTATAAAAATGAACGACACATTGCTGAAATCTCCTCTTAAAAGTATTGCTGAAATCTTATCATTTTCAGTGGGAAAGAATTCATGATATATAGGTTATGAGCAGTGATAAACCGGAAATCTATTTTTTTTTTTTTTCCTTTTTAATTTAAAGTAAAGCATAATATACAAACACATGTAAAAAAAATTAAATGAGAAGATAATTATAAATATCAAATAGTTTTACTGAAAAAAATTATTACAGTAGAAGAATACTTCTTGGTAGATAAAACATAATTTTGGAAAAACTTAATAGGAATAATTCTGCATATCGCATTTTCAATTTCAAACGTAGATATACACAAATCATGTCGTACAATTCCAATTATAAGTTTTTTCTTAAAATTTTGTATATAAAATTGAAATTTAATTAAAAACCTTTAGCTTTCTATATTGTGTGGCTCCACCTCCACCTGCACCAAATAGTGGGACTCCGATGGTCTTCCCACCAGACAAGACACACGCGTCCTAAGAGTTCTAGTTGGTGAAATAAAGTTACGTTTCATGCATTTCAAAACTCCAAATATTCCAAAACACTCAAAAAAATAAGTAACGACTTTCCTCAAATATCAATTTACACAGTCGGAGAGTCTTTTTAATGGTTTCTTCCTCATAAATAATTGAATAATTTTGCCGACAAATGCGTGTTTGGAAGTCCATAACTTAAAATTAAAATGAAAAGAAAAAGGAAATACAAAACAACACTCAACGGACTTGTAGAAAGAGCAATGGATGAAGATAAATCTTTATATCCTTTTGCTCCAAAACTGGCCTTCTTTTGGCTACGAGGCATCTGCATTGTGCCAACCCTTTGCACAAGGAGGAATGGCCATAAACTCGTCGAATTCCTTGACATGAATGTTGCAACACTTCCACTGCAATAATTTTTTACATACAAGAAAAGAACAAAAGAAAGCTGTTAGTCAAATTTATACTCCGTTTTTATTATAGGGACTTTCTACCGTCCTTCAACAAGACTGGTCCTACCACGGTAATTGGACATTCGTTCTACGTAACCATAACTTTAGAAGGGTGTAACAACTGGTTTGGGATAGCTGAATTCCTTGTTGTTACACATTTTTAAAGTCATTGTTACGTATAACAAATTTCTTGGTATACCTCGCAACTTGTCTATGTTACACAGGTGTAGATACCCTGTTACACCACAACACTTACATGTCCTGCCGAATGACCGTAAAAGAAGCAAAATAATGTAACAAACTTATGTTTCGACTTTGAAGGTTAGTAGTTTATGCATATACACACCCCTCTCATTCGGTCATGGAAGACAGCAGGCCCAGGATGGTAACTGCAGGCAGTTTCATGATTGTCTTTTTCTTTAAAAGCTTGACCACAGCCTTTGTTTTTGCAGATTTGGGGCTGGTTTATATCCACAACCTTCTTTACTAGAGCTGGGGAATCCTCGGCAACTTTATCGTTTTGTGCTGGATCTACAGGTTTTGGATTCGTTTCCTTGGCTAGTGAACCTGAGGGAAAAAAGAGAATGCTTAAACTAGGTTGAAAAAAATAAAATAACTCATGTATATAGACTCAAGTTCCAAAAGTGATCCAAGTATTTAAGAGAGTGGGAAACTACTGCTAAGAAAATAGTCAAAGGTAACCTATAAACAGAGCTATGCATGTTCTTAGATTTAAAAAAAAAAAAAAAAAAACCAATGATACAATGGGAATGAAGGATCAATGGTGTTCAAAATGAGAAAAGCAAAAGGTGGATAAATGAGTTTACCATGATCCGAGCAAAAGAAGCCTTGCCGACATCTAGAGCAGGACTCTTTTGATGATGCACCGGCTACAGCAGGAGATGGAGTATAAGAAGGAACGGAAATCTTTGGACTAGCCACTGGCTTTGCCAACACGGGTTTCTCTGTTGTATGCTTGCCTGTTTTACACCTTCATCCACAAAAGCATTTAACTTTAGGAAACAAACAGGGAAAATCAAATGAAAAGGTGAAGAAATAATCAATCATCGAGGTTTCTCTTGATCTAAGTTTGTTTATCCAATGCAAGCCTATGGGCAGCTAGGCTCAACTACTATATTGAAATTCATGAAATTTGGTAGTAAAACTATTTATTCCCCTCAATCAAGAATATAAATAACCCATACGGTGTCAAGGTGACAACATAAAACTCACAATTTTACTTAAAATCTATAATATAGTACAGATGCAACCAATCCTTTCAAAGGTTCCAATTGTTAGTAGGCGTGCTATTTAATCCTATTAATCACTCGGGATCACAGCTCTACCTATTTAGACCACACTTTGAGGATCCTAATGGATAGGCCTAGATCGTCTTTGAGACCTGGACGACATAGGCCTACCTGTTGGATAATTAGGCCAAATAAAAAAAGGATTTTTGGTTAGTTGCTTGAAAGACCACAAATAAATTAGGACACAATCACTACAACACAAAGACTTAAATGGAACACAACAAAATAGGAGAAAAACCACAAGCTGTCAAAGACAAAATTCACTATGTGAAAAATTGTTATAACCACATAGAAATTTACCACTCAACCAGACTGACCCAAAAATCTGTTTGAGAGTAAAAGGGTGCGAGTTAGTATATATTTAGAGTGTGAATGCATTGAAATCGTGGGAGTGAGAGAAAAAAGTCCGTGTGATTGCAAAAGTTTCTCATATAGTGAATTTATTTTTCAGAGCTGTGGTTTTTTCTCTTAAATTCTTGTATTTTGGTGATTGTTATTAGTTCCTAATTTATTTCTCAATTGATTGATGATATTTCTGTTATTTGTTGATTTCTAAGGATGGTTTCAGGAGCTAATTTTCCTAACACTACCCTAGTGTTCAAGCGATGACATTGCATCAATATAGTGAATTGAACTAAGCAAATGCCCATAAACCTCAAATCTCTGTTACTGAAATATGACATTGAAGCTATTCAGCTTTACAAGAATTCTTTTCTCCTATTTATTTCCAAAGTGATCTCTAATCTCCACGGCCAATGATAGAGCATAAATAAAAGTTGAATAAGAGAAGTTACCCTGGAATTTCTAAAAATAAGCTGAAATCATGACTTCTCTTCTTGCAGCAACTCCATTCTTTCATTCCATCATGAAATATAGGCTGTAAATTATCAAAGTCAAAAAAAAAAAAAAAAAAAAAAGTGCAAAGTAATCAACTTCAAAAACTGGGGAAAAAAGTATTTTGTTGAAGAAAAGCTAAAATAAAAAAAACAGGAACAAGACTCACTCCCTAACAAAATTGAAGATGTCCACGCCAAGCACCCAACGTTCAAATCAAGGCCATAAATAACAAGTCACAAGTCAGTTCAACAACACACAAATAAAATATTACTTCTTCTTTTCCTTCTACTACTTTATTTATTTATTTAAAAGATAAAAAAAAAAAAAAAAAGAAGCAAAAAATTGGAGGGTTAAATTATTAGCTTGGGAAAAAGCAAAAAACGGAGAAGATAGTTAGAGAGAGAGAAAAAGATAGAGAGAGAGAGAGAGGGTACAGAATCATGGTAGCAACAAGAGTCATCGGGGTTGTCGTCCTCGGAGAACAAGGCGTTGCAGCCAATTCTCTGGCATCGAACCCTAGCGGGGACTGGGAGTTGGTTCTCTTCCATGGCGTCTTTCAAATCTAGAACACTCTTTGGTTGGGACTTGGCGAATCTGTCTGTCGGTCTCCGTCTGTCTGTTTTTCAATCTAAAACTAAGTGATTGGTTTAACTCAAATTAAATTATATTTTTTTTATTTTAATTTTAAATTTTTTTTAAATTAATAAAAATTATAATTAATTTTTAAAAATTTAACTAACTCAATTTAGACGATATTTCAGTAAGTATTAAAAAAAAAAAAAAAAAAACTAAACTAAACTAAACTAAGGAAAGAAGGAACAGGAACACTGTGGACGCCAATGACGACCTGTTTTTCTCGTTTCCTCGAAAAAAACACTGGAAAACTCAAAACTGCTGCACGTTCCACGTGGGTCTACTCTCCTATGATGTTCGGCGCTTTATATGGTACTTTTAACAGTTCGAAGCCCACTACATTTGGGTTTCCAGTTCCGGGCCGGTCCGAACTTTAATATTTTTGCACACGTGGCAATGCTTTGGAGTTTCGACTCCTCCTCAAATTAGAAGTGTCCCGTTAAATTATTTCCTTATTGATTTACGATTTTTTTGTTTTTTTTGTTTTTTGAAACGGTATTGATTTACGATATTGAGACAACCAAGTTAATCATTTAATTAAATTAACTAAATCAAGTAACTCATCTATTTGTTTTAAAAATTGAATGGTAATTTTTTGCATGAACGAATAGACTTAAAGAAGGCTATGCATTTGACGTAAAAAAACATGATTGACCACTTTGGCGTAGTTCTTATTTTTAATTTTAATTACTAGAAGAGAAGCATTTTGAAATTAAAAAGGTTATGATGTTAAAATAATCTTTTAAAGTTTTTTAATAAATAATAGAAATATTAACATGAAGTTTATAATGTTCAACTTAATTTTGTTATAATTTTTAAAATATATTTAGAATAACTTTTACTGAAAGTTATATTTTTTGGCTTTGACATTAAAAATCTGAAGAGTGTAAGCTCTTCTGACAGATCAGTCAAACACTTAGCAAGCTCTATCAACAGACTCGCCAAACATTTAACAAACTCTATCAGATAGACCCAATGTCTACATTCTTATAAGCAAAAGGAAAAAAAAAATAGTGCTTTCATTTGCAAAAGTGAAAAAAAGAATAAATGTGTTTTTATAACTCTTTGTTTTCCTAAAAAAAAAAAAATTTTTTTTTTTTTTCTTTCCCCTTTTCAGCTTACTAGTTAGAGTACGTGCTCCGTGCCTGTAAAATAACAAATTGTCTAAATCATAAATGAGAGTTGTGAGAAAAAATGTTTATAAGTAGATGTATTTGAAAATAATTGTATTCATAAAGACGAAGAAACCAAAAAAAAACAAAAAAAAGTAAAGAAAGGAAAAAAAAAGTAAAAAGTAAAGATTGACCAAAATAGTACTTCGAAATGTGATCGTCACTTTTTTAATAATGTACAAGATTTTGAGTTTGATTCTCTTATCACCAAATTAAAAAAAAAAATTAATTAGACTTAAAGGAAATCATGCATGACTCTACCTAAATGTTCAGAGTTTGAATTCTCTCATCCCAAGTTCAAAGAAAAAATAAAAAATAAAAAATAAAAAAGGGAGGATTTATTTGAGAAAATTATTTAATAAGCACAAATTAAAAGAGAAGGGTAAGATCAAAATAAATGAGAAAATGTTTAAACAATAATAAAATAAAAATTATTTTAAAGAAAAATTAACTACAGTACATATTAAATAGGAAACAAATGTTTAAATAGAGAAGAATAAAAAAGGAAAAGAAAAAGCTATAAGATTTTTTTAAATAAGAAAGTTGATTAAAAAATAAAAATAAGAAAATGAGGATATAGGTAAAAACAACATCTTAAAGGGGACAGATTGAAAGGAAAGATGATAACACTAAAATAAATGGAAAAAATGTTTAAATAGTAACTAAGTGAAATTATTATATAGAAACTTAAACTGAGGCACATATAAAAAAGAAATACAAAAGTTTAAATGGAGATACATTTGAGAAAAAAAGTTTCAATAATGAAATAAATAAAATAGTAGTAATGAAAATCACATTCTTAAAATAATATTTAAGAGATGGAAGAAAATTATTTAAATGAAGATAGATTTTAAAAAGTTATTACATAATACAAGTAAGAAAGAAGAAAAATGTAATTGGTGGCATACGTTAAAAGTTTTGAATTTTGAAGAAAAAGAGGAAAAAAATGTATAAGAAATTATAAGAGGGGAAAGATCACGAGGCAAAAGTAGTTTGGAGGGCAGGGGGGCTTAAGTAGATGTCAAATAAAATAAAATAATAATAATAAAAAAAAAAAAAAAAGAGGCGCATTAAGCAGAGGCCAGACAAAGAAGAAATAGGCATGCCACGTGTAAGAAGGAGAGTAAATGCACCTTGCTTTAATATATGTAAAGATTAAGATATGATAAGATTATTTGATTTTTTTTTTTTTTAACTTCTTAGTATTTGATTTTTGATAAAGCATGCGATTAAACTCCTAAATGGTTTTAAGCACAGGGTCGAATTTGACCACCGCATAACCTGCATCAATATGTCGAACACCCACCCCCACCCCCCCCCCCCCCCAAAACAAAATAATAATAATAATAATAATAAGTTAAGAATATAGAGTAACTTTGTCACTATGAATGTGGATGTTCTCGGGTAACAACATGGCTACCATGAATGTGCGTGTAACGGGCACTTAAGAATTCATATATACAAATACTAAAGGAATCAATTTCTGTAAAAATATTAGTTATGTACATGAGAACTCCAAAGCTAAGTTTGAAAAAAAAAAAAAAAAGAATCCTGATTATGATCTGCAACCTCAATTATACGTAATTGCCAATTAGTTTCTCTAAACCCCTTGTATCCGCAAAATTGTACCAGGAAAACATTGAGGGTCATAACATTCTGTTAAACGATTCAATCATAGAAGCCTTCTCCTGTAAATAAGTAAAATTTCAAAAAATAAGCCAAAAAAAAAAAAAAACCAAAAAAGATATGTAACTAGAATTTACGAGAATGAAATGAAAGGACAAAATCATTGTACTGCTAATGAAAGGAATAATATGTGCAAGTGGCGTGGGTTATGTTTCTGATTGTTTTACCAAATGATCAAATGGGGGTAATGCAACTAGATTGGCCATTCTCTTTCGCAACACTAGCTATCAAGATGGGCAGTAGAGAGAAACTATCAGCATTCTTTAGATCAAATGGGAAAAATTGTAGTACTTGTGAAGAGTTGAACCTCTAAAGGGTGCAGCTAGATAGAGGCTCTCTTATCCATGACGAAAGAGGCGACCCATCATTACATTTTCTTTAGCTTTTTTCTTGTGCAATACGTGCGTGCTTGCATGTGTGTGTGTTTGTCTGTGTGTGTGTGCGTGTGTGTGTGTGAGAGAGAGAGAGAGAGAACCTCAATCGGATTGCTACTCTCAGGGGGAAACCAGTGCATGAGAACTCCCAAGTTTATGACGGCGGGTATCAATTTAAACAGGAGGGGGGTTGTTACCTGTGAATCATATACGAAAAACCAGGTAAGTGTTCTGCAGGGAAAAAAAAAATTATATATATATATATATATATATATATAGAGCTAGGAAAAGAAGAGCACTTCTAAACAACCAAACTCTTCCGAGTCAGGCTGTTAAGCATTTGTGGGGAAAAATATATAAAAGAAGCATAATCTAGTTTCACATGAAAGAAACTTACTAGACTAAGAGCTGTTGTTCCAAGAAGAAGAAGATACATCTTCCCCTATAAAGGCAAATTTAATCAAGCAACACACAAAGTAATTAGTAAAACGGAGATGCGGCTCTTATGTAATTGCAAACTTGGCTGCAATCTTTTTGTTTTTGAGCTTTTAACTAATGAAATTGGCTACGATGTCAGTAGTAGATCCCAGTGTGATGGTTTCCCATAATATGCAGAAACTTTCACGCCTAATTTGAACAACAAAAGCCGACAAGGTTGAAATATTATGCATCACACATTTGCAATACGCATGTGTTCCGTCAGCTTCAAGATCTCTGGTGAAGTTATGCATCATACACCAAAATTTCATTATGGTTTTCTCTGTACCACAAACCAAGCCATATGCTTATCCCTACTGCCTAAGACAGATTGTGTCCCCAGCCTACTATGAGAGAGAGAATGGAGGGAGGGAGGAGGGGACGAGATGGAAAAGAGAGAAAGGGGTTACCTCGATAAGATGAAGATTTGAAGCACGGCTTAGAAGAATAAAGGCAAATTCTCCAATTTGAGCAAGCGATATTCCCACCTAGAAATAGTAATTGAACTTGTAAGATAACTTTTCTTCTCTATAGTTTTTCCATTATAAAAGTTTGCAGAATAATTAGATTCAACCAACTTACAAGGAATGATGTCTTAGCGCTATATCTGAAGGCTTTAGTAACTATAGTACCAACAGCCGTCTTTATAACTATAACCAAAATAACAGATGCTAGAAGTATATCCACATGGCTCCAAAGGAAATGAACATGAATGAGCATTCCGATACTTGAAAGGAAGAGAGCGGCAAATAGGTTTCGGATCGGCTCCACCTAAAGTAGAAAAGAAGTGCATTTCAGAAATTTGTTCATTTAGTTAATTAGCAAGTTACAATGACAGAGAAAATTGCCGCTTTGCTCAACCATGACAAACAAAAGAGTGGATCGTCACTAATTCCTCATAAAAAGAGCCCCTCATTTTAGAAAAGTTTTCACCCCACGAACAATTAACTATACGTGCATATGTCTTGTACATATGGCCTATCTTAATTACCAAGTAACGTTTAGCCAAGGAAAAAAAAAAGGTATCAAGTAAGAAATGGCTCGATGAAGCTCCATCATGATAGTTAACGATTTGATGGAAATTATACAATTTGCTAATGAAGACGAGGAGCGATACAAAAGTTTCTAAATCGGCAGGCTAAGAGACCTGATTGTATTTTACTTCTGGGCTATGTTAGAAACCAAAAGAGTACCTGATCTGAAGTATGCTGTGCGAAGTCGGTGGTAGATATCATTACTCCAGCAACAAATGAACCCAACTCGAGGCTAAGACCTAGCTTATCGCTGCACTGAAAAGTTAAAGGAGATGCCACGTGTTATAAGGTGTTGGGAATTGCAAAGAGACATGTTATCTTAATTTCAGTCTTCCAATTAAAGATTGCTTCGACTTTGTTTCTTAATCAAGGCGAAAGGAAGTGACTGATGACCGCATTTGTCACATTAGCCAATTGTCGACCAATATTTCCAAATATATTCTATTCTCATGAAGCCACTAATAATTTTGTAGCTCCCAAATGTTTAAACCAGTTATAAAACAACTCATCAATATTTCACTTATATCCCCTGATCTCTCTGAGCAGATTCAAGTACTCCACTGTTATGTAACCATGAAGGTTACTGTTCTCCATCAGTCTAGGGCTGCAATTTAGCTAACAATACTGTGGTAACAGTTAAAGTGATATCAAAGCAGTTGGAAATATAACATGCACTGCCTTAAACAGGGACAGATCCACAATGAAAGTAATTAGCCTTGACATGAATGGTAACTCTACATATTTACTTACCCAAGCAGACAGTAAGCAAAAAGCCACGGCAGCAAGCTGATAAAGCTCATTTGTCTGTTTCACAAAGAATAATAAAATCAACTCTCAATGTAACAAAGGTCTAGCAAGATAGCCAGTAACTGTACGAGACTTACTTGAGAAGATAACCGCATCATCAGTTTCAAAAAGCGAGGTACAAATGACCAGGACAACAGAGCTGCTGCAGTGAGATAAATTGACAACACTAGCATCCTGAAACCAGTAATGAAACGTCATAATTATCATCCATACAGGGCGTCGGCTTCAAAAACCAAAATATTAGGAGCAATCAAAGAAAATATCATCTATAATTGGCTCTCAATAGTCTCCCAGAAGGGGAAAAAAGTGCTTCAATTACTAGAAAAATGCAACAGATGACGGAGAAAGACAAAAAGGTAAAGGTGAAACAAACTTACAGCTTTCCCATTGAAACCATTCCTTGGAAAAGGCCGCTACTACCACCCAAAACTGGGAGCAAAGCAAACAATAAACCAACAGCACAATCCTGAAATACTCCGGAGTGAATGACAAATGCAAATGAACCATAAAATCAAGACCTTTCAGCTTAACTTAA
Source organism: Ficus carica (assembly GCA_009761775.1). Taxonomy (NCBI): domain Eukaryota; kingdom Viridiplantae; phylum Streptophyta; class Magnoliopsida; order Rosales; family Moraceae; genus Ficus; species Ficus carica. The sequence continues at coordinate 7,292,341 of CM019742.1, read as the reverse complement.
TATTTTACGCTCCAGATGTTGAAGCAGAAGATACCTGAAAAATAAGTGTCCCAATTGTAACTTGGCCATGAAGAGCATTGTTAGTATTCCGTTCCACCAGAAACTTTACCACCTGGCAAAAGGAGATAAGCAAACTAATTAGTTAAATTAAAAAAATTTACAGGCAGGGTGTAGGAAGAATAGAATTTTAGTATCAAAAAATGGTCTAAAAACACACCACTGCAGTTGATGACATTGATAAAAAGGAACCGACAAAAACACCCTCAGACAAATTTGCACCACATAACTGCAATGCCAACAGAAGCAATTTCAGTGTCGATTCAAAGGGAAAAACTTTTAACAGAATTTCTCAATAGAATTAAGTAGCTTCAACGGATAATAAATTTAGAATTACCATAGCTGTTATTCCACACAAGAGCATAAATGTTATGATTTGGAGAAGCCCTCCTAGAACAGCTACTGGCCCCACAGCTTTTAACTGCATTGAATAGCTTCTTTAGATGGACATATTCCTTTTTTTCTTATTATTATTATTTAATTCTTAAACATGCAACTACATAACTTTAAATACAAGTTAATTAACCTTTGTCAAAGAAAACTCGAGCCCTAAAGCAAAAAGAAGAAAGACAACTCCAAACTGTGCAACAGTTTCAACCTGCAAGGGGAAAGAGAAGATGCATCAGGTTAGTGAGACAGATGACACGGTAAACTAACTCCCAGTACTTAGATTTCCCAGGAGGGGGAAAAAAAAAGAGTAACTAATTCATTTTATTTTGCTGTGGAAACTTTCTAGAAAAAAAGAAGTGCATAGCAAATTTAATAACAGCCCGAATCACTAAAGCAACATACCTGCACCATTTCGCTGATGAATTTCAGACCCCCCGGTCCAATTAATGAACCAGCAAGAAGATAACCCACAATAACCTATCACAAATATCCAAACAAATGTTGAGCGACAATGTTGCAGTTCTTAAGATCACTCAAGCTATGAGTTCAATTATTGCATATCAGACCACTTAATATGGATGAAAATGTAGTTGAAGAAAGTGAAACTTTTTAGCACAGACAAAAGATTTTAAAAGATCTGAGAAACAAACCGGTTGTCCCAAACAAGAAAACAGAATGCCACCGATGGCTGCAGAAACTATAACAACCACCAAGTCCGAAATTAATCTGTGAGAATGTAAACAACAACAAAGCATCAATGCGAAGAAGTGAATCTGATGAAACTAAGCTGTGCTATCTGTCTAACGAAACTAACCATTGCTTAGAAGACTGACTTTGAGATGTATTCCCCACATAACTATATAAGTAGGTTTTATCATACACACGCACACTCACCCTTCTAAATTGCTTTGAAATTTACTCTTGTTTTATGGATAAGAAAATGCAAAAGATACAGAATGAAACTGCAGTCAAGGAAAGATATAGGAAAGATACCTCAAATCTACTTGAAGCACTGGAAATTTGGATTTTTTGTTTGACATCACAAACACGTTGTCCTATTATTAAATAAGTAAGGTCAGCCGAAACAAAAATAACACAAGGAAATTAGTGCCTTACAGTTATCTCCCCAAGTTTCTTCTACCTTGTTTAACAAACAAACAAACAAACAAAGAAGAAGAAGTTAAGCACCTTCTTATCGATTAATGTTGTCATGTCATCGGAATCTTCATTTTCCAGAGAAAAAACATCTTGAAGCTGGAAAGATCTTGTGCCACTGATAGACAAAGCTTATGTAAATAAAACCACACTTCGGAAACAGCAAAGTAGAATAAAATATGATTTCAGTATAAATAATTCATCACACACAGAAATAGTAGAAAAACAAGTAAGTTTTACATTCCCATACTTAGCCTCTTGAGTATCATTTTTCTTGCTCTTGTCATGAGTGATTTTGGCTACGGTTTCCAGAACAGCCTGTAAAAGGTAATTAGCATCTTTAACAAACATAACATAATTGTTGTCTGCCGTAGTGTAAGTAGTAACAAGTAAAAGCATAAAAACCCTTACCTAAAAGATGATTCCATTCAATAAATAGTTTTAGGAACATGCAGAGCCAAATTTCCCCCCAGAGTCTTTTAGCCTTTTCCCCATAAACAACACTTAAATTAATTATACCTAACGAGCCAAAAAAATTACTTGAGAACGATCAAATAACTACCAACATTGGATTGTAGTTTTTTTGGCCTCACGAAAAAAAAGCAAAAACAATCCAGATAAATTTCATCTAGACAGTTTGTTTCATCTATGCCTCTAAATTTATCGAGCACAGACATGATAGTCAAATCTACAATTAAGAGAGAAAGTATGCGGTAGGCTTTGGTTAATAGTTTTGTTAGGGAAGGAAAGACTTACTTGTTGATCAGCTACACTGCTGTTAAAACTGCTTTCATCAGGACCTAGCAAATAAGAAAAAAAGATCTCAATTAAAAAATATCCACCAAAGAAGCAAGTTTCGGGAAATCATCCTGACAGTTACTAAATAATGTGATTACTTTTAACAATAAGAAACAAATTATGGCCCTAAATTGACGTGAATCAACAACTGAGAAGTGTAATGAGATCGAATTCCAACAAAAATTATCCAGCTAGATCAAAAATCAATTATTACTCTTTCCATCGGAAGCAAAATCAAGTTTTTTAATTTTTAATTTCTGGTTTATGTGTGATCCTAGTACCGCATTGTTGTTGCAGAGAAAATGCAGGAAAACAAACGATATTTTCATCATACCAGAGTCCATTAAATTGCCCTAATCTTAAGCATAAGAGTTCAGAATTCATTCAGATTTCTTTCCTTTTCGGAGACGTACTTGGTAACCAAACAAAACCTACAACGATTCAAACGCATCTGCAAAGGACCAAAAAAAAAAAAAAAAAAAAGAAAAAACCAAACCTTCAGGCTGATCATTCTCGGAGAACTCTTTCTCGAGAACTCGATCGAACATTTTGGCTATGGAACCGTCGTTGGAATCCGGCGCCGACGAGTTGATCAGGTTGCCGTAAAACCTCTGTCTGGTCTCCTTATCCGACCTCACGGAGATCGAAATTCTCGCGTAGATCAAAATAGTGAAAAGGCAGAACCAGAATCCGAAAGCTCCTCCTCTCTTCGCCATTAACGAGGGGAAAATCTAGTCTGTGTGTGTAAATCTTGCGAGAAATCGAATCCAAAATGCAAGACAAATCGATTTTGGGTGAGAAATTTCGAAGAATAAATAATGAAGAAAAATCTGAGGTTGCGGAAGAATTGGGAGTCTTAAATCGAAAGCTTTTGAAAATGCGACGTCTCACAGTCGAGTCGTTAATTTTGGGAGTTTAATTTCCTCGCTGGGGCGGGGGCGGGACCTAACCTGATTAATTTTATTCATTAATAATGATCGCAGAATAATTCTTTTTAGATTTTTCTTTTTTTAATAGAAAATTCTTTTCTACTTTTTCTACAATGTATATTTAAGAAATTTTGAGGTGTACTTTTAAGACGGTTTAAAGATTTTAAATTTTAATTCACACGCGTTATTGTAATTTTATATTTGATTTTATTAAAAAATATAGAATCTCACACCTTTTAAGTATAAAAAAAGAATACAAATTCAAATAAGTGTTGTTTAATTTGGTAAGAAACCATTGGGGCAAAGTTGACTCCTACCAAGTTTTTTTTTTTAATTTTTTTAATTTTTTTATTTTTACACATGGATTTTTCTATTTTGAAAAGTATAAGTTTGTATTTGGTTCGCTAGTTGGAGATGAAATTTTTAAGTTCGAGTTTGTTAACTTTTCAAAAACTAATTATAATTTTTATTAATTTAAAAAAAAAGATAAAAACTGATATGAAAAAATATATTTTAATTTGAATTAAGTTAAAATGTCAAACGAACATAAATTAATAGTTTTTATTCAATTGATTATAAGAGAATAACATCAATTAAGTTACTAATGACAAAGATTAACTTTCTTGTGTTTATTTAAAAAAAAATGATCGGTAAAGGTTTTTTTAAGGGTTTTTTTTTATATTGATAATTTCGAAAAAGGGGGTTTTTAATTAACAAGATGTGTGCTAGTTTTATAGTTGGATTAGTGGGTGTTTTCTCCGGAATAGATTTACAGGATTTAATGATTGGTGACAGTCGGCTATGTCAATCGCAATTAAGCTATTATAATACTCGACTTAAAAATATTAAACTAAATTAAAATGAGGCCCACGTAAGTTTAACTTGATTCAAATTAATTGATTTGTTTGTTAGGAAGTCATATCAAGTGGTGATTAACGTTAAAACTTATTTTATTTTGACGCAGGTTGAGATTTGGTACAACGACACTCGACTTGGAATTTACCAGCTTAAAGAACCACGTGAAAGCCGTACCCCGATTACGGCGGTGTATTTGACACGCGCCCTCCTGACAACTATATTTTATTCTCCAACATCTTTGGAGCGTGTGCTCCACGACACATCATTGGCCTCAAAACTTTTTTAATTTTATTGATTAATGACGTCAAAATTCAAAATCTTTTTATTCTCTAATTTCTCCTCTCCTTTTTTTTTTTTTTTTAAAGCCAAATAAAGTATTTCCTTCTCACCTTCCTTTTGTCGTTTGCTGCTCTTTCAATTCTGGCTTTTCTCTTCCGTCCACTAATTTTTTTTTATAGCTTATAAACAAGAATATCATAAATTTTATACAATTTTATACTTATATTCATTATAATATTAAAATATTGATCATTTTTTCATTTATAACAATAAAATTATCAAATTAATGTTAAAGTAGATAAAATTATAAAAAGATATTCAAAACATATTCTTCACCTAATTTTCTCTTTTTTATATTTATTGCTAAGAAACTACACTGATTTGGGCCTAAGCCCATCTTTAGCATCATATTTGTGACTGAAAACAAGAGTCTTCCATTGAACCTCATCCATAATGCCAAAAAAAAATATAAAAAAAAAAAAAATTGTTTCCACGTTTTTTTATTTATTTTTTTTATTTTTTTTTAAACAAGCAAAACCGTTCACCCCTTTGGAGTATGCTAAAAGAAAGATTAATTTGTGCACAGTTCAATTTTAAAGTCTGCAACTTTTTAGGGATTTTTTTTTATGATACTTTTTGTTTTGTTTTCAGTAATACCATAACTTACTTATTTGTTTTTTAAGGAATAACTTACTTAATTTTATGTACTTGTGAATTTCAAATGTTCGAATTACATAAATTACGATATATTTATAAGTTTAGAACGGAATATTATAATCTACACATTCGTGAAGGCATGATAAAAAGATCTCGTTTTTCGAACTCTTCTTTCTCCATATTTAAACTGGGAAAGGAAACATAAGAAGAAAAAGACAATAAATTTTTTGAAACTTTCTTCTAAACTCAGTAAATTACTCTAACAAGTAAAAAGCGTTCTTTTTTTTTTTAATAGAAAAATTTGGATTTTATTAAGAGGCCATGTCGACTAAAACAGCATCCCCAATACACGGAGGTACAACATCCAAATCAACAAATTCATCAAAAAAGATAGAAACAAAATTAGCTACTAGGTGGGCTATCATATTTATCATTACGAGGAATATGACATATGACATATGACAGCAAAAAGTTCTATATTCAATAAAAAAAATTCTAAATAGTTGTATTTTTTAGATATTTGTGTTGGTATTGAAGTCCCTTGCTACAGATTAGGAAGGTTTTGAGGGAGGGTTGTCACTTGAATCTCACTTACAACATATATATACATATATATGTACACGGGACAGGTCATGCTATAATATATGCTTTTTAAAAAAAAAAAACATTTTCAGAATTCTACTATAAGAAAGATCTAATTTAAACAGTTTAACTTTACATCAAACTATATGAGCTTTGCTTCTTCTTTTTTTCAACCTATTTAGAATCAGATTTAATGGTTAAATACAAGTATTACTTATATGATATCGGTATCCCTTCCATAGAAAGGTTTTATTTTTATTTTAATTTTTTTGAATTATCAAAAAGTTTTAAAATAAAATTAAAAAAAAATCACAGAGAAAAATAATATTCGGCGAACATATGACGTGGCACGGGCGGCTCCACCCAATTGTCATAGCCATCACTGGTGCGTGGCGTCCACATGTTGAACACGGAAAGCACTTCTTTAATCCTCTTTTATCTCATTTCACGCTCGAGCTTTCCGATTCAAACCGACAAAGGGAGAGACCTGTACCATGGCATCGTTTGTGAGCTCTGCAGATGTTGGATTAGTGTCGTACGGAAAATTTCCATCAATGGAAGGTCTGAATAAGCAGAGAGGTCTCTGTGGAAGCACCGCCAATATTACTCTTCAGAGCCGCAAGTCAACGACGACTCTGACGAGGAGATCGCCGAGGCTTGTGGTGGTGAAAGCGGAGGGGCAAGCCATAAACCCAGAGATCAGGAAGAACGAACAGAAAGTGGTCGACTCTGTTGTCGTCGCTGAGCTCTCTAAGCCCCTCACTGCTTATTGCAGGTTTGTCTGTTTCTGTCGTTTTACCCATACGACCTTTCTCACTTCAGTTTAGATTTGAGATGGAAGAAACAAAATTGAAGTTGAAGGACATAGTATTAGTAGTTCTATTTTATTTAGTAAGATTAAGCCCTTTGTTTTGTCTTTGTTTTAGGATACTAGAGTATAATTTCACAGTCGTTTAAACGTTTTAACTCGGTCTGGTAAGTTTGAAAAAGAATTCCAATTCTATACAATCTGAAAGCGTGTATATATATATATATATTTTTTTGGAGGTTTAGTTATATAATTTTCATGGTCATCCATATGATGCACCCCTAACGCCAGGGACATCAAGTGAATATTGATGTATAATACTGCTATTACTACTAACTGAAGTGGTACCGTAAAATACATAATTTCAATTCACTAGTTGAAAACTGGCCTATCATTTAGCAATTTCGCATTGGAAATTTGATAAAATTAGAATCCTAGTCCTATTCATTTCATCTTATACAATAAACAGGGGAATCTAGTAAGACAATTATGACAATTCTTTTTACATGAAAAGGAAAAAAAAAAAGATTAATAGTGTCATTCCGTTCCCAATCCGACATCACCTTTATATGTAGCAGAAATTCGGCATGACGTGTACATGTTATAAACTAGCTGCATTATTTCCTTACGGGTACACAGCTTGTTATATTAATGTGCGTGTGAGGTTAAGAAGTCATTTTGGGGACTTTTTGTTCAGGTGTTGGAGGTCGGGAACTTTCCCACTCTGTGATGGGAGTCATGTAAAGCACAATAAAGCTACCGGCGATAATGTGGGACCATTGCTCGTGAAGAAGCAGTAACTTGCAGTTGTTTTTTTGTTCTCTCTTGGTGTCTTTGTTAACCTCGATCTTTTTAAACCAAATTATAAAATAAAATAAAATAAAATAAAAACCTTTTCATAGCTTATTTGGAATATTTGCATTGAGGGTTCTGTTTTTGTTATGCCTCGGCATGACTTAAGATTATACCAATTCTATTAATTCCTCTTGAGTCTGGCCAATATGCGACTCTGGTGAGGTCAATTTAGAAGCCATTTTTAAGAGGTCGAATTCTAGAATCTGGGGAAGTTGTAGTCAGGCCTCTTATGATGCAAGGTATAACTTGTCATTGAAGAAATAGTTAGTTACATAGTAGTAAAGAATATGAGATTTCTACCAGAAAAAGTATTATTCCTCATTATCATCAAGAAATGTTATTTTAACCATGAGATTAATTTTTTTAATAAATAGATTTATGAAGGGGAATAATATTGTATGGCCTGCTGCAAAATAAAATTGCAAACTAAAGTGTCATGTAAAGTAAAGAGGAGCTTTAATCATTGTTGCATACCAGGGAAGAAGAACTAGAATCCACAATGATTAAAGCTAATGACTACGTTAGACAAGCATGAAAAGATGTCGGGGGCTATACTTGAATTCAAAAGAAAGAGAGAAAGATCACAAAACATGTTTATTATTCCCAATAAATTAATATACAACCTGCTTTCTTTCTATATCCCACCAATCACCGTTTATTCCAAAACCAAATAGTAGACTTGGAATTCCTTAAGTTCCTTATGTTTGTGCTTTTGTATTGCGTTTCAGTCAAATTTTAAAAAGAAAAAAGTCAAACTTTTTCCCTGAGAATTTTGTTGTTCCTTCTTTTTTTTTTTTTTTTTTTTTTTCAACAACAAAAAGTTGGCTTGAAATTTTCTTGTTGCAAAAAAATCAAAGAATTTCTTTTTCTTGTTAATATGAATAGGACCACTTGTGTATGGCCTGTTGTAATAAAATTCTAAATGTATACACTCAAACTACTGAAAAATAATCTAACCGCCATAAACGGTTGTAGGTAAAAAAGATAATTACTAATAAACATTCCTACAAATAAATTTTGAAAGAAAAATTTCTGTGATAATGAACATTCTTTTTATACTAACGGTGATGAATGAAGGTTCGTTTAGTCGGTTTTTTGAATTATGTCATACATAAGTATCCACTTTAATAACATACATCACAAGATACACAAAACGATCTCACTTATATCGAAAACTTAATATAACCACTACCTTCACTATCAATAATAAGAAAGAGCCATTTCTTCCAAGTGTGAAATTTTCCAAGGATAAATCTTTTCAGCGATGGTGCTAAGAAAAAATCATCCCCGGTTTTCTAGTGTAATCCTTGATAAATATAAGATTTGTCTTTGCATTATTATAGCAAAAAAAAAAAAAGAGGAAAAGTAGAGAGGACCAAAACAAACATGTGAGAGAGTAGTTATCCGTGTTGGGCGTTTTGTCGTCATGAATCATGATCAAGCCATAAGTAAAGACACGTAAAAGTCACATTGTTTGATTTCAGCGAAAATGCTGGCAAGCATTTAGGCCAGTTGTGCAGAAGATTAAAAACATCTTCACATTATAATTTGTTGAATTTTCTTTGGAAAAATAAAAAGTTATGTGTTTATTCAACTTTAAAGGGCTTTGAGTACAAAAGATCCCATTACTGTGCAGCGTTTTTCGATTCATAAGCTCCTCTTCCCACGTGCCATTTACAAGTCCAATGCCAAATACATTAATATTTTAGAATTTTAGTTGATTAATTAAATAAGGAAAGGCAGGGTTCGGGCCTTGGGAGAAGATCAAGTACTAAATTTGTTGCAAATCTACTAAAAAACCTTATTTATTAACCTTAGTTTATTAAGCGTCACGGTATTCAACTAAAAGGGCAAAATTTTTTTTTTTTGGTCTATTTTATTATTTTCTAAGGGATTGTTAATCTTTAGCTTCCGTTTGGTTCGTTAATTGGAGATGAAAATTTTAAGTTAGAGTTGATTGACTTTTCAAAAACTAGTTATAAAATTTGTTGACTTTTAAAAAAAAGACAAAAATTAAGATGAAAAAGTACAATTTAGTTGGAGCTAAACTCAAATACTAAACAAAGTCTTAATGTCGGTTAATGTCAGTTTTATAGTAGGGTTACAAAAAATTGGAAATTGAAGAAGTATTAATAGTCGGAGAGAACTTTCAGCTTCTTTATTTTACTTATGTGCTCAAAATGGTATTGCTCGAAGTTATCAAATTAGCTATACATTAGGCCTCTATTTAGTATTCAAGTTTAACTCTAATTAAACTGTACTTTTCATATAAACCTTTTTTTTTTTTCTGAAATGTCAACAAAATTTATAATTAGTTTTTGAAAAGTCAACTAACTCCAACTTAAAAATTTTATTTCTAACTAACTTAACAAACGGAGACCATGTCTTTATAAAGTAAACAAATAAATAAAAGTAAAAAAAGAAATTCTTATGTTGTTTTTTTTTTTTTGGTAAATAAGAAATTTTTATATGGTTGCATGTAAATAGCTATTATTTGTAATTTAATACATGATAGTGTAGAGTTTAAGTCTCCTACCTCCTATTAATCCTCATTTTATCTTCCATAAAGTTGTGAAAGGTTAATAAGAATTGAGAAACAAACCGTATCAAAAGGAAATTTATGAACGAAGAGAAATAAATTGTTCCACAATTATACCTTGGATGCATCATCTCATGTATGATGTATCTCATGCATAGTTCTAGCCAAAAAAAAAGTATGTACTTTGTGAAGCAAAACTCTGTGATTTTTAATCAAGTTGCATCACTTTTCTGCTCGTTTTAAATGAGCTTCAACTAGATCTCTATATCTTTAGCAAAAAAAAAAAAAAACCTAGATCTCTATATCTCCTTTTCAACTAGACAACTTCTAACTCTATTTTCATTATTAAAGGAAAAAAAAAAAAACACTTCTAACTCGACATTTACACATTAACATACCCATCCACCTCTGTACAAACGGCAGGCCATTAAGACGGCCAATTTAAGATCGGGCCAACCGAAACCAATCAGTACCATATTTGATCCTGTGGTGTCCATTCAATCAATCTCACCACTTGGGACCCACTTAACAACTTAAAACCATCATCATCAGAAACTTGCCAAGTGTAGGGTTAGAGATGACGGTCTCAACATTTGGGCAATGGTGGGTGAGATCTACCTTAGATTAACCTCTACAAACTACAAAGGCTACTTTGTCGGCAATCACAACCCCCAAATCGCAACCTTGCCTCCTTGGAACTCAGGACCCCAAATGTCGCAAGCGGTTTTGCAAAACAAGAAGGGGCTGTTCTCGGGAACTTTCTCCACATGTATTTTGTAATTTTTTATTAGGATATATTATATCAATCAAGTGATTTAAAAAATATATATTTTTCAATCATATTCTCTCTTATATTAATATTTAAATAATATTATTGTGATAAGATTATAAAATAAAAAAATCACAAGTAAATCAATTAATTTTTATAAGTTTTTGTATAAAAAATTATAAGTATCCGGTATCAAATATAAACATTTTATATGTTTATAATTGGTCCGAAAATTTGGTTTTGCATTATATGTGTATGAGATTAATTGTAATATTATATATGTCAAAAAAAAAATGTCATTGTCCTTTGACTGGGGCAAAAAAATGTGAATATAGCCACCCTTTTCTCTATCCGTACAGCTATTGCTGAAGGCAACTGGGCGCTAGAGTTTGGGCCAAAACAAAAGTAATAAATTTTGATGACGTAGTCGTCCGTTGAGAACCGTTCAGTTCATTGTATTCGTGTTTCAAGATCCAACGACGTCGTACTAAGTTTGAAACAGCTTAAAGACTGGTGTAAAGAACCTTCTAGCTTTTGGGGTCTATGGATTTATGATCAAGATAGATGCGGCGGCAACAATTAAAAAAAAAAAAAAAAAAGAAGTAGAAGAAGAAAAGAGAGAGATAGATGCGGCGGCGTTCATCAAAACGGCCAATATTCTTAGAGGTTGTAGGGTGGCATTTTTCCGGCGATGTGAATTCATCAGAAATATTGAGAGAAAATGAGAGTTTTTGTGATTGGTTACGTAAATAAATGTTTGAATATAAGGCATGTTTATTTATATCAAAAGAAAGAGAAAATGAGTAATTATTTACTAATTATGTGCCTATTTATAAAATATTAGATAACAGAAATACTACAATCTTGTAAAATTTGACTAAAATTTAACCATCTAAGGTATATTTTTTTTCTTTTAAACATCGATCCTATTGAAGAAATTCCTCAAATACAATTTTATTTTTTTCTTTGAAAGAAAGGGGTGAAGTGGTAAATTGACTCGATCATCTTTATTCTTCAATGTATATATTAATTCCAATACAATTTTTGTTATGTTTTATCATTATCGTTTTTAAAATTAATAAAAATAAAATATCCACATAAAATGAAAATGATAAAACATTTAATCATTAGTTGAAAAAATTTAACGTTCTAATTAATAATAATCATATATTTACATAAAAATTAAAAATCATAATAAATAGTGATTTTAATTATTTTTAAAAATTATTATTTATTTCTTCCTCCCAAAATTTACTTAGAGATAAGTAATTCGATATTTACCAAGTTTGTTCTTTCAAAAAAAAAAAAAAAAAAATCAAGTTTGTCGGAAAGTGATATTTTCATTCAACATCAAAATTTGATATTGACTTTTTTTGACACTCCATTCTAAGCTGTAACATGTTCCCATTTTAAATAACAATAATTGATACCGAGAAAATAAACAGCAAATGAAGTAAAAATGTTGAGGCGTGAAAAGAAAGATAGAAAGCAAAATTCCATTTTCTTTTTAGGGAATTTCTAAACCGGACCCAAAAATATGAAAAAAAAATTGGGGACAAATTTTAACCCCCAACTAAAGGAGCCGCCACGTGCCTGTAATTAAAGTACTTGATAACTCTGTCGGTGTCTCCTGGCAGCCGGTGATTAAGCACACGTGCCGTTCCCGCACTGCTCTTTTACATACTTTCATCTCAAAAGCTCTCGAAACTCCCTTAAAAAAAAGACCAAACAAACGCCACCACCCACTCTCTTTCCCCCACCCCCCGCCCCTCCCTCCCTTTCCTCTCTCCGGTCTGTTTCCGCCGGAAAAATAGTCCATAATTTCCTCCGATCACTCTCTTTCCCACTATCTGATGCTTTCCCTTTCGAACCTTCCCTCACCCGAGACCCACAACAACAACAACAAGAAGCCTAAACCCCCGGAATCGTTCTCTCTCAAACCCAACTCACTCAACTCGGTGCTCCAATGCACCCACTATCCCCGAGGATGTCTCCTCATCGTCGTCTTCTCTCTCCAGATCATCCTCCTCCTCCACCTCCGCTCCCTCCCTTCTCTCGCCCCCACTTCTCGCCTCCCTACGGCTCCGTTTCGGTCCCCGCCGCCGCGGAGGAGGAGGACCCATGCCCTTTCGGTCGGGTCTTCGTCTACGACCTTCCCGAAACATTCAACCAGGGAAATTATCGACAATTGCGATAGTTTGAATCCATGGAGCTCGCGGTGCGACGCCCTGGCCAACGATGGGTTAGGGCAGAGAGCCACCGCGCTGGCCGGAGTGGTTCCCGATAATCTCGTCCCGGCGTGGTACTGGACGGACCAGTTCGTGACGGAGGTGATTTTCCACAATCGGATCCTCCACCACAAGTGCCGGGTCACCGAGGCCGAATCCGCTAGGGCGTTCTACATTCCTTTCTACGTTGGACTCGCGGTGGGAAAGCATCTCTTTTCGAAGACCAGTACCGCCAAGGACCGTGATCGTCACTGCGAGATGATGCTTACGTGGCTCCAGGATCAGCCGTACTACCGAAAATCGAACGGCTGGGATCACTTCATCTCGATGGGGCGGATCACGTGGGACTTCCGGCGGTCGAAGGACAGTGCCTGGGGGTCCAGGTGCATTTACATTCCGGGGATGAGGAACATCACGCGGCTTCTGATTGAGCGGAACTCGTGGGACTACTTCGACGTCGGTGTGCCCTACCCCACTGGATTCCACCCCAGATCGGAGTCCGACGTCGCCGAGTGGCAGCGCTTCGTCCGCGGCCAACGCCGCTCGACTCTCTTCAGCTTCGCCGGGGCGACACGTGGCACCTTCAGGAACGACTTCCGGGGACTCCTGCTGAGTCACTGCCGGAGCGAGTCGGACGCGTGCCGAGTCGTGGACTGCGCCGGGACTCGGTGCTCCAACGGCACGTCGGCGATTCTCGAAGGGTTTCTGGACTCGGAGTTTTGCTTGCAGCCGAGGGGCGACAGCTTCACCCGCAGGTCAATATTCGATTGCATGGTTGCTGGTTCAATCCCGGTTTTCTTCTGGAACCGGACCGCCTATTACCAGTACGAGTGGTTTCTTGCCGGTCGAACGGGAGAGTTACTCGGTTTACATAGACCATAACGCGGTGAAAAATGGGACCTCGGTAAGAAAAGTCCTCGAGAGTTACAGTCAAGATGAGGTAAAAAAAATGAGGGACAAAGTTATTGAGTACATCCCAAGATTAGTTTATGCAAAACCCAAAGAGGGATTGAAGAGTATGAAAGACGCATTTGATATTGCCATTGATGGGGTGTTGAGGAGGTTTAAGCAGCAAGAGGAGGTGGGCTACAAGTGGTAAATTAGTTGGGGGGGGGGAGAAAAAAAAAGGTACTTGAAGCCTACATTAATATATATGCCTTTCTTTTTTATTTCCCCCATTATTCATTTTATGGCAGCTAAATTGGGGAAGGGCAGGACTCGGATGCGATGCTTTATGGGAGAGACGGTTATTAGTTACTACGGTTGGAAAAGCAAAGAGGGAAGAGGGGAAAAAAAAAAAAAAAAAAAAAACGAGAGAGAGATTTATGGTTATTTCAATATGCAATTCTGTTAGTCTCTCTCTTTTTATTTTTTATTTTTTATTTTTTATTGGTATAGAATTACTTTAAATTCTTATAGTTACCGTGATTTAATATTCTTTTCAGTGAGGAATTTAGTGATATAGTTTCACTTTGATTTGGTAGCATTGGTGGGCGAGATATGAATGAAGGCGTATCACTTGTTCTTGTTGTGGTCTACAATTTTTTTGCTAGTTTGGACGGACTTAATAATGTGGAGAGATTGAGAGTAATTGTTAAGAAATGGCTTTTTGTTGGGCCAGGGCATGTGTAGTTGCTATCAAGAATTATGTGAGTAATCATGGAGGAAAAAAAATTAAATAATGGTATTGTATAAAATTTTGATCTTATAAAAGAAATTTTGTTTTTTTGATAAGATCCTGTAAAAGAATTTAATCTCTCTTTAACACTTTCCAAGAAAAATGGATTAAGCTCATTGTACTCTTCCTTATTTTCCATAGGAATTCATTTCTGTTTTTTATTTTTAATTTTTATAAATAAAACTTGAAACTTTCTTTTGGTTTCTCAATTCCTGATGAAGTAATTCCTTTAGCTTCAAAGTTTCCAACGGTTTTTTTTTTTCGAAATGGAATATATTTTTTTCAGAGGAAAGTTCCAATTCATATGTGGTTGTAAACATAATGATTCTCTGTAAACTTACTTGTTTGTCGTTTCCTTTGCAACTTGATGCTCTTCTGTTTCTTTTACTGTCTATGACTAGGAAATTCCACTTTGGTAAAGTGAAGTTTATCTTGTTTTTGGTATAATGATAATTAAAAGTTTTAAACACCATACTCTTGGGAAAAAAACAAGACCAATTAGAGAGCTAAAATGTGGGCTAATTGACTGTTTTGTAGTTCAAAATATGGTTTCCTTTGATATGGTCAAGTAAAAAACAAGCTAAAAGACAAAAATTTTGCTTACTTTATATGATAACTAAATTCATCGTTGGTGCAAAAGAAACCAAGATAAGGACAAAAAAAAAAAAAGAGTTCGGTAGATGATGCCTTTTAGATAGTAT
This sequence comes from Ficus carica, assembly GCA_009761775.1. Taxonomy (NCBI): domain Eukaryota; kingdom Viridiplantae; phylum Streptophyta; class Magnoliopsida; order Rosales; family Moraceae; genus Ficus; species Ficus carica. The sequence continues at coordinate 7,277,058 of CM019742.1, read as the reverse complement.
GCAGAAATATTTTTATATTGTGGGGACTTTAAAATCTTATCTTTATTCTGAGCTCTCCGAAAGGAGGAAAAGGCGTAAAAGCTGATTGGAATCTATGTTAATTTTTTGTACATTTCCCAAAAGCAAACGCACTAAGCTATTGATAGATGAAAGATGAGAGACAACCACAAAAAATGTGAAGAAAAAACCATGTAGTTACATTTCTCTTATTAATCTCCTATTTGTTGCTTTGTTTTGTTTTGTTTTTTTTTTTTTTTTTTAACGAAATTCTATTACACTGTCCCAATTCTACTTTGAACGACAGGTCTTTACTCCAAAAGGCACAATCTTTTTGGTTCAAAACTGAAAATTAACATAAGCTCATTAAATAAATTAATAAATAGAACAACATAAACAAATAAATAGAACAACATATGTGTCCCCACGTACAGAGTTTGTTTTGTTTGTGTGCGAATTATGATTCAACACAAACTTCTTAAGACAGATCAGTTGGATACACTTGGCTAATCCCTGTTTGTACAGAACACCCAATTTCACATGTTCTGCTATAAAATCTTAAGTTTATGTACACTTGGCTTGCTTTTGTTGTTTTTTTTCTTTTTTTTTTTAGGAATAACCGTTTTGGACAATCATATAGTTAGTGAGGCACCATAATCTCGTTTAAAAAAAGAAAAAAAGAAAAAAATTAGATTCCTCATTATAAACTTTGTCTCCTTTGGTATTATTATATAATATCGGCGATAATCAAGGATTTGACTGACTTTATTTGAGACTTAAGAGTTGGTGGCTTTTGACATCTGTTCCTAAAATAAATTATGCACTTAATTTGGTCTTCAACAAACCAGTCATTTTTTCAACAAAATAATAATAATAATAAAATAAACCAGTCAACGTAATAAATAGTGATGATTTCTTTCTATATCTCTCTCTCTCTCTCTAACTCTGTGTCGGACCCTCCTTGTGGAGTTATATCATGAGAGAGATGAGAGAAGCAGGCATGTGGTAGTGCTGAGGCTTTTGAAGGCCAACCTCGTGTAGTGCAGGGTTTGGCTTCCTAGTTGGGAATACTAGACTATGAAAGGAGAACAAAAGCCAAAAGATGATATTGCTCCTTGTTGGTTGTTGGACAAGTTTTTTCATATTTGGAACCTCACACCCTAATCAAAACAACAATGATTTGCAGAGCTGAAGAAATAATTAAATGCGAAATTTTTATTACCAGTAGAAACTGAGGTTTTAGTCATTAGATAAACTTTTCACATATTTGATCACGAGTGTTTACATTAAAAAATTGTAGTGTGCGACAACAAATTATTCTCATGACCGTTGAAAAGTTAATTTAACATTTAAAATGATAGTTTTTATTATTGAGAAATATGACACAATTCATATATCGAGAGTTTTTTACTGTAAAAACTGTAAAATTTATAGCGTGCCGACAACGAATTATTGTTACTACAGTTGAGAAGTTAATAACAACTACATATGCAGTTCCTACTATAGAGAAAGATGACACTATTCATCACTGAAAATTGAAAGTTTCTATTGTAAGACCGTTCTTTTCACTACCGATAGTTGTTAGATTAATTTCTAATAATATAACTTATGTGTATTATAATGTTCTTAAATAGAGAAATAGTACATAATTCACCATTAAGTTTTACTGTAAGAACTGTTATTTTCATTACCGATATTGTTAGATCAATTTTTAAATGCTAAGAAAAACCATACAATACAACATACTATTATTATTCATGAATCACACTACTATTAATCTTAGTTTCGCTTATCAAGTAGAAAACTCTAAAGATTTAAAAAAGTTTTAAAGGAAGAAGAAGGAAAACAGACAAAAACCTCTACTAATAAAGTAAATAACAGGAACTTTTGGGTGACGGTAACTAGCATATGCATGACAAATAGTATATTTATAAAGCATATTTAACAAGAAATTATCTTAAAAATATTATTGTAAGCAAATATTATGGTAAGTATTATATTTATTGTAAATAATCTATTTACGATAAGATTATTTAAAAAAAAAAGTATAAATAAAAAATTTATCATAAATATATATTGTTTATCATAAATATTTAAATATATTATTTATTTTGAATATCTCCTATTTGCCGTAATTTCTCTACGAAAATTCGTGTGACGTCAACCAGAAGAATGGGCTGTGAAACGAAAAAATGCGGCCCAACGCTTGTTTTGGGTTTGTCTGAACCGTCATGGTGGTGGTGTTTTCAAAATTTGGCCGCAAAGGACAATGGGAAGTCGGTCCTTTGCTCCGCTATTTGCCTAATACAGACAAACCTCTCGTGGTCGGTGGCTCCAAGAAGCTGAAATCAGCTTGGGAGCCTCAGGCCTTAAATTCTCTTCTACTTTAACCAACCTTGAAATATCAATGAGAGTTAAAATTTTGATTTTTTTTTAATTAAAGTGAGTAGAATAATTTGCCAATAGAATAGAATTATAAATAAACTATGACATATAAATCATATAAAACTATCAAATATGCTGAAAAAATAAAAATAGTAATATGTACCTTATTTTATTTTCCTCATTATAAGAAATATTTAAACATAAGAATCTTTTGTTTTGATTTGAAATAACAAAGTTATGGTTTTTAAAATTTGAGTTTTCTGAAAATAAAAAAAAAAGAGAGAAAACTAAACGTGTATTTATGTGAAGACTAAGACTTTTGAGAAAAAATTAAAACCTCCATCTAGAGTTCGAATATTACTGACTCATTAGTCTCATATGCATTTTTTTTCGAGAACAAAAAAAAAAAAAAAAATTCCCTATAAATTAAAAAAAATATGCAAATTAATTTGTCCTACTTTTTTTTTAATGTGTATTTCAAATTCAATAAACATTTTTGTTGTATTTGTTCTATTAAGTATTAATTCACAATAGTAATATATTAGATTATTTACATGGATATCTAAATTAAAGATGTTGTTTTAAAATATATCTATTTATTTTATTTATATGTATGTCTAAAAGTGTAAATATAAAGACAATATTATCTCTATTAAAGAATTAAGAATTACCATATAATGAATTTACGGAAAAAAAAGAAAGAAGAAAAAGCTAAATATTAAAAAAAGGAAAGTTTTTATTTTCTTTTTATTTGTTGTGAAAAATATGTGAATATTCGTAATGATCCAAAATGAGAATGTTTTATTAAAATTATATTTCACATTAATAAGAAAAAAGCTAAATAAAAAAAAAGAATATTAAAAAAGAAAGTCTACTAAATGTTTGTCTTCTGCAAATGTACAATTTACTATTAGTAATGTTAATTTTTTATTTTTTGTGGTTTTATTTTGAAAATCGTCTTTATAATTAAAAAATTTTGTATCTTAAATTAAAGAATTCGTCTTTGTATAATAAATCATTTTTTCTCATAAAGTTAGTTTTTTTTTTTTTTCATGTCAACTAGTTTATATAAATAATAGTGTTTTTTGGTAAAGAATTCAATAGTATTTGGTGTGCTACTCATTAATTTGTTTGGTTGAGGAATACAAAGTATCCATATGATTTATAGTGGAGTTCATAAATAAGTAGTATTTTTTTTCATAAAAAATTCATCTCTCTTGTAATAAATCAGGCTTTATCATAAAGATAGTTTTCATTTTATTTCTACTAGTTTATATAAATAATAGTATTTTTTAATAATGAATTAGATATCATTTTTATTATTCTTGAATTTATTTGATTGAGGCATAATAGTAACCTTCTAATTTATAGTGAAGTGGATTACATAAATAAATTGATTTTTTAGAATCAATTCAAAATTCAAAATAAAAAAAAGATGAAAAAACTAATTTGTATTTATTAAAAGTAATTCTCATTTGTGAGAAAAAAATCATCTTTAAATAATATATATATATATATATGAGATTTTGTATAAATTAAATGAAATGAAGTTAATAAATGATAAAATAAGTATTACAGATATATTATATATGAAATAGACGTATATATAATATTATTTAAAAATAAATATATTTCAAAATGATATTTTAAAAATAGATTTTTTATAATATATTTGTTCTACACGTATTTTTATCATATCGTGGTTTCTATTCGTTTTTGGAAGGTCTTTTGTAAGATTAATAAAGTTTGAGTTTTAAATGAGAAACAAATAGAGAAATTAATAATAAAATTAGAGAAAAAAAGACAAAAAAAAAAAAAAAAAACCTCTAAGATTAACAGGAGTATTTTCATTTAAATTTTTAGATTAAAAAAAAAAACTGAAAAAAGTAGAAAAGCAAAAGAAAAAAATATTATTCTAAAAAAAAAAAAAAAAGAAATTAAAAAAATCCAATCCGACGGCCGAATCTAAATTCCGAACTGCCAGAGGATCCAACGGCTGAAAATGGTCCACCACCTATGAACTATAAAGCCAAAAAACCCTAACCCCTTTTCTTCCTCTTTCGTTTTTCTCCTGCTTCAGCGCCTAACTGCTACATCCTTCCAGAGCAGGAGAAACACGACTCTCTCTCTCTCTCTCTCTCTCTAATTAGGGCACACACACACACACAAAAATATATATATATATATATATATTATTCCACAGTTTTCGTCCGTCTCTAGAAACCAAGCCATGCCTTCCATAACTCTCTCCGACGCCGTACTCTCCGAGAGCCCCAAGGACAAGAAGGAGAAGAAGAAGTCGAAGAACATGGAAACCCTAGCATCCGAAAGCGTAGGGAAGACCAAGAAGGACTTGAAGCTGAAGAAGGAGAGCAGGAAGCGCAAAACTTTGGAGATTGACGATGACGACGAAGTGAGGAGCGAGACGAGCTCGGAGCTCTGCGAGCCGGTGAACTTGAAGGCCGAAAGCAAGAAGAAGAAGAAGAACGCCAAGGTGGAAGAAGAAGAAGACGACGACAACGACAGCGGCGGCGCTGAGGAGCATCCGAATGCGATTTCGAAGTTCCGGATTTCGGCGCCGTTGAAGGCCAAATTGAAGGAGAAGGGGATCGAGTCGTTGTTTCCCATCCAGGCCATGACTTTTGACACCATCTTGGATGGCTCCGACTTGGTTGGCCGTGCTCGCACCGGACAGGTAATTTTTTCGTTTTTTACTTCTTATTTGTAAATATGTTGTTTGTTTTGGTTGATGTAGATGTAATTTTTGTGAGACGAATGTGTTAACAATGCTTTGTACCAAATTTTTAAAGTTGTGTGTTTTTGCAGCAAAAGAAGAGGGAAAAAAAAAACATCATTCTTAATCAGGCTTTAGGGGGTTATTTGTTGAGGAAATTGGATAGTTGTGATTGGAAAATAATTATTAGAATTTAAGCCGAAACGATTAAATTGTTAATTTGAATGTAGTTCACTTGTTATGAGTTTTAATATCCCTGGTTTTGCAATATTGCAGGGTAAAACTCTGGCCTTTCTCTTGCCCATATTGGAGTCCTTAATCAACGGGTCTGCGAAAGCTTCGCGTAAGACCGGATATGGGAAATCCCCAAGCGTTCTTGTACTTCTGCCGACTAGAGAATTGGCTACTCAGGTAAAGCCAGGAGAGCAGTTCTTGAGATGTTTTGTTGCTATTCTTTTCTAATCAACTATTGTAACCACCATGAAATTTTACTTAATTTAGGTCTATGCGGAATTTGAAGTTTATGGAGGGGCGTTAGGGTTGACTTCCTGCTGTTTATATGGAGGATCGCCCTACCATGCTCAAGAAATTAAACTGAGAAGAGGGGTTGATATTATTGTCGGAACACCTGGTCGTGTAAAGGTATACTCTTTTTTAAGTGATAATCGAGTATCTTTTGAAATTTTGGAACATTAGATAATTAAGACGACGGTTATTGTGAATTTGGTGCAGGATCATATCGAGAGAAAAAATCTTGACTTGACCTCGTTGAAGTTTCGGGTTCTAGATGAAGCTGATGAAATGTTGAGGATGGGTTTTGTTGAGGACGTTGAACTTATTCTAGGTAAGGACTTGAAATTACTATTGTTACCGAAATGGTGTTGTCTTTGAGTGTATTATAAGAAAAAATCTGTTAGTTTATCCGCTTTTGTTAAACTTTTCTGTTTCGGTGCCTGCATCAGTCGTTATCTTTAATTTGGCTTTATGGCATTATCAATTTGTTCTTTGTTTTCATTTGCAGGCCAGGTTGAGGATTTGAGTAAGGTTCAAACTCTCCTTTTTAGTGCAACATTGCCAGTTTGGGTAAAAGATGTAAGTTTCTTATCTAAGGTGGTCAACTCTAGTATTTTATGATCTGCAAATGGGAAGTTTTATAAGAAGCCTGCAGGTGTTGGCAAAAATAACAAGTGTTGCGACATAGGGTTCATTCTTTTCAACCTTGACTTAATGTCTATACGTAGAATTTTGGATCTGAGAATTAATATTACTTTTAAAGTATAAGATTCTTGTTCTTTTCCTCGTCCAAACTGGATGATTGATTTCTCAATTTTTGCATCATCAGATTGCTACTAGGTTTCTCAAACAGAGTAAGAAGACGGTGGATCTTGTTGGTAATGAAAAAATGAAGGCCAGCACAAATGTACGTCATATTGTTATCCCGTGTTCAAGTTCAGCTAGAGCACAACTTATTCCTGATATAATTCGTTGTTACAGCAGGTTGGTTATTTGTTTATTTTTTTCTAATGTTTATTTGTTTATTTTTTGCTAATGTTTTCTTCTGTTAACAATTTCTAATATATTTGTTAAATTTTTTTCCTAACTATTTGATTTTCTTCCAACTTTATGGTTTTGATTTCAGTGGTGGCTGTACTATTATTTTCACCGAGACAAAAGATTCTGCTTCTGAGCTTGCTGGGTTGCTGCCTGGAGCACGTGCTTTGCATGGGGACATACAGCAGGCTCAACGTGAGGTTAGTTGTTGAAGAGTAGAGTTTATGGTATTGGGTGAAAAAATAAAGAATCTGCAAATATATGTTTCCTGAAGGGCATCTGGGATTTCATGTCTGAAAAATAGTTCCTAGCAAGTAGCAATTTATCATCCTTTGTGTGTTTGCAATATAATGTATCAAGTCTTTGTAATTCCAGTTTTTATATTTGTTTGTTTACCCGCTCTACCTTCTCTTATTTTTAATTCTGGTGCTTGCAGGTCACACTTAAAGGTTTTAGGTCTGGCAAGTTCACAACCCTAGTGGCGACGAACGTTGCAGCTAGGGGATTGGATATCAATGATGTTCAATTAATTATTCAGGTTTGAGCACGAATCCATGTCTTTGGAGTTTATGATGCTTTGCGATTTTTGTTTATATTAGTTTCTTACTGGAGTGTTCATCCTTCAGTGTGAGCCTCCACGTGATGTTGAAGCTTATATTCATCGATCTGGACGCACAGGAAGGGCAGGTAAATTTTAATGCTTGGAAACAGTCCTTATAATCTTATAATTAAAACGTGTAAACATTTATAATTATATTGCTTTACAAGAAAAAAACTTGGTGTACTTTGTAATACATGTGTGTCTTCATATTCTCAGGCAATACTGGAGTTGCTGTTATGTTGTATGATTCAAGGAAGTCTAATATATCTAGAATTGAAAGAGAATCTGGCGTGAAATTTGAACACCTATCTGCTCCTCAGCCAGCTGATGTGGCCAAAGCTGCTGGTGTAGAAGCAGTAGAAACAATAAATCAAATCTCTGATAGGTATACCCGAAGCCAATGCTGTATTAGGCTCGATACTGATCCCCTTTCAGATAATAATATATGTTTACTCGCAGTGTAATTCCTGCTTTCATATCTGCTGCGGAGGAATTGTTAAGCACTTCTGGTCTATCTGCTGTTGAACTTCTGGCAAAAGCACTTGCGAAAGCTGCTGTGAGTATATATGTCCCTTTGTGTATTTTGTTTCCCTCCCTGTTGATCATGAATCTGTCATTTGAAATCTTAAACCTTTCTTATAGATTAAACACACTTCTTCTTGCAGGGTTATTCTGAGATAAAGAGTAGATCACTTCTGACATCTATGGAGAACTGTGTGACAGTACTTCTCGAGTCTGGGAGACCCATCTACACGCCATCGTGAGCATTGATAATTCCTTCACATTCCTCTTTTTTTTTTTTCCCCTTTAAATTAGATGTTTATATGTTCAGAAGGGGATTTGGGAGTTTTATTTCAACGGATCAGGATTCTGTACTCAAAGCCAGGGCGTTGGGCTAAGAGATTAAACTTGAACCTGGGCTAGTGCAATATTTTAGCTGTTCCTACTTTTCTAAGGCGATTTTCTGAAAGCAATGGGTTTCTTTTCAAGGAAACCGATTTTAAAATTTTTCTTTTTTGAAAAACTGGTCTTAGTTTGGCATCACTGCTTCTGTTCTTTTGGGCTTTCTTTGCTTGCTTTTTAATTCACCCTTTTTTTCTTTGGATAACATGAATTACTTAACGAGCTTACAAATTTTATCTTTTTCCTATAACCATTCGAGGTTCTACCTTGAAGAATAGAATTTAGGCAGTGTTCTCTATTGTATCAATCTTGCTTATGGTTTGCTGATGCTTTTCACAATTCTTGTTCCAGTTACGCTTATGGGGTCTTGAGGAGATTTTTGCCTGAAGAAAAGGTCGAGTCAATCAAGGGTTTGACACTCACGGCTGATGGAAATGGTGCAGTGTTTGATGTGGCACTTGAAGATTTAGATACATTTCTTGCTGGTACTGTTTCTCGTTGGCTTTATATCATCAACATGGACATGCCTACTAATAATATCTATCAACATGAGCATGCCTCATAATAATTGTATAATTTGTTACTTTTCTTGACTATGGTCTGCTGGTAACTATTTGTGCTTGGTCTACTGGTAACTATTTGCTGCGGTTGAGTTCATTTTTTGTTTGGCTGAATTGTTCGTTGGTACCAAATTTGCAGGTCAAGAAAATGCGGCTAACGTTAGCTTAGAAGTGTTGAAAGCGTTGCCTCCTTTGCAAGAAAGGGACCAGTCAAGAGGACGATTTGGCGGTGGTGGTCGTGGTGGGTTTGACAGAAATGGTGGTAGGTTCTCATTTGGAAGAGGAGGTGGTCGGGGTGGTGATCGAAGAAATGATAGGTTTTCCGGCCGGCCAAACAGTTCCAGAGGTCGCAGCAACAAATGGTGAAAAACCGATTGCTTAACAAGTAACTGAGTTGTGGGCACAATAGCCAGTTATGGATTGAAAGAAGTTTAATACAGCCCCCCTTGCTGAAGAATCACTTGGCAAGACGGGGGTTTTTGGTTCTCTTTTATATATTTATTTTTTGTTTATTTTTTTCTCATTTTTCTTTGTATCTGTTTTATTTAGTGGCAAAGTAACTTACTTGAATTTATGATTGGGGATTTTTGCACGTGTCCCCGTACTCTCCCAATTTCTTACTAAAAAATGATCGGGGCAAAGTGTTTTATTTATTCTTATTCAAGTGTGGAATGAAGAAGAGAATCATCTATATTTATTCGTTGAATCAGTTTTAATCCGAGTATCTACATGTGGAGAAATTGAGTTACCTAGTTGTTTTGAAAAAAGTTATTTAGATGCCTTGAGTTCGCTTATTGGGATATGATAATGACAATTTTATCGTTTTAGTTTAATTTTTCTGAAGAAGAAAATATATATTTTTCTTGAGAAATCTCAATTAAGAATAAGAATGAACTTTAATATTCCATTTTTAGGATTTTATGTGTTTTTAATTTAATGAAGTTCTTAAATTGAAATGAGAGAATTAATTAGCATTTTTTTTATTGTCTCAAAAAAGACCCCAACTATAAGAATGATAAAACAACGTTACACTTGTATGTGAGTTTCTCGAACTTAAACTGCAATGAAACATTTCACAGATAAAAATCTATTTTAGAGATTTTTGCCGTTCTCCATTTTTAGACCAAGCACCGAAGTAGTGGAAAACAGATTACCTTGAGCCCCAAGCAAGAGTTGTAAATGAAGTAGTTTTCGGTTAGCTGCTCAGCCTAGTTTTAAGCCTCCATTGACAGTGATATACTCACGTCTCTAAGATACCGTCGTTCATAAAAAAAAGAAAAAAAAAGAAAAGGGCCAAATAGCATCTCTCTCTTTTCACACACCTCTACACACGCCTTCCCTTCAACCATTTTCCATTTACATTTCCATTTCCACCTAACGATACTCGTACTCAACAACACATGCATGTCTCATGAATGTATTTCTTCAACCAAACCTATACTTCCCCTTGGATTTTCCATTTACACTACCCCAACAGCCTAACATTGCTCTTGCCCATCGTTCGAGCTCTCCTGTGGGTGCTCTTGATTGCCCTTTGGTTGACACCAAGAACAGAGCTGCCCATAATCGAGTGGGGGCTTTCTTCTCCAGTGATTTTTTTTCCTTCAAATTTTACCTTTTAAAAAGTTTGTACTTTTCTCATTTTGTCATTGTTAAAATTTAATTATTTATACATAAGACGCTGTAAAAAAGTGTAAGATTGTTTCCATCTTAAAAAGACACCTTGCAATCCAAATGAAGAAAGAGAAGGAAGAATGATTATTTAGTTATTTATTTATTACTTCTCCGGTGGCTTTTTAATTTCTGTTAAATTAAAATTAGATTTTATTAATAATTAAAATTTATTTTAACTTAAATCTAGAATAGATTTAATCATTTTAAATGGAATAGTGTAACCAAAATACTTTTATCCTAAAAGCTAACATAATGAGCAAGTTTGATTTCGGTACCTTTTGGTATTTGCTTTTGGAGGATGCTTTTATATTGTTAAAGAATCTACAACATGTTAGAGGTTTTTGGAAAACTCTGCTTTTGTCCAAGGTTCTAAAAACTAAAATTTGAGAGAAATGTTAGGGGTTGCTTTTATACAATATGTTTTGTTGTCATTATACAAATTTATTAAAATATCCTTAAGAATAAATAATAATTCTAATCTCCCATTTTATTTATCTCCATAACGAATAATAAAAGTAAATTCAACTATTTATTTAAAGTTTATAAATTCTTTTCCTCTTAAAAATAATTACAAATTGTAACTTGTAATTAACTTATTTTATTATCATTTAAAAAACTTTTTATTGTAATTTTATTTGTACTTGAAGATGATAGTAAATAGCTATTTATCATCCTGAATAAATATAATTTATTTCTACACATTTTAGACAATAAAATGAAAATTATATATATTTTATAATTTTCTTATAAAATATTATTAATATTAAATATATTAGACAATGAATATGTATAATAAAGTATTTGTTAAACAAAAATATATAGTATGTCTTTTTTGGTTATTATATGTCTGCATATTAATTTATTTCATAGTTTACTAACACGTAAAATTCTCTTCCTTTCTTTTTTTTTTTGATGGTGCAAAATTCTCTTTCTTGTATTCACAGCAATTTTGAAATTTTTTTTTCCAAATGCATACTTGTTTTTAGGTACAATAATTTTGAACTCACATCACAACTAAAATAAAATTTTTCACAACACAATAATACCAAACTGGTCCATATTTGAAAGGAAAAGGGTGCCATGTTTTGAAATTTGAGGGTAAAGTGTTATTAATGTTATAGTTTGGTGAAATTTTGAAATTATCTAAAGGAAAACATTTTCTTCTACAACCCTCCGACTTGAACCCGTAGATGACCCGAGGATCCAATTTTTTAAGAAGGGGAAGTTATAGAAAATGTCTACCTGACTGCGGCACCGAAATTGTCGACTTTTGCCGAAGAACATGGCAATGAGATCAGTGCCGAGCCGAGGTGCTTTGACTCGCTCCATGCAGACCACTCGGGGAGCTACTCGCTACTTCAGCGATGGCAAGGGCAGGGTTCGCAGCGAGGAGGAACGCGCTGCCGACAACGTGCCCTTCGAGGTCTGTTTGGTTCCCGAGAAAAAAAAAAAAAGAAAAAAAAAATCTTATTATTAAGCTTTATGATTGCCCAAGAAGCTTGATTTGTTGGTTGTTTGTTCCAACATTAACCTTGTTAATCGCAGAAGTGATCTACTACTTATTTCCCTTACTTTGGATTATGGCTAAAATACTGGCTCCTCATAGCTCTTGGGTTGTGATGTGCAATTTTATTGTGTTTCTTGTTTGATTCATATTCATCATTCATGCAACTCAATGAAAGGGGAAATTAGGTATACATAATCCTATTAACACTAATAAACAGCAAGTGTAACGTGACTTAAAAGCCCTAATCATGATGCTGATCCTCTAACCATACCTTCTTTACAATATAAGCCTCTTCTTGCATATGAAATATGTTCTATTTGCACTCTTTTATACCAAATGGGCGTTGTGAATTTTTGGACATCTATTTGGTTACTGATGGTATATCCTTTTTTTTTTTTTTTCCTTTTAAGTATATGTTTTCTCATTTTGTCCTTAGAACTTACAATTTCACACTATTAACACCTCGGCTTATGAAATGTCTCACTATTGGTCCTTTGGTTCAAGAAATGATTGGGTTGATGAGAGGGTGGAAGGTAAAATAAATGTTGGGTGGTTGATTGGCTTGGGGAATTGAAGCAGATCCATGTTATCAAGCTGATAATAAATTGTGGCTTTCACAGACCCGATCAACAACCCAACATTTATTTTTCAAATTACCCTCCACCCATACTTTTTTTTATCACTTTTAAATATTTTTTATCACAGAGTGATAAATAATAAAAACATTTGATAAGTTTGAGTGCAAATACTATGATATTTTACGTTTTATGGGACAATGTAAGACAACTTATTCCTTGGGAACTAAAATTGAAATTAACCGCTTTTATTTATTTTTTTTTTAAGAAAGAAAGAACCTGCATCCAACTTGTTTATCCATTTCAACTGCTCAAGGGCTGTCAGTTTCATTCTTTTTTTAAAATTTATTTTAACTCTCCATTTTTGCTCATGTTCTGGTGGTTTTTTTTTTTTTTAATAAATAAATATTTTATTATTATATCCTGGTCATCTCTCCTTTTGCAGAAACCTGAGGGGACCCATTGAGGCTAAAATGCTCATCTGTACTGGCCAGTGAAATCATGAGGAATAAAACTCGTTTGTGCCTTTATTAAAAAAAAAAAAAAAAAAAAAATCTTGATAAAACTGTTGTAACGCATCTTTGATCTAGGACATGTTTAACGCATTGTATTGTATTGTATTATATAATATGTTGGGTATGCTTGGCACGCCATATTCCTTAAAAGATTTCTCACCATGCAAGTTCTAGTTTTAATGGGATGTGGTAGTGTGGGGTATTGGCATATAGATTGGGGTTTTTTTTTTTTTTTTTTTTTTTGATAATTTATTACAGAAATTGGTGGAAATAACAGATTTTTAATGTCTACGAACTTCTTTTTTTTTTTTTTTTTTTCGTTGGTGATAGTTTCTATTTGGTTGATCCATCTCTGATTTTTCAGAATTATATGCACAATAACGAGGCTCTTAAGTTAATTTAGATTTATTTCGTTATATATAGCTCCAACTCAGTTAGGAGTAATAATGAGGCAATTGAGGAACTTTGCCTCTCGTCTCGTTTCTGACCAGGAAAGTGAACCTTGCATTCCATGTTATTGTGGGTGAATTTCTTATGGTCATGATTGAATGCAATCGAATTGATTCACACGCACTTGGGCTGCTATTTGAGGGTGTGGTGGACAACATGCCTGCCTTCTTCGTGAAAACAGTGAGTAGTCTTCTTGGAGCTTTTATTTCTGTGCTGCAGTGTGAATCGCGCTGCAATGTCTTGTTGTAGATAGCCAACAGTTCTTGAGCTCAGGGGTCCATAGTAATGTATTTTATCTTGTCGAAGAGCAATACACCGAGTAAAATGTTGCGATTATTAGGTAATTGTTTGTTTCCTTGATGGTCTTGGCTGATCCTTCCTTAAAGGTCATGTGAAAGTTTCGTGATGATAACATGCCAGTCATGTGATAATGTTTGTTTCTTCACGCTCGAGTCGTCTTATGCCAATAAACAGTTTTTTCTCAGCCTTTTGCATACTTTCCTTAGATTCTTGTTCGCCACGTCCATTGAAATTTGTAGATGATATTTTTGTGAGAAGCTGCAGTAGAACCTCATTTATATACTCTATCGGTAGAACTTATTTTTAAACCGTTGAGGTGTAATCGAACCGTTGAAATGTTTATTTCTGTTTAATAATTATAATGCACCTTATCTCATAGTAATATATACTAACAAATTATAAAAGAAAAAAAAAACTAACCTCATTAACATTGACGGCATTGAGGGGGGGGGGGGGGGGGGGGGGGGGGGGGGGGGGGGGGGGGGGGGGGGGGGGGGGGGGGGGGGGGGGGGGGGGGGGGGGGGGGGGGGGGGGGGGGGGGGGGGGGTTGGGGGGGGGGAGGGGGGGGGGGGGGGGGGGGGGGGGGGGGGGGGGGGGGGGGGGGGGGGGGGGGGGGGGGGGGGGGGGGGGGGGGGGGGGGGGGGGGGGGGGGGGGGGGGGGACGCAGATCTGTTTGGGTGGGTGGGGGGGGGGGGGGGGTGCAGATCTGGTTGGAGAAGTGGGTCTTTGTTGGCGTCGAGGGGGAGGCGTGCAGATCTGGCGTTTGAGGGGGGGTGGGGAGGCGGACAGGTGGGCTCGTTGCCGGCTTCGGGGAGGGGCCTCTTCGTCGGTGTCGAGGTTGGGGAGCGTAGATTTGGTTGTGGGAGTGGGCTCGTTGCCGGCGTTGATGGTGGGCTCGTCACCTGCATCGGGGAGGGCGGTGCCTACCACCGGCCAAAGTTGGTTTTTTTTTGATAATTTCTTTTTTTATTGTTATTTTTTAATTTATTAATTTATACTAATACGAGATAAAATACATTATAATTATTATATAAAAATAATATTCAACCATTCAATACATATTAACGATTTAAAAATAAATGATATCAATAAAATATATAATGAGACTCTACATGTATTGTTTCAAAATTATAAATTACAAATTTCAATAAATCGAGTACAAGATTCTAGCGTTTTCCAAGCGTGAAAAATAGTTTGGCTTGAGCCCAAGCAAGAGCTGTAAATGAGTCGTTTTAGGTCAGCTTGCTCGTACTAGTTTGAAGCCCAAACTGACAGTCTGACACTCATCGTCTCTAAGATACGGGTCGTTCATACAAAAGGGCCAAATATATCGTTTCTCTCTCTATTAACTTTCCACACACCTCTACACCCTTCTTCACTTCAATTGTTTTCTCCATGCTCACCGAACCAAATACTCAAAAGCAACACATGCATTTCTTCGATCAAACCTCAACTTCCCCTTAGATTTCAATTTATTTCTTTCTTTCTTTCTTTTTTTTGTTTTTTATCTTTCCTTTCTTGCTTATCCAAGATCATGGGAACTTATAGAAGATCAAAGCTCGCTCTCGACGCCTTCCGCAGTTTCAGTTCCAGGATTCTTCCAAGAATCCTATTCAATACCCACCACCACTTCTGGGTCTTCTTTCGCAACCGCCAGTGGAGGAGCTAAATTCTTTGGGTTTTCTTCTCCGATCTCGAGGACGACAGTTTCGCAGTACCTGGGACAAGCGGCGAGAAGCCAGAACAACTACGGACGGCAGACCCTTTTCTCGCCGGGGGCAAGAGATTCTACTATGTCGACCGCCACCACGTCCAGCATTTCCGGGTTCGAGGCCCTCGTCGGTGGTTCCAGAACCCGCGGACCGTACTGATCGTGGGTCCTGGTCGGCTCCGGCGTCATCATCACCGTCTACTTCGGGAACTTGGAGACCGTCCCTTACACGAATCGGAGGCATTTCGTGCTCTTGTCGAAATCCATGGAGCGGAAGCTCGGCGAGACCCAGTTCGAGCAGATGAAGGCGGCTTTCAAGGGGAAGATTCTTCGGCGATTCACCCGGAGAGCATCCGCGTGAGGCTGATCGCGAACGACATCGTCAAGAGGCTCTCCAGAGAGGGGCTGAGCCAGGAAAGGGTGTGGAGCGACATGGGGCTAACGCGTCACCGGAGAGCTTCGGGACTCCTCCCCACGAGGAGGACGCGGCGGCGCGTGAGACTTTGAGGGCGCTGAAGGAGAGTGATGGGGAGGAGACGGTCGTGGAAGGGAGTGGTTCAGGGATGACGAGATTCTCGATGACAGGTGGGTCCAGGAGACGAGGAAGAAGGGTAAGGAACGTGGGTCCCGGCCGGAGACCTCGCATTTGGAAGGGTCGAATTGGGAGATTCTTGTGGTTGATGAGCCTGTCGTTAATGCTTTCTGTTTGCCTGGCGGGAAAATTGTTGTCTTTACCGATTGCTTGAGCACTTCAGGACTGATGCCGAGATTGCCACTATACTTGGCCATGAGGTATGTGTCTGTGTGTGTATATATACACCTGTACGTATTATAGACATGTTGTATATAAGATTAATGTTTTGATTTGGATGTGTTAAGGTTGCGCATGTTGTGGGTAGACATTCGGCGGAGGGAATGACGAAGACTTGTGGTTTGCCATTCTGCAATTGGTGCTTTATCAGTTCATTATGCCTGATATTGTCAACACCATGTCAACACTTTTCCTGAGGCTTCCTTTTTCTCGAAGGTACTTCTTGATTTTTTTTTTCAATTTTGTAATTAATGGTGAAAAAGGATTTCTTTATGGTTTCTGGTTTTCTGATGCTTGGGGTGATGTCCCCTGATATGATTGCTGGTCTCAGGTGTCTTGTTGGAAAAGCAAAACTTGTTACCGAGTGAATATGATAACTTCACGGTTTTCTTTTTGGGCTGTATTCTTTTCTTTTGTTTGTTTCTCCAACAATTTTCCTGTCCTTTAATCGACAATGATGTGATTGTTGAGTTCTTTTGTAGATTTTTTCGCATAATTTGTGTTGCTAACCGTTCATTGTGATGAAATTGTATTTGTCCTTCAATGTTTGCTTATAGAATGAAGTCTTGCTTGACTATTATGTGTATCTCTATGTTGCTTGTCATTAAAGTTTGAATTTGATGATAGTTCTAGTTTCGGTCTCCTGTCTTCATGTCTTTGTGTGCCACGCTTCTGGTGCACATTGCCGAAATAAGACAAACCTTTCTGTTTAGATTCCATTAAATACCCATTCACTTATATTTCATACGGGTTACTAACCCTGCAAATGGGGAAAATTTTAGTTCACACATTTTTAAGTATGGTTAAACGTTGTCTATATTGTTGGAGAGAAGTGAGGGCGGAACAGTGGTATTCTTGCTAATTTCTGTATCAGATTTCTCGCCGTGCGCTTTCTAGTTTGAATTGGATGTACTAGTGTGTGGTATTGGCATATAGAGAAATTGGTGGAAAGAACAGATTGTTATGTCTAGGAACCTTCTTCATTGTGATCATTTATATTTGGTTGATCCATCTATGATTTTGCAGCATTGAGCATACATTAAGTTTTTAGTTATTTATGTAAAATGGCTCTAAACCCGTCCCGTCTAGGATTAATAATGCGGCAGTTCAGGAACTATACCTCAATTTGAGCTATACCATGTCTTGCCTTTGGGCTGCTGCCCCTCTTTCATCACCAAAAGTTTATCTCTTTCATTGGTTGAGTCATGTGAGATGTGTTTCCCAGTTGTTTTATAGACCTGTACCTGTACTCTTCCTTTGTTAATCTGCTTCCACCTCGTTCATTAAGTCGTTAGTCCTTGTCCCCGCTCTGGACCAGGAAGTAAACGTTGCATTCCAAGTTATTTTGGGTGAATTTCCTATAGGTAGGATTGAATTCTATCAAATTGATTTACACACACCAGGGCTGCTTTGAGGGTGCAGCGGGCAACATGTTTGCCTTCTTCATGTGAACAGTAGCATTCTTCTCAGAGCTTTACTTCGGTGCGCAGTTTGAATCATGGTGATTGGTCTTGGGGTAGATAGCCAACAGTTTTTTAGCTTAGGAGTCGGTATTAATGTACTTTTCTCTTGTCAAATGTTGCAAGTTCTATTGAATGTGCAACATTGCTTTATGAGGAGAGCAAATACTTGTTTGAATACTGATACTAAACTACCGGTAAACTGAAAAGCTGGTGAAGATATTTTCGCTACTGAAAGTTGTAGGAAGATAGAAGTTCTGCTTCGTTGTTAAAAAGCATCTTAAA
This sequence comes from Ficus carica, assembly GCA_009761775.1. Classification (NCBI taxonomy): domain Eukaryota; kingdom Viridiplantae; phylum Streptophyta; class Magnoliopsida; order Rosales; family Moraceae; genus Ficus; species Ficus carica. Next base: position 7,259,039 of record CM019742.1, on the reverse strand, counting down.
GTAATTGTTTCCTAGGTGGCCTTGGCCCGTCCTCAAATGTTATATGGAAGTTTCTTAATGAAAAGCATGCTAGTCTAGTAAGAATGTTAGAACTCTGAAGCTCAAAATCGTCGCATGTTCATAAAAGAGTTCTATTAGAGCCTCTGCATAATTTATTAGATTATTGTTCTTCATGTCAATGTATTTAGTTTCAATGTCAAGTTAATCTTTTCTTGATTATTAGGATGGAAATGGAAGCTGATTACATCGGACTGCTATTGATGGCATCTGCGGGTGTGATCCTCGAGTGGCGCCAAGGGTGTATGAGAAGTTAGGCAAGCTTACTGGAGATTCCAAACTGCGAGATTATCTTTCGACCCATCCGTCTGGAAAGAAGCGAGCTCAATTGCTGGCTCAAGCTAAGGTCATGGAAGAAGCCCTAAATATATACAGGGATGTTTTAGCCGGACGTGGCGTTGAAGGTTTTCTTTAGGTGAAAAAAAAATCATCACCTTGATACTATTTGTAACAGTCGGTTCTCTCTTGAAACATCCCCGAAAAAGTAAATTTCTGGGTGGGAATTCTTTTTCAATCAAAGGCTCTAGTGTTTTTGTTTCATAATCCAGATTTTTAATTTCTGGAATTCTCTGTTCTTTCATTTTTTTTCCCTTACTAATTTTTTGCTGAAAGTATAATAAGAAATGTAAGTTCTTGTTTCATCTTAAATGGTTATTCTATTTTCTTAGCTTGCTGAAACCTTGCTTTTATTTTTCATCTGTCATTTCTTATTGTTCTACAAACTTTTTTAATGTATTTAATAATTTTGATTAAAGTCAATATCAAAACCTTTAAAAGCTTGTAAAAGCTTTAAAAAAAGGTGATAAAATTCTTTCTGCCGCCAAACAGTTAGATCCTTGACCAAATGTCAAGTTTTCTGGAGAGTCAGAGACAGAATCTCAGGAACGCAATCCTACGGTTAATCGAAGAATGCAGGAACATGAAGAGCTAAAACAAATCCATACCCAGATCATAAAATCTCCTCACATACCCCAACCTGACCAAACTTTGCTCCTTTCTCGTCTCCTCTTCTTTTGTGCCATTTCTGATTCGGGTTCTCTCAGCTATGCAACTGATATTTTCCGGGTCATAAAGAATCCAAATCTCCATGTCTATAACATCATGATCAGAGCCTATGCGAGTGAAAACTATGGAAGGGACAAGAACCGTTATTCGTTCAAGTCTTTCTTGCTGTACAAGCAAATGCTTTGTGAAGGGTTTGTGCCCAATTGCCTCACTTTTCCTTTTTTTCTTTTGAAGGAATGCGCAGTTAGAGTTGACAGTTTCGCGGGAAGTAGTATCAACGGTCAAGTCATTAAATTTGGGTTCTGTGGTGATGTTTTTGTTCAGAATTCGTTGATAAATTTGTATTCGGCGTGCAGGTTTCTGAGTTCTGCGCGGAAGGTGTTTGATGAAATGCCAAACAGGGATATTGTTTCGTGGAATGCGATGGTTGTTGGGTATTTGAGAAGTGGGGATCTTGATGAGGGGTTGAATTTGTTTAGGACGATGAGGAACAAAAATATCGTCACGTGGAATTCAATAATTACGGGGTTTGTTCAAGGTGGCCGGTCAAAGGAAGCCTTAGAACTTTTCCATGAAATGCAGGCTGCAAGTGGTGATGTTATGGTTAGGCCAGATAAGATTACAATCGCCAGTGTCCTGTCTGCTTGTGCTCAACTTGGTGCAATTGATCATGGGAAGTGGGTGGACAGCTATCTCAGGAGGAGTGGTCTAGAGTGTGATGTGGTGATTGGTACGGGCTTTGGTTGACATGTACGGTAAATGTGGAAGCGTGGAACGAACAAGCATCTAAGGTCTTTGAGGAAATGCCGGAAAAAGATATTTTGGCCTACACAACAATGATTTCGGTACTAGCTCTCCATGGATTTAGTAAAGAAGCTTTTGATGTCTATGGAGAGATGGAAATGAGCGGGGTGAAGCCCAACCATGTGACTTTTGTTGGGCTATTGACAGCTTGTTCTCATGCTGGTTTAATCGATAAAGGTCACTGGTTTTTGGATGTGATGAAACGTGTTCACTCGATCGAACCACAAGTCTGTCACTATGCATGCATGGTTGATATGCTTAGCCGAGCCGGGCTTTTCGAAGAGACAGAGCGGGTTATTAGGGGCATGCCCATGAAGCCAGATGTGTTTGTTTGGGGAGCATTACTTGCAGGCTGTCAAATGCATGGAAAGGTAGAATTAGGAGAGAAGGTGGCCAAATATTTAATTAATTTGGAACCTCTGAACCACGCTTTCTATGTGAATTTGCGTGATATATATGCCAAATCTGGTAGATTTGAAGACTCAAGGAGTATTACAACACTAATGAAAGAAAGAGGAATAAAAAAGGAAGTCGTTGGCTGCAGCATGATTGAAATTGATGGTGTAATTCATGAATTTTCGGTGAGGGGCTCGCCTTATGTGGGGATGGAGAGAATAGAACAAGTTTTGAATGTGTTAAATAAGGAAATGAATAGAAAAGGCCTGGTTGGTTGATGGTAATTATGGGATAACAATGCAGGCATAGATTTCCTGGTGATACAAGTCTTGGTGTTTTCAATAGTTCCAATTTCTGCCGACTTCCAAAGACAAAAAAATGTGAGAAAAATGATTGTTTACATTGCAGGTCATCATCGAAATTGAATATCAGTAGTTTCTTTGTCTGGAAGTATGAAAATAGTTTGTCTTGGATAATCCCTAAGGACAAGCTTCCAACGGCAGATATTCTCAAATGCCCAGATGAATAAATATTTTATGAATACTCGAGGAAACAGCGCCTTTATAAACTATAATGGTCCTTCAATCACAGAATAGCCTTTTCCGCTTTTATCTCGTTCTTCTAGAATTTTGAAAATGGGTGCTCTGCTTTTCGCTTTTGCCATTTCCTTCATCCTTTTAGGGTTATTTGCAGCAACACCTTTTGTTCTAGCCCTTCTAGGCATGTTAGTTTTTCTCATGGCGGCCATTTTAGCTGCGTTCTTCTATGCGTACATCAGAGAATCACTGTCAAAGGATAGACGTCCGCCAATAGCTGGTCTGGTATTAAATCATTTAGTACACTTCAATAAGCTCTTCGATTACCAAACGAAACTTGCTCGGAAGCACATGACATACTGCATGGTTGCGCCATCACATATCGAAATCTATACTGTTGATCCAGCTAACATAGAGCACGTACTTAAAACCAATTTCCTTAACTATGTGAAGGTACAAGTGATTAAGTATTGGTCACTTCATTTGCTTTTAATTTCCTGATAAATAGTTGAATACAGAGTTTGGAATTGGATTTCTTGACCTTGCAGGGGGATTACAATCTGGGTATCATGAGCGATCTATTTGGTGATGGGATTTTCGCGGTGGATGGAGAGAAATGGCGGCACCAACGGAAGCTTGCCAGTTATGAATTTTCAACAAGAGTTCTAAGAGATTTCAGTACCAATGTTTTCAGGGTGAATGCAGCAAAATTAGTTTCAAAGGTTTCAGTAGCTGCAGTAGCTGCTAAAAGGATAGACTTACAGGTTTGATTTAATCTGTCTCAAGAGTTCTAAAAATATTTTAGAATAGTAAGTGGTAATACGGGTTTTCTTCTTTGTCTGGCAGGATATGTTGATGAAATCAACTCTAGACTCAATATTCAAGGTTGGATTTGGAGTTGATCTGAATAATCTAAATGACTTGGATGAGTTTGGAAAACGATTCACGAAGGCCTTTGATGATTCCAATGTTGTTGTGTTCTTGCGGTACGTTGATTTGTCATGGAGAATTAAAAGGTTTCTCAACATTGGTTTGGAAGCCTCTCTCAAGAAAAACCTCAAGATCATTAATGACTTCATATTCGAGCTAATCAGACGCAAGAGAGAGCAGATGAGAAATGAAAAGCTTGATGTAAGAACATTGATTTACCCATTCACTGTGTTGCTTTTTCTCAGCCTTATTGACTAATTGATGTGTTTATGTCACCAGAGTGGGAAAGATGACATATTGTCGAGGTTCTTGATGGAGAGCGAAAAGGATCCAGAAAACATGACCGATAAATACTTGAGAGATATAATTCTCAACTTCTTGATTGCTGGCAAGGACACTTCTGCAAACACTCTCACTTGGTTCTTTTACTTGGTCTGTAAGCACCCTTTGGTTCAGGAAAGGATTTCACAGGAAGTAAGAGAAGCAACTGAAGCTCATGTGGATAGCATATCTCCGGAAGAATTCGCTGAGTTGATAACTGAAGAAGCCTTGAACAAGATGCAGTATCTTCATGCAGCTATAACCGACACTCTTCGGCTCTATCCAGCTGTTCCTCTGGTATGTTTGTTGATCCATTTAAAGATTTATTTAAGAGGGACGTGTTTTGGAAACTGAAAATGCTAACCTTCTGGATAGTAGGACGGGAAAATTGCAGCAGAGGACGATATTCTCCCCGATGGCCATAAAGTCAAAAAAGGAGATGATGTGACCTATATGGCTTACGCCATGGGAAGAATGACTTGCATATGGGGAGATGATGCAGAGGAATTTCGACCCGAAAGATGGCTCGATGGTGGTGTTTTCAGATCAGAAAGCCCTTTTAAGTTCACTGCATTTCATGTGAGTTATGTTCTTGTCTCTTCTTTCGTCAGAAGTGATGCCTTTTCTTTTTTCCTTCTTTTTTATTTTCTGTAGTTTACCTTGAAAATTCTTCGACTTTGCGCTGTACTCAGGGTGGACCTCGGATTTGCTTAGGGAAGGAATTTGCATATAGGCAAATGAAAATCTTGGCAGCTGTTCTGCTCAGCTTCTTCAAATTCAAACTTGCAGATGAGGGAAAAGAAGCCACTTATCGGACCATGTTCACTCTTCACATGGATCAAGGGCTTCATTTATATGCATTTCCTCGGATGTGAAGAAAGAAGATGGTTATTCCTTTTCTCCAGTAATGCTATTTTTCTTGAAATGTGAATAGAGCTTCTGATTTTGTTGTTGGTAATGGTGGTTTCCTTCCAAAACCAAACTTGGACCTGTTTTCAATTGACAACAACTTTAGAAGAAGATTAAATTTGCACGTTCACAATCTAACCCCTTTTCTCTTGTCTAACACGACATACAAATGGGTCAGGTTCATATCCACCACTGCTTGCAAAATCTGATTCTGATTTCAAGTTAAATGGACTTGAATAAACTTGACAAATTCACAATCTAACGGTGTTTCTTGAAGCGTGATAACAAATGTGTGCCAGGGTTAACGAGTTAAAAAAAAAGAAAAGAAAAAAAATGTCTTCCGAGAGCTAAAACCTACTTTTTGCCTCTTTTCAAGTTGAAGAAGAGCTGCAAATAGAACTCAAAAGAAAGTATCCATTTCTTTTTATTATTAATATTTAAAATGAAGAAAGAGCCTATTTAATAGCTGAATCCGAGGAACCATGTAATGGTAAATATGTTTTCCTATAAATAAGAAGTTCGAGACACAAAATAATGATAAAAAAGGTGTGGAACAGTTCTTAAGATGTAACATTCAGCTCCTAATAAGAGCATACTACAAAAAACTTTGATTTTTATTTTTTAATCTCCTCGCTTTATTTACTTCCAAGTTCTAATGATTGGTGGTCCTTAAGCAAAAATACATGTGTGTGAGTATATACACAATGATAGGTCAGGTGCCTCCTTCCATTTTTAATTACTTTCATATTATATACAAAAATAACCTTGTGTAAACTAAAAAAAAAAATCATTCTCTTTAAATTTTTTTTTGCTAAATTTTTTTTTTTTTGGCTTAAAAAGAGTTGTAGAGGTAGAAAGTGGTATATCTAAATAATTTTCAAAAATAATTTTTGATGACATGAATCTCTCACGAAAATGGTTTGCTCACATAAACACCTCAGAAAGATTTGAATTCGAGACCTTATCATCAGGGACGGACGCATTAAGATCTCAGGGGTTAAGCCCTCCAAGTTATTATGTTTGATTTATATTTATATATACATAATACATTTGCCCTAACTTTACAAATACCCCCCAAGAAAATGAGAAACTTCATTTTATTTTTTCTAAAAATTAAATACTTGTAGTTATTAGGTTCGTTTGTCAAAAATTTCGAGTTTATCACTGCTCGTCATGTCAAAATAAAAACCTACCCACTCCCTGGTTATTTACCTTGGACATGCTTCAAACTAAATGCGAATAAGACAGTGAATGAATTCATATTTCAAACCATGTCTTTCAACGATGTCCTTTTCAGAGCCAAACATAGAAAATATCTCCCCCCTTGTCTTTCATGAACCTCACAAACCGCCGGCTAAGTTAATTGCACTAGCAACACATGGAGATGGAATTCACAGTCATGGATTTTTTCCCCAACCTTAAACTTCTAACAACAACAATGATTTTAGCCTTATGTGTAGCTTTCCTTTTCGCCGTAATATGGTCCTGTGGCGGAAATTTTCCCAACAAGAAAAAGAGGTACCACCCATAGCAGGCACAATATTGAACCAACTGATCAATTTCCACAGGCTGCACCATTACATGACTGACCTTGCAACCAAGCACACAAGTTATAGACTGCTCGGTCTCTTCGGAAGCGAGGTTTACACCGCGCTGACCCTGCAAACGTCGAGTACATTCTCAAAACAAATTTCACAAACTATGGCAAGGTATGCAGTAACTAAATGTGTCCGTTGAAGGAAAATTTTCAGTTGGTTAAGCAAATTGAACTTTGGAAAATTATGTCGTTTTTCGGTTTTAGTTCTTCTGAGTTGTGACCCCTTTGTAGGGCTGGTACCATTACAACTTTTTGTCGGATCTTCTCGGGGATGGATTCTTCACGGTTGATAGAGAAAAATGGAAACACTAAAGGAAGATAGCCAGTTATCAATTCTCAACCAAGATGCTAGAGATTTCAGCACTTCAGCCTTCAAGACTAATTCGGTCAAACTAGCTCGGGTAGTGTCCGAGGCTGCAATCTCAAACCAAGTAGTAGATCTCAAAGTAAGTCCATTAATCATGATACGGAAATCATAAAAATTTGGCCCTTTTTTTGTCTCCTTGCTTTGTTCATTTACTTTTTTTTTTACACTTTATGTTTTGTGAGTAGGATCTGTTCATGAAATCAACGTTAGAGACAGTTTTTAAGATTATTCTTGGTGTGGAACTGGATAGCATGTGCGGAAGCGATGAAGAAGCGACTAGATTTTCTGATGTTTTTGATGAAGCGAGTGCCATTACCTTGTTTCGCTATGTCGACGCCTTTTGGAAGATCAAAAAGTTCCTAAATATTGGTTCTGAAGCAGTTTTGAGGAAAAATATCAAAACTGGTAGATGAGTCGTTTACAAAGTAATCAGAAGCACGATTGAAGAAATGCGCAGCTCACAAGATGATCATGTGCCTGTGAGTTTAGTTGATTTTCAAAATAGACACACATTTGTTTGATATGAGATGCTCATTTTTATCATGTGAGAAACGGTATATTGCTCAATTTTATAGCATTTTTAAACTAAGAGATACAACTATAGGCGTAGTTTACTCACGAAAGACCGGGTATAACATTAATTTTGTATAACAATGACTTTGTAAAAGTAAAAAGTTAAGAATTTATCTATCGGAAACCAATGTTACATGAGAGAGTCATGTTGCACTAATAAATATCGCTCTATACCCCCATTCCTATTTGTTACCATGTAGTATTGGTCCTTGCTAAAGACTGAAGACAAATCCTACATCTTTTGTAAATCTCTAAATGGTTGTAAAATAGCATAACCGAAACGCTAGACACCGTCAATTCAGAAGCTGTTTGAATCTAATTGTTTCTCAATAATGCAACAGAGAAGTACGTAAAGCTGAGAAAAAATTGCTTCTTTTTCTATTCAACACAATACTCGAAAATTCTGATAGAAATGTCTGTATTTATGACCAATTTTGTTAACAAAGATTTACATATGACAGATGAAGAAGGAGATATATTGTCTAGACTAATTGAATTGGGAGAGAAGGATGTGAAGTACATAAAGGACATGATTCTGAGTTTTATAATTGCTGGAAAAAGACACTTCGGCGACTACTCTAATCCTGGTTCCTTACTTGCTCTGCAAGCATCCGAGCATACAAGAAAAGTCGCAAAGGAAGTGAGAGAGGCAACAAACTTGAAAGAGAATTCAGTGTCGATGAACTTGCAGCCGGACTCACTGAAGAAGCCCTTAGCAAAATGCAATATCTCCTTGCGGCTTTGACGCGAGACCCTCAGGCTCTACCCTGCAGTTCCAGTGGTAATACATATATCTATATACGAATTACCAGTACAATATTTGATGGCATGTGAACTTTTCTTAGAGAAACTAATTTTTGTGATGCTTTTGCAGGATGGGAAGCTGTGTTTTTCTGACGATACCTTACCGGATGGATTCAGTGTGAGGAAAGGAGATGCTGTGGCATACCAGCCATATGCCACGGCAGGATGAAGTTTTAATGGGGCGATGATGCGAAGACTTCCGGCCAGAGAGATGGCTCGATGATAATAGCGTTTTCCACCCAGATAGCCCTTTCAAATTCACAGCCTTCCAGGCAAAGAAAGAACCGTTGGAAAACTATAAAAAGAAAAATTATCAAGTTTTAAGTGAATGGTAAATAAGTATAAAACCGGTTATTCTTAGTTCAAATCGTTGCAGAGCATACCTTTTAGCTTGACAAATACTCGAACGTTGTTTAGAAAATTTTCACAGTAATCCAAGTAAATTGAGAAGAGTTTGTGGCTGTAATTGTATACAGGCTGGTCCAAGAATTTGTCTAGGAAAGGATTTTGCTTACGGACAGATGAAGATCTTTTCAGGCGTGCTTTTGGGGAGTTGCAGATTCAAGCTGAGTGATGAAAGGAAAGAGGTTAATTACAGGACAATGCTTAATTTACAAATTGATGGGGGGTCTCCATCTGCAGCCTGCAGGCATATATCAGATACACAGATTGAATACTTTTGATGTTTTGGACATTTTGTACTTCTATTTTATTTTTCAGTTGTGTAATGTTTTGTAAGAGGACTTGGATTACTTCAAACAGATTATAGCATTAAGCAAAGCAAGTAGAAATAAGGACAATGTACGGCTTTTGTTTCCACCAATTTCTATAAGAACTTTAAATTAGCAGTGAACAAATTATTCATTTTATTAAACAATCATTGATCCATCCAGTTCATTGTGAGTTGGATATCTAGTACAAATCTTTTTTTTTTTTTCTTTTTTTTCAATGCAAGATAGAGGAACATGCGTTTATGACTGCCATATTTATTCAGATATTATAAGATTTGCATATTTGTTTGTTTCGGAAAAAGCTATTGCAGATGATTTTTTCCCCTCCGATGCATTTCTTGGTTTACTTACTAAAATGTATTTACGATCATAATTGGTTTGAAATGTGTTTTTGAGAAGAGCAACCTTAATCTCAAATTTGGTCCTTTTCCTTAAAAATTAAAAAAAAAAAAAAAAATTTGTCAACAATACCCCTAATAGGTTGGGGATGCGTAATTTTGCTCGTAATTTTTTAAAAGAAAATTTACATGTATCATAGCACGTGCAATTCTAATTGCTTGGATCATTTAGATTAGACAGGCGATTTGCATTATGCTAACATAGCGCTAAAGTTTAGTTAACGAATCACCAAAAGATTATAGAAATCTGGCTTTGTTTATATATATATATATATATATTTGTAACCTTGATTATATCCTCATAGGTTATCACTTTCCACGTGATACATAAGAGGCTTCCTATATCTTTTGGAGGTATTAGTATCTGTTTGTTGGGCCATGACTATTGTAAAGCCAACCTTTTCTCTGTCATATCAAACGAATACATTATTAAGAGTTAAATGATGAAAAAATGGATCTAGACCTTGAAACTTAAATAAGATCCAAATATATTAAATAAATCAACAACTACATTTCTTTCATCATCATTCAACATGTGAACAAGCATTATACGATACAATAAGGAACTATTCTTTTTTTTTTTTTTTTTTTTTTTTGGGTTCTAAGCGTCAACATTATATCATAGAGTATCAATTTTTTTTTTTTTTTTAAATATGATTAGTGAAAAAGTCCTGCAGAAAATATCTTGAACAATAAGATTATTGTACACATGAAAATGGAAACATAGAGAATACCAATTCATATTACAAACACAACTCTAGACTTCTTCTTTATCACAATTGACCAGTACTCGTAGCATTCAGCAAGGTGTTATTTGCTATCATAAATTTGAGGAAGCTTGCTCTTGATATGCATGTTTCTTGTTATCTTTTATTGGTTAACAATCAAACTTAGAAAGTTGTCCATTCACCTCAATTAAGTACGCGAGAACTTAAATTTACTATATAGAGCTTTTTATTTTGTGTGAAATTTTATTTCTATTTTTCTTTTTTGTTGAGGGGTCAATTTTTGGGAAGGTGCTTTGTTATGTTTTTTTTTTAGGATTTAGCAAATAACTATCACTGTTGAACCACATGGGCAAAAGCAAAAATGTGTTTGTCGATTTCAACGGATTCTGCCAGCTATGTATGATCCCAAGAACTCGTGAATGAGAAGCTCTAAATTAAGCTCCAAGAAAGCGACAATACCTGAAATCATGTGTGAAAATGCGGGCAGAAAAATATAATCAATTGGTTGATGAAAATAATGGACAATCATTTTCAAAGTGGGGTTTACCCCTTTTTGCAATTTCAGCAATATAACCATTTTGGTTGCACATTTATTTATTAAGAAACAATAAACATCATAATTAATTATTTCAATTAAAAAGACTGAAATAAGACTTGTTGCGAATAATAAACTTGAGATAAAACGATAATTTTAGTGTTACAGAATCCACGAAATCTTTTTTACACATGCAAGATCATGAAACTTTTCATAGATCATTACAACTATTGTCTAAACAATAGGTAGAATGAAAAATGCAAGATTTCTCTCTTCTTCTTCTTCTTTTTTTTTTCCTTTAAATACATAAATTGCTTAGATGCCTTGCCTTTTTGTATATCTTTTATCCGGATGCCAAAAAGGGTCAAAATGCAGACCAATGGAAGAGATCAAAGGCACTCCTCTTGACTCTTTAATCCTTATTCTCAAAATTTGGCCACGGACTATTCCTTCTTCGAGCCTATGAAGTCTCTTGTACCCCACTGTCGTTCCACTCACCACCCTTTTACCGTCCACATAAATCTCGTGTCGTTTGATCCTCTGACCGAGCCCGATCGCTTCTTGAATCCTTACGACATTAAATCTCAGCCCTTCATCTCTTACCCTAAGCTCAATCCAATGGTCCCCGTCGTCGCCATCCACCGGAGCCCAATAGGTCCACAAATGGTCGTTGTCAAGCACGTTTTGTGGTCCAAAGCCACCTTCTTTGCCACCCCTAATGCTACTAGCCTTGATTAAACAATTCTCTGCCAAATTAGTAGAGAATATTGTGTCAATTGCTTTCCTAAATTCTTTAAGCCTTTGAACATCCTCTTGGGATATGAGCCCCGTCGTGTTAGGAGGCACATTAAGGAGTAACACACAGTTTCTTCCAACGGAGTTGTAGTAAATCTCAAGGAGTTGTTTAAGGGTTTTTGGAGATTGTGATTTGTGCCAAAACCATCCACGTCTTATTGAAACATCACATTCCGGTGGCAGCCAATCTCTCCCTTTCGAATCACCAGTGTTGAGATAACTGCATTATTGGAAGAATAGCATAAGTGACATTAGAATTTGGATTGGCAGGCTCTGTGCGTGTGTGTGTGTGTATATATATATATGTGTGTGTATATATATTTACACGCGCGCGCACATATATCTATATATATATATATATATATGAATGAAGGTTAACATATTTTGGCCTTTTCTCGATTATAAAATGCCATACAGCTAATGAGTCACTTCTATAAAGTAATTTGGCAATACACAAGATTTTCCCTTTTCTCATTTGAATAGTAGAATTCAGTGCTTTACTCAAAATAAAAGTAATTCAGTGCCAACTGCCGGACCATATTTTTTATACTAAAGAAAACATTTATTAATATGAAAAAAAAAAAAAAGCAAAAACATTCCAACTGTTTTATATTTTATTCCTTTTTAACTAAAAAAATTCCGTGATAATATTTTAAAGCAAAAAATGCCCATTACTTCAATAAAGAAAGGCCTTTTAATTTAGTTGAAAATAGCAATAATTGGAAAAATATTTATTATAGGGAAAAAAACCCATTGTTCAAAAAAAAAAAAAAAAAAAAAACTATCGTCATTCCATACATAGAAATGGCTGTTATTAATTTGATTGACGAGAGCAATACTTTAGCAAAAAATAATAATAACAGTAATACAATAACGATTTGGTTTTGCATCACAACCAAGTATTTATAATTCAATAATGTGGAACGAGTACAGATAAACAAAGAAGTGTGTGTACATAGATATGTATATATATTATATGTATGGAATTGATTAATTGCTAGTAATACTCGTTCAAAAAAATTGCTAGTAATACTTGTATATAATGCTTACTCATAATGCTTGCATTCCCGATTGCCAGTGAGCTCCCATTAATGGTGGACCAGCACGTGCGTTCCGGCGAACCCGTTCTCGTTTCCGACCCACCGACATCCGGACCGGCGTCGGAAAATATGTTGATTGAACTTTGCAACTCCTTTACCATAGAGAACCAATCTGTGAAATAATATGTCATGTTTGTTGCATTTGAGCCCTTTGCTCCATCGAACCAAATTTCTTTAACACTCCCATATCTAGCCAAAAACACAAAACCAAACAAGACTTTATGAAAATCATCAATCAAAATCACCATATTTTCACTATTAAAAAAAGTGAAATAAATAGTAGAAGTATTCTTTAAAAAAAAAAAAAAAACAGCAAGGAATAAGAATTTTAATAACGTAAGCGCCTCGTATTTTTTCTTTTAATCAGGAGTTCAGATCTGCTGTCTCATCATTTTTTTTCTTAATGGTTGTTTTCTAATAGTGTTTTGACAACTCAATAATTTGTTTAAGAATTTTTTTTGTAAGTTCTTATAACTTATGGATTTGTTTAAGAATTTAGGCCCTTACTTTTTGAGAAGCTCCTGTAGTTGAGCCAAGTAGAACTCATTGTAAGGCAAGTCATGGCCATATCTTCTATCATGGTCGATCCCACGGCGAGAGGTAAAGCCCGACGTCGACGCCGCGGGGCGTAGCCGCGTTGACGAGCTCTCGGATAACATCGCCTTGGCCGTTTTTGCCAAGGGCTTCTTACGACGGAGTGATCGGTGTACTTGGAAGGCCACAAGCAGAAGCCATCATGGTGCTTTGCAGTGAGGATGACCAACGATACGCCGGCCTCTACGGCAGTGGTCCACCCACTGGTTGGCGTCGAGTCCCACGGGATCGAATATTGCGGGGTTTTCGCCCCCGGATCCCCATTCGGAGTCGGTGAAGGTGTTGACGCCGAAGTGGAAGAACATAATGAGCTCTCTTTGTTGCCATTTGAGCTGAGAAAAGGAAGGGAGGGGTAGGATTGGCAATGGTGGGGTTGTCGCCATTTCTAGGGCAGACATGGAAGAGTTAAGTTGTTGAAAGAATGTGAAAATTATTAGCCACCAATAACAATAGCACCAAGGCTTGGCCATAACTTCACTACGATTTTTGTTGATATCTAGTATTCCTACATATAAATAGTAAGAGCAAAGCTCTTATTATTTGGGTAACCAATCATGTAGAATATAAGTGTTCAGTAGTACTGTTAATTTTATAAACACTACTTTTTATTTTATTTTATTTTATGATATATGTCGATTGATTCCCTATATACAGCCTTAGCTTTATTTTACGATTGATCTAAACTCGCGTGGTATTGTGGCTAATACTTTAGGAGAGAAAACGTGGTACCGAGTGACAATATATATTTTTTTTAATTAGGAAATTTTAACAACTTTGATGATAGAAATTGGTAAGGAGAAATTATTCAACAGATCCAAGTATATCATCATATTTATCTGACACATTAATATAGGAATGATGTCCTATATCAACTGTTATTATTAGAACTTTGGATCTTATATGTGAGTGGTCACTATCTTCTATCAATCTAGATTTTTGAGAGTGTATGTAACTACCTACATCATACATCCATTTAAAATCGTATAAAAGTTAAAAACATATAAATTAAATGAATTTTAATAAAAATATAACGAGGTAATTATTATTATTATTATTATTTAAATGGTAACATATCACTAATGAAATATTTTATTATTACATAAAAAAGTTTCTTGCAAAGAGGGTTGGGGGTTTCTTGCCATCTTCTTTTTTTTTTTTTTTTTTTTTGGGAAAGAGGGTTGGCGCGGGTGGGGCAGGGGAACAGTGTATAATGTGAAAATATAAGAGAGGGGGACCAAAAATAAAAAGGTGAAGACGCTTGAAATGGGTGAAATGCCAAATATGAAGAGAGAAGAGAGGAGAGCAACAAGCAAAGCTTGCAGTACTTGATTGGAAACTTTTGTTTGGTTCTCTTATTCTATTTTTAAGTTGTTGTTAATAGAATATTTTATTCACGGGTTGGCATTCCCTTTTTTCAATATCGCAGTCTCTGAAAGATCATTTAAGCCACTTGTCCGTTTCTGGTTCGTATTCTGCTTTCCAAAGTTTGATCAGCCTTGGGAAATTAAGGGGGTGTTTGGTGTTTGAGTCTGAGTTAAGATTTATAAGTTTAAATAGTGATTTTGGTTGACTTTTTCAGAAAAGATAAAAAACTTTTAGGGAAAAAAGATAAAAATTGAGTTGATGGTGGTGAGTTTAAACTCACCACCCAAACAGGCTCTAAAAGAAAAAAAAAGAAAGAAAGAAAAAAAAAAGAAATACTTAATAATGTATAGCACCTTTAAGTGAGGGTGATTATAGTGTTATCGTGGGGTATGATCTGTCAAGATTTCAGATTCTATATTTAATGTGATTCTTTTTATTAAAATTTATGTACGGATGCATAGAATTATATTTTTCCGCTAGAATCTGTGACAGGGTGATTCATATGAATGCGGTATAAGTTTAAATCGTTAAATAAAAATTTTGTTAAATTTAATAAAATTATCATAATTTTTGGCATTTCTATTATGATTGGATTATTCAATATTGTGTCGATAAATTAATATTTTTCTTATCCTTATACCCCTTTTTTGCCTTGATCCAACATATTATCATCATGTAGAACCAAAAAAAAAAAAAAAAAGAAGTAGAAAAGAAAAAAGAGAGATTGGTGCAAACTACAAAGTGACAGAGTAATAGGGGGGGGTTTCTAGGAGTATTTTTGTAATGACTTTGGAGCAATTCTCAAGCCATTCACGTGCAAAAGGGGAAAAAGAACGCTTGCTTTTCTTGAAAGATAAGAAAATTTTGGAATCATGTATTGACGAAGAGTGTCGGTGTTGTCATGCAAGCTTTTTATAATATTAAAAGTTAGCTGCTTTTTTTTTTTTTTTTTTTTTTCTCGCACTATGGTAAATATAATGTATCGGTTTTCATCCACAAGTCAAAAGATATTAATTGATTGCTATCGCGCTTTCTATTAATGTACAGCGTTGAACACCGATACATTATTCTGTCCTTTATACTTATTCTGCAAAGCAGTTTTAGCTTTAACAAACAAATTATTACCTTCAACAGAGGATGATATGTTTTCTCCATGTCAAAGATTTGAGTTATTTTGTCTCATTTCTTACTTCAAACTGTTTGGTTAATCATGTATTTAGTTATGATTTCACGACTCATGATTTAGTTTAATTTGTCATTTAGATAGAAATTGACATTTATGGTTGGATTTTTTCCGTCATTGATTGTATATTTCAGATACTTTAATATTCCTCTCCAAAAAACAAAAAAAAAATAGTACCTTAAACAAGTATTGAATTTATCTCTAACCATGTATGGATTGTGGGCACAGATCCTGTGTGGCTGTGTCCCATCCCTCCTTAAGCAAATAATATATATTTTTCCAAAAAAAAAAAAAAATTGATGGAAATGGGATAAACAAACTCTCTTCCAAATGCAAATGCTTGCGTTGTCATCTCCAAAATAATTTTTGCTCGGAAAGCTCGTTTTGGGTTTTGTCATCTCCAAGATTAATCGTGCACGGTGTGGCGTTTGACTTGTGAACATGAAAATGGGCTACTATCAACTGGCCCTTTCGGGTTTTCCAGAATGCGTTGCTCGAACGGTGGGCTTTGGCTGAGAGTACAGAGTTGTCAAAATGGACGGGGGCTTATTGGGTCGGTACGTACTAACACGGCACGATATAAGATTATTAAAATGCACCCAACCCATCACGTCTTTAAATGATTGGATTTGACCGTGAGTTTTAGACACAAAACACGCTAAGAGCACGACTCTTTTCGGGCCCAACATGAGCACATAAACTAAACGGCACGATGATGTTGTTCTTTTTTAATTTTATTTTTTAGTATATGATATAATATGATATTCTTGGTGCTATCATTTGTCATCTGATATCATGTATATAGTATTGTAATGAAGAATGATTTGTTTTACGAATGTCAAAATTTAACATTGACATATGATGGTTTGATATTTTATTAAACATACTATAATGACTTCTTAAATGAAATTGAAAATTTAAATATAAGAGTAAAATGAACAACTTCCACACCAAAAATATATATTTTAGAGTAAATTAAGGGGGGAAAAAAAAAAACCTAAAGGAGAAACATATTTCTCAGTTTTCGTTCCTTAGATGAGGCTTAAGAACAATTTTGGTTCTTTTCTAATTTTTTGCAGTTTTTATGAGGTGAAAAAGTTTTTTTTCTTTTTTTCTTTTTCTTCTTATAATAACTGAAAAATGAGAAGTAGTTCCCTCCTCCATTGATGTTACTCAACAATTCAAACCGAATGAACGTCCCATAAAATTATACATGCAGAAAATAGTATCAATTTAAAAAAAAAAAAAAAAAAAAAAAAGGAAGTTGTGTTTGGGGGGTGGCGGAATTTCTGTAACACACAATATGATCAGCGTCAGCCAAACACGAAGGGCCCACTTCTAGCTGGATGAACAATTTGTAATAAGTTCGTTGTAGTGTGTCACTTAAAGCACATTTATAAGAACCCTAAAGCAGGAGAAAGAAAATAAAAATAAAAAGTAATATAAAAACGAAACTCAAAACCCCAATATTTTCAATCACCGCTCATGCGTATATATATGCAAGAAACTCAAAATTAATTGTGTCCTCTGAATGGCAAGTCGTCAGTTATATAGGAAATATATATAGGAATAGTCTGAGGTACGTTTTTAGTGAAGAAGTGCGGTACGCGAACCATAGCCCTTGGATTTGCAACGGATGGCTAAGATTATATAGGGAGAGTGAAGGGCAACCTATTATAATTAAGAAATGTCATTTGCAGGCTAGGTGTTCAGATGGGCAAAAAACTTGAAGGTTAAAGTTGACGGAAGGCATTTATGAGAACAGAGTTAACAGGAATTCGTTATCACATGCTCTCTGTTCCTCTCTCATTGTTTTCTCTCCGAATTCTCTCTCTTTCTCTCTCTTTCTCCATGACTGCAGTGTTATGCAAAGGATACATATATATATATATATATATATATATTTTTTATCGAATACAAGTCATTAATACCCAGTAAGGGAGGGTGGGGGAATCGTGAAAACGAAAACTCTTCCTAAAAAAAAAAAAACAAGCTTTTCCGTCCATTCTCCTTTGCGAGCTGGACACTTTTTTTGTGAAACAATTTGAGTTTTGATTTTCATTAGAGATGATTTGAGAGTTTTTTTATTTGTTATTAGAGATGATTTGAGAGTTTTTTATTTGTTAATAAATAAACCCAAGGCAACCATTGATTTTAAATGCTAAACATTTCTTAAAAAGAGCCATAAAAAGGGACATCAGAAGATGAATGAACCTCCTGGCCTTTTTTTTTTTTTTTTTGGTGGGGCCTGTAGTGTAAGCAGGACAGAAGAGGAGATAGAGGATCCTCCTCCTACAGAGAGTAAAGAACTTCGGACTGGAACATCTACCTACGTAAACTTGTAACTTCTACCTTATTACAAGTTTACAACGGACCACATCTCATGTTTCTTTTTAATTTTGCCATTTACAACTATGCCCCTTTCATAAATAAATTATCTTATTATTTGACACCCAGTTTGACTTCGAAAGCAATTATCACGCATTACGAGGATTGCTGCCTCACATACTTCACCAGGTCCTGACACATCTATTTACCCTCGTAAGCTCCACACCAGTCCGTTGGCGGATAGAAGACCATGCTTGTGTGAATATATATATATATATATATATGTATGTATGTATGTGTGTATATATGTATATATGTATGTAGTCTACTCATTGTTCTCAGTTAGTGGTCCATGTGATTCGTGAATTGTATATGAAAATTTTAATTAAAATTAATTAATTTTTTAAAAATTAAATATAATTTTTATTAATTTTTTTAAAAATAATAAAAATTTAAATAAAAACTTTAAATTCTAATTGAAACATCAAATAAAAAATTAGTTACAATTAATGATGGATCCAAGATTTTAATTAGTGGGACATAATAAAATAAAATTTTAAACTATTATATCTTCCTATTAGATTATGAGTCTAATTTCCTTTTATAATAAAAAACCACAACACACCGTTTCAACAAATTCAAAAAATAATTTTAATCACTCTATAATAATATTATGCATATTCTAAAAAATAAAATATCATGAAAATTGTAAAATAATATAATGAATATAAAAAGAAATAAAATACAATTCGAACATTGAAATTAATTTTTTTTAGTATTAGTAAGTTCATGTATATCTTAATAACATTTCATCACATTATTTATTTAAAATATCATGAAAATTGTAAAACAATATAATGAATATAAAAAGAAATAAAATACAATTCGAACATTGAAATTAATTTTTTTTAGTATTACTGTATTAGTAAGTTCATGTATATCTTAATAACATTTCATCACATCAATAAATAAAAAATTTACATACATCTATATATTAAAGTCTTCTAATATACTTGAGACAACAACTTCTTTTTTTTCCGGTGAATAAAGTAAGAGATGTGAGAATGAATGAAAAGTAATAGAGAAAGTTGCCCTTTTTTATTGTTATAAAAACCGAAAATAGAAATAAAAATATAATAAAAACAATGTCAAAAGTCTGATACAGCTGTTGAGGTTTGAAATTAGATTGAGAAAGTGATTCTGATTTGTACGTTTACGTTTAAAAATAATATACAATCTATCAATTCATCACTTTCAAGCCCAATTAAAAAAAATAAATAAAAGCTCAGAAGAGCCTATAAAATGTACTGTATGTCTGCACCAAAAAAGCTCCTTCAGTGGGGGCACAGAGCATTAACTATTAAAAATTGCTATATTAAAAAAAATTTGACCGTTCCAGTGGGGCACGTGCCCCCAATTATATCACAGATCTGTCACTGACTTACAGTAGAATGTAATGTTGGAGTTAGAGGTGGTAATTTGTGTCACGTATCGGATTCGTATCGTATTAGAGTCGTGTCGATTTTTTTCTTTTCCGATCCGAACACGACCCGTGACACGAACACGAAACGAAACCGCGATACGAACACGACACGAACCCGTCACGGGTTGACACGACACGAAATTGACCCGCGACACGAAATTAACACGAAATTTGACCCGAAATTCACGACACGAACTTTGTCCCGAACTTGACCCGAAAAAAAAAAAAACATGTCCACCCGAACACGACCCGTTTTTTTTTTTTTTTTTTTCGTGTCAATTTTTCCCAACCCGAACACGACCCATCACCTATATTTTCCAACCCGAATCTGTAAAATTCGTGTCGTTTTCGAGTCGTGTCGTCGTGTCGTGACCGTATTGCCACCCTTAATTGGAGTACTACAATTTTTTGACATGATATGTACATATGCACCCACTTTGTTACATTTTTTTTCTGCATTAATATTATTTGATACGTGATTGCATATATATATATATATATATATATATAGTCCAACCGTAAATCTAGATTTAGTTATATTATAAAGTTTATGATTCAAATCTCTACTTCATAATCTTGCAATCAATTGAACCAGAAACTCTTTCATATATTCATTATGCTAAAACTATCGTATTTCTTGATCAATGCTTGGAAAGGAATTAAAGTTTGTTCAATAATTCTGAGCCCAAAAAAAAAAAAAAAAAAATCTGGTCCATACTTGATGAATATCTGGATGTACAATTAAATGGGAAGTTAAGTTAATAATAGAGATAGAGATCGGAAAAATACAACACAAAACTTTAGGCAATTAAAAGAAAGAAGATAGAAAAATGCCTCATTTATGTTTGTTGACATACCACATGCAACCACGACATATGCAATTTATTCTATATATAAACACAATCTTTTGATAATTAGACATGAACGAACAACGTTAATCTGTCTTGTGACTCCAAAAACGTCAAATCTAATGTCGTTTCTGAACTCTGAATGTGACATCAATGTGTTCCGGCCACAATATTCCACGCACAACGAATAGTAAGACCAACAGATATTTATTAAATAAATTAGGCGGGTGGACCAAAAAAATTAGGTCTCGTTTGCAAGTTGGTTTAGGGGGTGTTTGGTGAATGAGTTTGAGTTAAGATTTTTGAGTTGAATTTGAGTTAAGTTAAGTTGAATTTAAAAGTTGAGTATTTGGTAAAAAATTTGAGATAAAAAGTTTAACTTGAATTGAGTGTTTGATAAAAAAGTTTGAGTTGAAAAGTTTTAACTTGATAAAAGGTGTGTTTTTACCTTAGGTTCCAAGTTACAATTTTACATATCAGTTTTTGTCTTTTTCTTATATGTTTAATCTCCAACTAACTTACCAAACGGAGGCTAACATGCAAATATAGGTTGTAAATGGAAAAAAAAAAACAAAAAAAAAAACAAAATGAACTAAAATAAAACAAACATCAACAAAATACATCAAGTTTTTACAATATTTTTTACATAGCCATAAAATACAACAACAAGAATTACGTAGTTGCTAACTAAACCAGATGGGGGATAATTTTTTACATCCAAACACTCAACGAAAGTAAATTTTTCAACTCAAACTTTTTACCAAATGCTCAGCTCTAACTCTCAACTTAACTTATCTTCAATTCAACTTAAAAATCTTAACTCAAATTGTTTGGCAAACACAAGCTAAATAATATATTTAAAATATATTAGTGTACATAATAATATATTCTTCAGATCATAGTAAATAGTAGCATATCTTTATTATTCTTTTTAAAATTAATTATTCTTTTTCATTTTACCCATTTCTCTCTCATCTCTTTTATCTCTCCTCCCTTCTCTCTCTATCTATTCCGACCGGCGAGGGTACCACTCCGACGGATGGAGTCAGGCGAAGACAGCGGCAGAACTTGGGCGCCCCAGAGACCGTCGCAATCTCGACGATGGGCGACAGAGAGGTTACGAGTCGTGGCAGCGGAGCGAGATTCGAGATCGATCGCGAGTTACAATGGCCACTGCGATGATGGCGATGATGATGCCTACAATCTCCAACAGAACCAGCGACACCAACACCAACATCAAAAATTCTCTCTTCTTCTCTCTCTCTCTCCTCTCTCACCATCCAAGTATCTCCACCCTTACCTCGTCAAATCCTAGTCCCTCTCTCTCCCTCTGCTACCCATCTCGCTTCTCCAACTCCGCTTTCCTCTACCAGATTTTCAACGCCGATCTCACCATCGCCACCTACTCCTACTCGCCACTCTCTCTCAAGCCGCTTTCTCTCTCCTCCCCTCCCCCACCGGAAACAACCCCTAAGGCCACCCCTTCCGACTTGCTCTCTCTGCTCGGCCCCAACTGGTTTTCTCGAAAGAGCAGCGCCATAACAGACACCAAGACGAACCCATTCTCGATCAAGGTCGGAATGACCCAAATGCTGCGCGGCGGCGCCATTCTCGAGGTCACCGCTGTCAACCAAGCCAAGCTCACCGAGGACGCCGGAGCTTGCGTGATTTTCGAGCTCCGTTCGTTTGCGGGTGTCGCAATCTCGACGAGGCTTTGAGGAGGGTGAAGGAAGGGGCAGCGATGGGCGAGGAGGGAGGGAGAAGTCGGGCGGTGCAGATGGGCAACAGGGAAACCAATGACAGTTTGCCTTAAATTTGTTGCACAGTAAACCAAGTTTGATTTACTGTGTAACGGTTCAAAGGTGAGTTAGAGTTAAACTAGGTTTCCAAACAACTTTATTTGAGTTTGAACTCAAAAATTTGAGTTCAAATTGGTGAACCAAACAAGCCCTTAAACTCAAAATTTTCATATCAGTTTTTATCTTTTTCTGAAAATTTTTTATTTTTTTCTGAAAAGTCAACAAAAATTTTCAACTTAAACTTAAAATTTTCAACTCAAACTCATTCACCAAACAAATCCTTAATTTTCTTACCAAGTAATACTGATCGATAAACATGCAAGTGAATATATGATGAGACTATCGATGCTACTTGGGTCCCAAAATATGGATGTTGAGGATTTAAACACAAAGAAAAATTTAGGACTCAAGCGAACGATTTTGTAGTTCATAGCATGATATTGCCATGTGTTACGGATAATTTTATATAAGCAACTAAACAAGGGAAAGTTATTTAATAAAAACTATAAAATAAAATGTTATATTTGAACATTCGAGATTTAACCCCCTACTAATTAATTTCTTTACTTCTTTCCTTGATGTAGTCAATATTCGGTTAAGAATTTAATTACCAGAATTCCCAGTTGCTCCAAGGAGGATGAAATTCAAATCAAATTGCTCGTGTCATACAAATAATTTAATGGGTTTGAATAATACTCATTCTCGAAAATTAATCTAAAAAGAAGAGGGAGCTCGATTAATATAAAAATCAAGAAATTTAATGATGGGATATATATTCATAATTTAGCTAGCGCAGACTACTTGAACTCGGGTTCACAAAGTCTTGACCAATAAATGATGTCTTTATGGGAAAAATACTTTCAAACTTTCAATATTACCACCTGCATGTACTCCCACCTGCCACCAGTGAATTAAACTCTGAAATCTGTACACCCAACTAGGGTTCGTCACGAAAGAACCTCTCATTTATGCAACTCTATCTCCTTATCTACGCTTCCCAAGATCACGGCCTCTAGCCTTCCTCAAAATCTCATCACCAATATTGCCCCTATACCAAGACCAGTCACTCTCCTCTTCTTATGGAACCTCTTTCCAACAACATTCATTCCTTCCCATCCACTTATTCCTCTCCAAAGCACAACACGATTCGCTCATTTTGTTTGCAACTTCTCAACTTCACCATTTTCTTATTATTCGCCATGTTCTCCACCAAATTAGCCTTACAATTGCTCCTACAAAAATGTAGTAGTAGTTTAATTCATGTCTTTCTCTTCTGGATCACTTGTCTAATTCTCGTCTTCTTTGTCATCGTAAAACCCTACTTTTTGAAGTCTTCGTCTGTCTATTTGGTCGACTTCTCTTGCCTCAAACCGCCGAGCTTCTGCAGAGTGCCTTTCTCGACGTTCCTCGAGAACGCCTCGAAGTTCCGATCTTTCGACAGCGAGAGCATGGCTTTCATGTCCAAAATCCTCTCCTCATCGGGGCAAAGCGAAGAGACCTTCCTTCCACCAGCCTTACACTACATCCCACCGAAAACTCACCACCAAGAATCCATCAAAGAGGTCCACATGGCGCTCTTCGCCGTCATGGACGACCTCCTGACCAAAACCAGCCTCTCTCCGACAGACATCGACGTCCTGATCGTGAACTGCTGCGGGTTCTGTCCCTCTCCCTCACTCTCCTCCATTGTCGTCAACAAATACGCCATGAGAAGCGACGTCGAGAGCTTCAAACCTCTCCGGCATGGGGTGTAGTGCGAGTGCACTAGCGATAGATTTGGCAAAAAACATTCTTAAAACCCACGAAAACTCAAACGCCGTCATTCTGAGCACCGAAATCCTGTCGGAAGGCTGGTACTCCGGCCATGAAAAGCCGAAGTTGCTCCTCAACTGCCTCTTCCGAATGGGAAGCGCCGCGATCTTGCTGAGCAACAAGAAAGAAGCGAAGAAGTTTTTCAAAATACGAGGTTGTTAAAACCCTAAGAACCCAAAGAGCTTTCGAAGACAAAGCCTATCTCTCAGCCATACGTGAAGAGGACTCAAACGGGAAACTGGGAGTTACCCTGAGAAGGGATTTGCTCCAAGTCGCCGGAGAGACACTCCGTTCGAACGTCGCCGTCATGGGGTCGTCGTTACTGCCGTTGAAGGAGAAGTTCCGTTACGGCGTTTCGGTTCTCCGCCGGAGGTTTTTGGACAAGTCGGGCGAGATTTACGTGCCGGATTTCAAGACGGTGATAGAGCATTTTTGTCTGCCGACGTCGGGAGGTCCGGTGATAAGGGAGATAGGGAAAGGGCTGAAGTTGGAGAAGAGAGATATGGAGGCTGCGCTGATGACGCTTCACAGGTTTGGGAACCAGTCGTCGTCGTCTCTGTGGTATGAGTTGGCTTACTTGGAGGCTAAAGATAGAGTGAAGAAAGGCGACAAGGTGTGGCAGCTTGGGATGGGGAGTGGGCCGAAGTGCAACAGTGTGCTTTTGAAATGTGTTAGGCCCATTGTTGGAGAGTCCAGTAAGGGCCCATGGGCTGACTGTATCCATAGGTATCCAGTTCTCCATTAAGGATGCTTGGTTGGGTGTGTGTCTAGATAGTTATGTTTAGCAGTATATTTAGCCTTCGCTTTACTCTCAGGACCAAATTTAAGTTTTTTATATCAGTTTTTTATCTTTTTCTTTTGAAAATTCAACAAAAATTAGTTAGTTATTAGTTAATAACTAATTTTTAAAAAGTTAACCAACTTCAATCTAAAAATTCCATTTCAAATTGATGTTCTAAATAGAAGCTTAGTGCATGTTGTGTTCATTGTTCAGTGTCTTTCACTTTTAAGGCATTCTTGGATATGACCTTCCATGCATTCTTGGTCTTATTTATGAACTCCGTATATTGTGATATTCACTTTTTATTAATAAATGATATTTAATATCACCAGTGTCCCTTAATATATTGTTTATTTTTCAATTCAAACATTGTGAATTAAAATCAAACAAGTACTTTTTTTACTAGTAGTGTTATTCCAATCTTACTTAATTCGTTTTGATTAGTCTGATTTTAATTCGATGCATAGTTCATTCAATAGAGTGAAGTAGCTGATCGGTTTTTAAGACATTTTCACATCCCTTTGAATATCTCATACGGTCAAAAATTGATCCAACTAGAAACCCAGAAGAAGAAGAAGAATAAGAAGAGAGACTTATCATATAGTGTCTCTTGTAGTTCACAGTCACGGGTGTGAGATTAACCTATAATTATTAAGTAAAAATGTACAAATCAACTAATAGTAATCACAAATGGATCAAGTTTCACATACGCTATATTTAATTTGGTGCAAACTTTTGCGTTTATTAAACTAGCACAACTCAAAAAGTTGGTTTCAACCCAAAAGGGAAAAAAAAGTCAAAAAGTTGGTTTTGGACTGAATAAAATCGAATTGTAATTTTTCTAGGCTTTAGATCAATAATGGTGAATCCGGTTGTTAATAGCATCAAGCTGGCGAGTGGGCTCCAATTCCCAACAGGATAACATGTTGCTCCTAAAGGCAACCTTGCTCTCTTTATGACAAGTAAATACCCATTGCCAGGGGATATACATACCAAATATATATATATATGTGTGTGTGTGTGTGTGTGTGTGTGTATTTGTGAATAGTACTGGTACAGGCTTTTGATATGAGCGTTGAACTGGCTGGTGAAAAGCAGTAAATACGAGAATGTGTAAGCACCACAACTTGAAAAAAGCCCATGACAGATCATGTAAAATCTACACACCATGTCAAGTCATGGTCGGACAAGTAATAAGCTTTTGATATCAAGATGGTCGATCAATGCAATTATCAATTTTAGTGGACTTGTCGACACATTTTATTTTGATCATACTCGGAGATCATTCACGAATCCGTACTTTGCCGGTATCGCTAGGTTTGGTGGCAATGACGTGGTTTGCACTGTGAAGATGAAAGATTACGATCTAGAACGAGAAATCCATGGTAGGGTACGGAAAATAAAATTACCTAAATGATTTTCATGGAATCCGAACATTTAATTATAGGTGTTACAAATAGGATGTCTTAACATAAAAGGACTCCATACAAGAATAGGCATGTTGTATTTATGATTGCAAGGTGGTGTTTTTATTTGTCTAATGTGAAAGGGGTTCAAAATTTAAAAGATTAGGCACCGCAACCGCGTTAATTTTAAGGAGTTTGTTGTAGACTTGCTATAGCAATAAAGGGCTTATTTATGTGTCTTTCTATAGACACGTACCTGGATTTGCTTCAAAGTTGGCTTTTTTTAATTTCACTATTGGGTTGTCTTGTACAACAGCTACAACTTACAAGTGAGTTAAGAAAAATAATTAGCTTTAAAGTTTTTTTTTTTTTTTTTTTTTTTTTCTCCCTTTGCTTTTTTCTTTTTCTCTTTCTGAGAGGTGTCATGTATCAACCCCATACTTAAAACCAGATGTTGTTATCTGATGTCTTTTGTCATTGCCCACCACTTCCGTGTAGATGTAAAACTAAAAAGTTAGCACTTTACCACTGTTTTGCTTTCTTGTTTATAAAATAGCTGTCTGGTGAAACAAGAATCTGTGCTTCTTGTATAAGTTAGAGTGTGCTTGGTAGTAGAGAAAAGTGGAAAGGATGAAGAGGTGAAGGGATTAGTAGAAAATTTTGACATTTTTGATGTCTTCTAAATTTGAGAGATTGTTTGATATGAGAGAAACAGGGAAGGAAAATATTAGGGAAGGGATTTCAATCCTTAAAAAATACTTAAATTTTAATCTCTTCTAAATTTAAAAGATGGTAAGATGAATTACATATCATACCAATATTATAAAAGAAAGATCTCGCTCAGTCCTCATTTATCTCACTGATATAATTTACCACTATCATTTCTCATTTCTCTTACCTAGATAATATACCACTCATCTTTCTCATTTTTCTCATTCCTACCGAAACATATGCTTATACTATCATTTGAGTTCAACTGGTAAAGATTATAGTAAATTATTTTAAAACCTTTGAAGGCAAGAAAATTCACCGTATTATTAAAAGACATTGTTTTTAAAGTCACATTTGTATTAATTTAAATAAACTTTATCTTTATATGATTTTGTTCAAATTAACGTTAAAAATCAGACATGATAAGATTTGTATTTTTAACCATTAGACAAAGTTTAAAAATGATTTTTCTATAAAATTTGGAAAATTCTGTGATAGACTAAGTAAAAAAATATCCTATCAGTATAATTATGTATTTAACTGCTAATTTGTACTAAAATCAATGTTTTATATACCTTTTATTTTGATGTAGTTATGACTAATAATCTTAAGCATAAAAAATATTCACAATCATAGAGATACCTATTGTAGAACTCCGTAAAACTATCATGGAGATGCTCACTTTTACATTTGTATTGACTTGACACGTTCGCCAGGCCTAATCGATGAGACTGATTCAGCAGCAAAAAAAAAAAAAAAAAAGGATAGAGAGAGAGAGAGAGAGAGAGGGGGAGAGACTTTTCGTTTGTTTTGTTACGGGGGTGTTGGTGTTTGAGTTTGAGTAAGATTTTTAAGTTTCAATAGTATTTTTAGTAACTTTACAGAAAAGATAAAAAACTTTTCAGAAAAAAACAAAAATTGAGTTGAAAAATTTAAGTTCGAACTCGCGAACCAAACGAGCCCTAAGTGATGCATACATTAATATATATGTCACGAACACCCCACGTATTCATAGGATTTTAGTGAACATATTATCGCATATAGAGAGTCCTGTTGGTAATGGTTAGGTGTATATTAAGGGGGTGTTTGGTGAATGAGTTTAGTTTAAGATTTTTAAGTTTTAATAGTAATTTTTCAGAAAAGATAAAAAAAATTTCAGAAAAAGACAAAAATAATGATAAAAAAAATACAATTTAATTTAAATAAATTAATAACCAAACATGCCCTAATATTAGTCCGCCCTTTCGTACTTATTTTTAGTAAATAACATGTGTATATATACATGTGCATTGTTGTGTATATGTATGCATAGGAGATTTCGCATTCCAGACTGAATAAATTCATGATCCGTTTAGAAGAATATCTAGATATGGTATTTTAAAAATTGAATTAAAAATATGTATTTTTGAAAGAAACTTTTTAAAAAAATTTGTGATATCAAAAATACTATAACAATTTAAAATATATTCGCAAAACATACGTAAAATACATTTATTAGTTTTTGTCTTCTCGATACGAGTATTTTGCTATCCCATTTACTTTTTTTCATTTCAACAACCCCCGTCTAGATTTTTCACCTTACAATTTTTTTAACCTCACCCCCCCCTTACGCTCAACTTCCGCCGCTTTTTCTTTTCCCCTCACCTTCTCCCCCTTCTCCCTCCCTCTCCCCTCTCCGCCATGCGGCTTGCGTCCCAATGGGTCCTACCGTTTCCGAGCTTAGCTGCAGCATCCCTGACATAAACGAAGAAGACGAAGCACTATAAGTCACAGACTCACAGGAACTCTCAGCCAAAACCCAACTGCGAAGCCAATATAATAAATATCACGTACTATCCTTAGAGATATCATAATTTCCTTAGTGTATATATATATATATATATATATATTTATATATGCAAAAACTGGAAAGCAAGTTCCTCAAAAAAAAAAAAAAAAAAAGTGGAAAGCAAGTAGAATCAATTAGCCTGTGAATTAATTTACAGGGAGAGCCATTTGCTCATTTCTCAACATACAAACAGTCCCCCCACAGTCATATTTAATGAATTCTGAGGACGACCTTTTCTCTGTCAGTTTTTACCCGTCTATATATATATATATATAGATGCTTATGACTCCTATTTATTATACTCTTACTATTACCGACCTTAAATACAAAACTCTCTGCTGATCACAGGACTTATAATTAAGAAGTGCTGTTGATCACAATATTTTGACTAGCTAGTTACAATATACACTTACGTGGTAACGTACATCAATCATACATCAAGCTGATAAAATGTATAATCAAATCAGCGTTGTTCTTCAAGCAAAAAAAAAAAAAAAAAACAGCGCTGTTTGTATTTGTAAGTTGGTAATTGGTAACGACGATTGCTCTAATATGGTTCTACTTCTATCAGTAAGAAATTTGATTATTTATTATAGTATTTGACCTTCCAAATAGTGTGATTATGTAACTGAAATGCAAAGAATTTTTTAAAAATGATAATTTACGTTTTTATGTTATGAATTTTGTTTTTGGTTTTTTTTTTTCTAAAAAATTTACTTTGTATTTTGAAATTGTATATTTTACTATCATAGATTACATTTAATACATAAATTCATATATTTTCTTGATTAACACATAATATTAACCTATAAGTGTTCAACCTTAGAAAACTGTGTACCTTTTTATATTATGTATTTTGTTTTTATTTAGAAATTATACTATGTTTTAAAGTCATGTATTTTATCTCGTTACATTGCATTTGACACCAAAATCAATATTTTTTCTAATCGAGACTTTATTTTTTTTAACCTTAGAATGCCCAAATATCATTAAAAAAATTATAAAACGACAAAACCTTTAATTTTCTTAACAAAAATTTAGACTTCTCAACTTCATTATCATAACCATATAATCCCTTTTCAACTCCGTTACCACGCTCCCCTTTCTGACCGCTGTCACAGCCCCTTCATTTAGTTTCGATTTAAATTTCTTCAACTATTTCTTTATTTCAATTTGAAGGGTATTTTGGGTATATTGATGTTAAAGTTGGTGTTGATTGAGAAATTTTATTGGTTTATGCGCTAAAGGTTATCTAATAATATATTTATATAAAATTTTAAAATACACTACATACTTTTTGAATAAAATAAAATATAAGATATAAAAATAAAAATTACATTTAATTTCAATTTTTTAAAAGATAACTACTTATTTAGTTCTTAAATTTTTTATTTTATGTAATTTTGATCTTTAATCTTATTTCGTAACTGAAATATCTCAAAATTAATGAAATATACTATTTTAGTAATATTATTAATTTGAAGTAATATTACTAAAATAGTATATTTCATTAATTTTTAGATTGAATCAATTAATAATTTGATCAAAAATTAATATTAACTAACTGTTCTGTCTAAAATAATAATAAAAATAATTACTGTAATAATATTTTAATAATTTACGATCATTTTAATTATCAAAAAAAGAAATAAGGACCAAAATTATATAAAATTATAAATTTAGATATCAAACTAACAATTTATTTTAAATAGTAATTTATATGTAAACATCATCTTATAATATAAAACGTCAAAATTTAAAAAAGTAAACACAATTTCTGAATAAAAACAAACTGTAAAGTTAAAAAAAAAAAAAAAAAAAAACCATAAATAACCCTGAAAAAATGAACTTTGTTACGTGGGACAGGGGGAGTTACTTTGTAATTCAGTAGCAAAAGTAAAGAAATGTAATGATGATGTTACTTTGTCATAGACCTCGTTTGGTTCCAAAACTGGCGGTAAAAGTACAAACAGACAAATTTACCCCTTAGCTAGTAAAAAGCACCGCCAAAAATTCACCAAAAAAAAAAAAAAAGAAAAAAAAAAAAAAGAAGAGCAAAATGAGAACGACCCAAATTAACTGCTAGCATCTGTCTCTACCTCCATTAAACATCGGCATTCATGAAACAAACCAACCCTCTTTATTACTCTGCACAACAAGACTACGACTGTACTGAAGCTCCAGCTCCCTCCTTTCAAGATATTTTCCAAACCCCCCAAAACCAAGATTAATATTTCCCCCAACACCCTCCCCTTTTCAGTCTTCATCTTTCTCTTGACCTCTGTTGTTTTTTCTCTCTGAAAATACTTCATTTTTTCTGGCCTGAAAAGATGGCTGAAACCCCAGTCAAATGGCTGGTTTTGGTTTTCGTATCCTGCCTAGTTCTCAACACTGCAGTGCTATCAGCCAAGAAGACTTACATCGTCCAAATGGACAAATCAGCCATGCCCGAGTCGTTCTCTGATCACTTGGAGTGGTACTCATCGAAAGTGAAATCAGTTCTGCTTAAACAGAGCGACGAGAGTGACGGTGACGATGAAGAGAGGATAATTTATAGTTATCAGACAGCTTTCCATGGAGTTGCGGCTCAGTTAAGCGAAGAAAGAAGCAGAGAAGCTGGAACAGGACGACGACGTTTTGGCTGTATTCCCGGAGACGATGTACGAGCTTCACACTACGAGGAGTCCTATGTTTCTCGGACTTGATCCGAGACAGAACAGAGAGAACGTCTGGTCGCAGAAACTCTCCGACCATGACGTCGTTGTCGGAGTTCTCGGACACCGGAATCTGGCCGGAGAGCGAGAGCTTCAACGCCACCGGGATGACTCCGGTGCCGGCTCGGTGGAAAGGAGAGTGCGAGACCGGACGAGGCTTCACTAAAGGACATTGTAATAGAAAGATCGTCGGGGCGAGGATGTTTTACAGAGGGTATGAAGCGGCGATGGGGAAGATCAACCCACAGAACGAGTACAAGTCGCCGAGGGACCAGGACGGCCACGGGACCCACACGGCGGCGACGGTCGCCGGGTCTCCGGTGATGGGAGCGAACCTCAACGGCTACGCGTACGGTACGGCTAGGGGAATGGCTCCCGGCGCGAGAATCGCGGCGTACAAGGTCTGCTGGGTCGGCGGGTGCTTCAGCTCCGACATTCTCTCCGCCGTCGACAGAGCCGTCGCCGACGGTGTTGACGTTTTGTCGATTTCTTTAGGCGGTGGAGTTTCGTCTTATTATAAAGATAGTCTCTCCGTGGCGTCGTTTGGGGCTATGGAGATGGGCGTATTCGTGTCGTGTTCTGCTGGAAACGGTGGACCCGACCCGATCAGCCTCACCAACGTGTCGCCATGGATAACCACCGTCGGAGCGAGCACTATGGATAGGGATTTTCCGGCGACGGTTAAGCTTGGAAACGGGGAAAAACTATCTCCGGCGTTTCGCTCTACAAAGGAAGAGCAACTCTCGAAAATAAGCAATATTCCGTTACATACATGGGAAGCAATCGACAAGCCCAGATCCGAGCTCCCTCTGCTTGGAAGGAACACTAGACCGCCGCAAAGTCGCCGGAAAGATTGTCATCTGCGACCGTGGGATCAGCCCCCGAGTACAGAAGGCCAAGTGGTGAAAGACGCCGGAGGAGTGGGCATGATCTTGGCGAACACGGCGGTAAACGGCGAGGAGCTAGTCGCTGACTCTCACTTAATCCCCGCCGTCGCCGTCGGAGAATCCGAAGCCAAAGAGATCAAGCATTACGCTTTAACAAACCCAAAGGCGACGGCAAACTTAGCCTTCCTGGGAACAAGACTAGGAATCCGGCCGTCGCCGGTGGTGGCGGCGTTTTCGTCACGAGGGCCAAATTTCCTGACGCTGGAGATTCTCAAGCCCGACCTGGTCGCCCCTGGAGTGAACATCCTCGCGGCGTGGACCGGAGACTTGGGCCCATCGAGCTTGCCTACGGATAAGAGAAGAGTCAAGTTCAACATCCTGTCGGGCACTTCCATGTCGTGCCCTCACGTGAGCGGCATCGCCGCCTTTCTCAAAGCCAGACATCCCGACTGGAGCCCCCGCCGCCATTAAATCTGCTCTCATGACCACCGCCTACGTCCACGACAACACTCTAAAACCCTTGAAAGACGCCTCAACCGCCGTCTCTTCGGACCCCTACGACCACGGCGCTGGACACGTCAACCCGAAAAAGGCTCTTGACCCTGGTCTGGTCTACGACATTTCTCCCCAGGATTATTTCGAGTTTCTCTGTACTCAAAATCCGACTCCGAACCAGATGAAGGTCTTCTCCAAATACGCCAACAGGACTTGTAAACACTCTCTTGCCGGTCCGGGGGAGCTGAATTACCCTGCCTTCTCGGTCGTCTTCCCCGAGAAGGCTTCGGTTTCGGTTCTGAGTGTTCGGAGGACTGTGACGAATGTCGGTCCTCCGGTGTCGAACTACCATGTTTCGGTGACGCCGTTTAGCGGTGCTTTTGTTGAGGTTCATCCCACGAGTCTGAGTTTCACCAAGGCCGGTCAGAAGTTGTCGTATAAGGTGACGTTCACCACCAAGTCACGGCAAACGGCGCCGGAGTTTGGGGATTTGGTCTGGAAAGATGGGGTACACAAGGTGAGAAGTCCGATTGCCATTACTTGGTTGCCTCCGATATGAATTAAAAAAATATTGTGAATCCGGCGATGGTGGTGTTTTTCTGCTGCAAATAAGAAGGATTTGGCTTTGGAAGAGCTCACGTGTGCTTGCTCAGTATTATTATTATTATTTTTAATTTGGTGGACTGATGATGAACTTTCCTTACTCTGTTTTCTTGCGATGATGAGATTGAACTGTCTGGCGCATTAGAACACGCGGCTAGAATAAGTTATATATGTAACCATCTCTATTGTGTCAGTGAGTTAGCGTTTTGGATTTTGTTTTAATGTTACTTTTTCCAGAGAATGTTGTCAACTAGAAAAGAAGATGAAATTGATCAAGAGTTTGCAGCTTCTCATTGTGTCCAGACCTGGTAGTAAATTTTACTGTGCAAATTCGACAAATCATGAAAATATTGAGACGCTTAGATTGTTTTTTTTTTTTAAGCTATCTCTTTTTCTTTTTTGGGTCGAATTTTTTGGCGCATTTGTAACCATACTTTTTAGACTATGACAATTTGGTCGTTCAGCTTTATGATTTTGATAATTAAGTCCCATAATTTGACTTGGTGTTACAATTAAATCCCTTGTCAACAACCTCTATTAAAAAAGGTGTAAAACAGCCACGTACACATGTGACCCATTTACAAGGGTAGGGATGTGATTTTGCTCTCTCTCTCTTTTTTTTTTTTCTCCACATTTAGTTTTGCTCATTTCAATTTTATACTAGCTGATAAACACTGGAGCATGTTGAGTAAAAAAAAAAAAAACCATATGGTGATTTAGGACCCATCACATGACTATCACATAGTGCCCAAATCAATGTATATTCATCCTTATATATATATATATATATATATATAGCTTATAAATAAAAAGAGGGGAAACCCGACGTTTTCCCCCAAATCAATGTCTTTCCCTCCTCTTAGAATTGGAGTGTTCCATTCGTATCCTTAAATGGATGATGTTGGTGATAAGGACTAAAATTACAGCACTATTGACGAACATTTATCAAAATTGAAATTTAAGCGATCAACTTGCCAAACAACAAATAATATATAGGGGAAATTACACCAAAAGCCCAATATAGAAATATATAGCTAAACATTCGGGGATACCAATAGCCTGGCTAATCTGTAATAATTTATAAGCATTCAAAGTATCGCACACACATAAAACTGAACTTATGTTTTGTTTTTTGTTTTTTGTTTTTATTTAAAAAAAAAAAAAAGTAAATTGAACTAGTTTCCTCGTAGTTAACTATAAGAATGAAAAAAAACTATCATGCACAAAATTAAATATTCTGTCCCAGCTCCCATGAACGTATTATAGGAAGTCATGACAAGGAATCAAGCAAATTCATAGTATGAAATTGTTTCCAGCATGTCTGGCCCATTAGCGGAAGTGTTGAGTACGAGTCCAATTTCTCTACTTCTTCGCAATAATATTTCGAAAAAAGATCAAAGGAAGACCTTTCTTTTTTGATATATGGGATCTTATCCAACCTCTCTGGTTAGCTAATTCATTATTTTAACTCTTTAATGAAACAGAACAAATTAAATACCAACTACAAACTTTAGGTACATCTTCAATTTAGTTCCGGTTGTCTTCATTATTAGACGCTGTAAATGTGCTACAAGTTTGGTCTACACAACATGTTTCTCTTAAATGCAACATGAAGAGAAAAGAAGGAAACAAGTCAACAACAAACTGCAACCACAAGGGCCCAAAGGAAACTGGATTTAGACCCAGTGGAAAGAGAGCTAAAGGCCACCCTCTCCCCCAAAACAAAATTAAGTAGAAGAAAGAGCCTAACGGCTGAATTTTGTGCGCGATGACATTACTAATCCTCCTCGTCAATGAGAACAAGAATAAAAATCTCGAGCAAGCGAATCTACCTTCGACCTTGAAATTGTCGATCTCCGGATGCCATCAAAATCAGTTTAGCATTCCCTTTCAAAGATCATGTGACAATATAACCCCTCCTCAGGTGATAACGTCATAGAGTATTTCTACCATTTTATACAGCTATGAATAAAATCACCATCTTTATTTTAAAAAAGAAAGAAAAAAAATTAAGCTAATGCTTCATTTGTAGAGAAAGGTATCATCTTTCATAACAAAGGAGAGAGCCTAAAAGTTTATCCCAATAAATTTAAAAAAAAAAATGACGGAGCCTATTAAAAAAGTGCTACTAGCTATACTATGCTGGTGATATGTAGGTACATTGTCAGTGAATGTGGAATTATAATCGAACATAGAATCTGCAGTTTAGACAACATTTTTGGGTATTTAGAATTGTTATCCTGGATCGAACCTTATTTATTTTTGATAACTTTCCTCCAAACTTCTATTTTAACAATTTGACGCCCAAATTTTCTGCACTCTTGCAATATGCACCCTTTTGCTAACTTTTCATTAAATTAAGGATTTGAATTTGAAATATTTGCATTAAAGCTTGTATTGGATTTGGAACTCTTGATTGACAATGGAGTTTTCCATCATCATATGAGATGCACATGGGCTTTCTGTCACTAATATAACAAGAAGATAAGTAAATTGGATACATTGTAAAAATTTTAAAAAATCCAAGGGACTGAACTATTAAAACTAAAAATTTGGTGGGTAAGTCATCAAAGATCGACAAGTTTGAGAGACAATGGTGTTAAAAAACACTATTTAGTCCTCATGTAATATCATTGAACACACTTTTATAATATCACTAAATGTACCATTTTGCTTTTCATTAAAAGAAAATTTCCACAATTTTGATGATTACTTTTAAATGTGCTTTAGTCGTTGTAGTACCTAATTTTATTATAAGATGTAGAGTTAAAATCTTCTATTTCAAGAAAGAAAATCTCCTATTAGTATCTTGAAACGCGACAATTCTTATTTCTCAACACTCGAAAAAATAAAAATAAAAAGGTGTGAAACTAGACAATGGAGTGATGGATCTAGAAATTTTTCTTAGTGGGAGCACACACATGGAGAAAAATTTTAAAATAAATAATTTTATGTGATAAAAATTTTTAATATTTTTTATTCTAATGAAAATTTTTTTTAATGTTTATTACCATAAAATTACTATTACTTAGTGTTTTTATATTTTGAAAATATTGTGAAATTTATTCTTGAACTTTATCTCAAATGTTGTTATAAATAGAAATTTCTAACTCATGATTTGTCTACGTTGTTTTTAATTTTTTGATTTATAATTAAATTCCAATTTAATTTATTCTACACTATCATTTTTCCTTTTAAAGATAATTTTTTAACTAATAAATAAAAACTTGCACTCCTCTCAAAAAAAAAAAAAAAAAAAAAAAAAAAACTTACACGTACAAATAATCAAATTGTTGATAATTATAAAATCAATAAATTTTTTAAATTTGAATAAAAGTTTGAAAAAAATTTGAAAGAAAAGTAGATAAAGAAATTAGGAGGAAAAATAAAGAATCAAATGTTGGTGATGATATTAAAATATAAAAATAAGTTGAGTGTTAAAAGGCAAATTTGAGGGGAAAAAAACTTTTAAATAGGGGTACAATTGAGAAAAAACTTTGGAATGAAAATAAATTATAAAATTTTAAGAAAATATAATGATAAAATTTAGAATTTAAAAATTAAGGGGGCACGTGCCCACCTGACCCTTACACAAATCCGTCTCTGTGTGGTAGTCAATTCAAACATTGGAGCATTAAACAAATAAATGAAATATATCAAACATTGGAGGAGTGTTTCTATTCTTCAAGTCCCTTTTATTTGAATAATGTTAAAGAACAACAATAACCTTAAACATCGTATTAAACACCACTTTTAATAATAAAAGATAAATTATATATATAAATATATATTTTTCATGTAAGATTAAATTCGCAGATAAAACTCATCTTCTATCCATAACAATATTTTACACGGATAGTGCCACCAAAAAAAAAAAATATATATATATATATATATATATAGATATTTTTTTTTTTGTATAAAAAATTTTCTACGGAAAAAGTTAGAAAGCCATCACCACGGCTATCTGTAGATGTTGACCCTTGACCCACTAGCTAGTGGACATCGTCCACGTTATCATCCCTGATACTCAGAACTCCAAGTAAAGATTCAGTTTTGGACTCCATGTGTATAATGCTGCCACGTATAAGACTTGAGACTTTCCGTCTGATTTCCTGAAAAAGTATTTCTATCTTCTTTTTTCTAATCTGAAAAGGAGATGAGGGAAAATCCTAACCTCACGCTAAATATTTTTGGCTAGAGAAAATTAAAAACAAATTAAAGGAAAAATAAAATATCTAAATGCAAAAATTTAAAAGGAATGATGAAGATTTCCTTGTTTGATAGGGGGGGGGGAAAAAAAAAGCAAGAAAATATCTTATCTAATTTTATGATTATATCTAAATATAAAAAAGAAGATGATTATTTTAAAATAGTTATTTTACATATAATTTGATTTGTCAATTTTTTCCTCCTCTCGTCTTTTTAAAGTTAAAAAGATTAAAAATTGATGGATCACTTGAATTTACAACCTCCTTTCTTTCTTCTTATTTTTCTCTTTACCAAACAAATCAAGATTTTTTTCTTCTTCTTCAATTCCTTTCCCTCCATTTTCCTCTCTTCCAAACATAAGCTTAGTCGAAATATGTTGTTTGCAAGAAAAAGGGTCTAAATCAGGAACATTCAAATAATGACCTCATGATACAAGAAAAAATTAATCCCAATCACAGTTTCTTCAGTAAATTCTAATAAAGCGCACAAAAAAGTATAACATTGCACTAGATTAACAATGATTAATTGAAAAGACAAATCAATTATCGAGCACATATATGACTCTTTTAACAACATTACTACAATAGATAAAAAATATCATTCAATCGTGACTAAGATATATACTATAGCAAAAAGGTCAAATAGTACTAACTTTAACGGATTGGACACAAATCAATAGTTAAATAATTGAAGAGCACCTCTATTATTACATAAGAGAAATAAGACTATAGTGACAAAATGCAAAACCTAACAGAAATAATATATATTTTTTTAAAACAAATAAATAACTACCACGAAATGGAGAAAAAACCACGACTATATAGATAATATGTTCAATAACAAGCTAGTCAATGCAACTAAAAAGGCCATACCACTCCTTCTCCAACGACGGAGTCATCCCTGCAATCAAACCCATCGTTTGCAACCTTTTAAATACGGATCAAAAAGTCATAACACGCCTTCTCTATTAATAACGGAGTCATCGCCACCATGAAAGCCATCGTTTGCATCCTAAATTTTTAAATCTTTCGTATCTTTTTTTCCCCTTTTAAAACGATATTTCTGCTGTATTCTTGAATTGGAGCTCATACTTTCTTTCCATAAAAAATAAAAAATAAAAATAAAAAATAAAAACCAATAGTTCATTTTAAAGTAATTTATGATCGACAATTTCGTGTAACTTTTGAGGCTGTCATGCTCCTACGACAATATCCATTACCTTTAATCAAACATATTGCTTTCTCGCAACGTTTAATTGTCATATATTCTCATCACATGGAAATAGCCGATAACCAATCTGATCGTAATTAGCTTTATATATCAAATTACAAATATTATTTAATCCAACTTTTAACCGTCAAAATACATAATAAATGTAAGGCAATTTTAAATAGGCCTTTATGTGATTATTAAATTATAATTAAAATTGATATTTCGAGTTTTCAGTCAAAGATGTAGAATTTTAGTAGGATTCTTTTATTCAGGATCTATTTTTTTCCCATTGATATTAGTTAGTTTCTTTTTGCATTTTTCTATTTGTTTGGTTGGTTTCTTTATACATATCTTCTTCTATATTTTCTTGACAATGTTCATTAGAGACTCAGACATCATATTTCTCATTGCTAATGATCAGTTCATTTTGTGTGGATTTAATTTTTGACCACTTTATATCAGCTCCTGTTTTTCATTTGGTTGTTTGATTTCTAAATTTTCACTTGTACTTGAATCAATTTTTTGGTTGTTACTTGTTAGAAATTTGTCAATAATTAAATCAAAATTAATTTTGACTTTCCAAGATCAAATAACTACAAAATGAAAAATTTTAATTACAAATTACTAATTTAATGATATAGAAGCCTTTAATAATCAAATTTCTTTCTATAATAATTGTCTTCAAGGAAAAAAAAAAAAAAAAAAAAAAACCGATTTTCAATATCACGTGCTTTCTTCTCAATATGAGCGATATCACTCAGTCGCCTCACCTTGTGAACCGGCCTGTAAAAGCCAAATTGTAGTGATCAGCATCACAATCGCATGATGTGTAATTTCTTCTTGAAATAATAAGTTCACCATTTTTTCTGAAAAGAATCAAGAAATACATTTCTTAGTTTTTAAAGTATAATTTATTCCGCCGATCAAATCTTGGCTAAAATATAAACATTTTGATTCACTGACGAGCTAGGAGTTATAGAAAAAGACGGCCGTCAGATATTGCGGCACAAAAAATTTCGCCAACAATAACAAACCATGTGCCGGTCTTGAAACCAGATCATGACTAAGTAGAATTAAAAAGATGGTGTGATTTTAACAGGGTATGAGAAAAAGAAATACATTGTTAATAGATTTTTACTTTCCAATAGTTATATTAATAATAAAAAAAAATAGAGATATATTTTCATATTTTACATCTTTATAAAACAACACTTGTAATCTATTATGTACATTATGGCACAATCAAGTAAGGGTGTAAACGAATCAGATTAGGTGGATTAGAGCTCAATCAGCTGTCCAATTCACGATCTTCAGATTAGAAATACCTAATCCATGGTATTCCCATTAATCCAATCCAATTCGTAAATATCGGATTTCACATATTGGATTCACGGATTCAACCCATAAACTATAAAATCTAAAATAAACACATTACAACATGAAATAATTCAATACATAACAACACAATTAAATTCAAGTTTTCAATAATGAACTTAATTGCAGCATAACAATCATTACAACAACGAAACATTAATTGAACTAAGAATTAAAAAAGCTAGTTATAGATGGAAAATAGGACTAAAATTAAGATATTCAAACTTCAACATATTTATATTTATTTATCAAAAATATATTTCTATGTATTTATATAAGGTTTCAAATTCGCAGATTACACAGAATGAGAATTCCTTAATTCGTAGTTTTCGCCATTATCAATTCGTTGGTATTTTAATCTAGTCCAATCTAGATTAAACGTATTTACGGATTTGATAAACACGTCTAAAATTAGTTGATTCTTATGTTATATTTTTTAACGATATTGATCCTTTTCATTAATGGTTTTAAATATTATCATACTACAATATTTAAAAAAAATTTATATAAACCAACTAATAATTATAATATTTTACTAAATTAACTAATAATTATAATATTTTAAATATAATGTTATAACTGTTGAAATTATTCGGTTATCGAAAAAAAAATATCTATCATTTAGGCTATGTTTGGATGGAGTGTTCATTTTTGGAAAGTAAATTTTTTTTTGTTCTAAATGAAAAGTTTTTTTATTTTGAGAATAAGATGGTATTTAAATATGTAAAAAAATTTACTTTTTGAAAACAAAAAGTTATTTGAAATGAGAAAAAATGATATTAAAAATTATACATTATGAGAAAATTTCAAAAAATTTCATTTTTTTTTCTAAAAAATAAAATAAAAATAAAAAATATTGAGACAAACATTTAAAAAAAAATTTCAATTTCAAATTAAGGGGGTGTTTGGTGTGTAAGTTTGAGTTGAAATTGATAAGTTTAAATACTAAATTTTATTGATTTTTTAAAAAAGATAAAAAACTTTTTGAAAAAAGATAAAAACTTTTGAAAAAAAAGATAAAAAAAAATTTAAACAGGATCGGTTACCAAACAAACTTAAAAACGTAGTTGTGCTGTTGTACACTGACCTTAAAAGACCAGAAATACATAAATATGAGGTGAGCTACAAAGGGACGACCTTGGTCAGACACCTGTGACGCTAGCCCTTACCCTTACCCTTACCAACGCCCTTTTACTTCTCAGCAACTGCCTAACGTGTCAACGTTGGACCCTACAAAGTCCCCATCTCCGCGCTGGTGCCTCCACTGTTCGCCACGTATTTAGTGACTCTCATTTTCAGGAAATTAGACAGCGAAGCAAAACAAATTATCAGAAATTTAAAAAAAAAAAAAAAAAAAAGTAAAAGAAGAAAAGAAAGAATTTCGGTGAAATAGCCACTTGAAAACATA
The DNA here is from genome assembly GCA_009761775.1 of Ficus carica. NCBI lineage: Eukaryota > Viridiplantae > Streptophyta > Magnoliopsida > Rosales > Moraceae > Ficus > Ficus carica. The sequence continues at coordinate 7,217,410 of CM019742.1, read as the reverse complement.
CATAACGTGGGGCCAAGAATGTCTCTTTATTTTTTTTTGCCACGCTGTAACTTCCAATTGGACCACGCGTTTAGCTCTGAATCGCTGCTCTGGACCTTTGGGGATGGTTCGACACGTGTCCCCATGTTGTAAAGAAAAAGACAGTGGGAACTGGAGAGGACGAGAAATTGAATGAGCAAGAGGAAAGGGCATTGGATGACGCTTACCGGGAATGGATCGTCATTTGGACACGTGGCGTTAATGAAGGGAATACTGATCGGTGACGGGCAGCTCGGTTAGTTGCCCGTTGAAGTTTGGCTCTTGCCCTGGAGAGGACTTATCAGACGAGAAAAAAATGGAGCGGAGAAATAAATTGAAACTCGGATTTGTTTATCCACGTTAAAATGACCGTCGGCGGCGATAAAATTCTTCCGGAGACTACTAGTGAAGATATCGAGGTTTCTCAATGACGGAGCACCACCGGAGAATGCTCAATGACGATGAGTCCGATTCGCCGGAGAAGTGCCGAGAGCGGAGGCGCCGGAGAATCGAGATGAGGCGAGTGGCTGCTCTAGAGGCGGGCGAGAGACCGCTGGAGCCGAAGCGGCTACGCTCAGAGGAGACGAACGCTTCATCGTCGATCGCTGATGACGCGGCGGAACAGTCGGAGCCGGTTTTCGGGATGATGTCAGTGGCGGGGCGGTCGCGGCACATGGAGGACGCGGTTTCCGTACGGACGGAGCTGTGCCGGCCGGAGATTTGCCGGCGAAGACCCGTTCACTTCTTCGCCGTGTATGACGGTCATGGCGGCCCTCACGTATACACAATAATTTTATATAATCATAATCCCTCTGCTTAATTATATTAATTATTTTTGCTTGAATATTCATGTTGTGTATATGTGTACTCCGATCAGGTGGCGGAGCTCTGTGGGAAGAGGATGCACGTGATCGTGGAGGAGGAGTTGGAGCGATTGAGAAACACGCGCGGCGTGGCTGCAAGTGGAGATGAGAATGATGTGGAGGAGGAAGAGGAAGGGGTGTGGAGAGGTCTTATGGAGAGGAGCTTCAAGAGGATGGACGAGGCGGCCATGAACACGTGCGCGTGTGGGAGCGTGGGGTATGAGTGCGGCTGCCAGCCCATGGAGGTGGCGCTCGGAGGCTCCACAGCCGTGGTGGCGATGCTTACTCCCGATCACATTGTGGTCGCCAACTGCGGTGACTCACGCGCCGTCCTCAGCCGCGGTGGCCGAGCTGTACCTCTTTCCCACGATCACAAGGTTCGGTTTTTTCTCCGATCTCCACTGTTAGTCCGCAACTGTACTCGCATCGTTTTGGGTTAACTTATTAATTAACTAGTTCTCATTGGTTTTGGGCCTCCATTAGTGTAATGGGCTTTCATTTGCTCCATGTTATTTGGATTCTTTTCATTCATTTCCAATGCTCTCTCTCTCTCTCTCTCTCTCACACACACACACACACACACACATATATATATATATTCGCATCACTCCAATGCCTGCTAATGGGAAAAGAACCTTTAAATGTCTGCATGGCCAACTTTATAATTGTTACGTGTGTACATGCATCGCGATATCCAAATTATTCTATATTTTTGGGTGAGTTGCGCTCGTGGTTTTTGATATTAATATGACCAACAAATCTTGTATCAGTTGGGGATGAATTATGTAAGAGCGCTCTCCTGACTATTTTCTTACTATTTCTTCTTTTATTTTATTTTATTTTATTTTAAATTTTAATAAACTGAGGTGTGGTTTCGGCTGAGATTCGAGCTTTATAAAGTGCCTATATATCTTGTTGGAATAAACTATAATTTTCTCTTACCAGTTGTTCTCTCCTTTGTTTTGCTGAAAAAAAAAAAAAAAAAAAAAAGAGAGAGAGAGATTCGAATGTGTTGATAGGTTGAATATAATTTCCTCTTACTATTATTTTTTAACCTTATTTTTGTTAGCAAATTTGTTATCCCCCAAGCACCATTATGAACGAAACTGAGTATATGTTCATAATTTCAACAAAAAATTATAATTGCAGCCAGAGAGATCAGATGAACTTGAAAGGATTGAAGCTGCTGGAGGACGGGTCATTTTTGTGAACGGAGCTCGAGTAGAAGGCATTCTCGCAATGTCCCGAGCTATAGGTGACGTTCATATGTGAACTATTATTATTCTTTTCACAACAACAATTAGGAATACTATTGGATATAGCTATGATCCGTGATGATAGGTTTATTTTCATCAGAGACGTCAATAGAAAGGATAATGTTTTCTGCATTATGAATGCCGAAGCATTAATTGAATACTTCGTTTTGTTTTTCCATTTCAGTGTTTGGCCTTTTTGGGTGGGCTTTTGAATCGGGAGATGTATCCACTTGAACGTTGTCTCGGTTTTGATAATACTGCTGAGTGACGTTAAACTTTGTTAGATTTTCCTCTCAACAAGAATGAGTTCTGAATTTTGCTTAAACTCAATATTTGGTGTCCCCGGGGATTCGTTTTCAGCTATGTACTGGTCACTTTGGGGGGATCTAGAAATATCTCAGTAATATCCAACTCCTTCCTTTTCGAAATGTTTGTCTATTCCTTTGACTGACTTGTTCAAATCTCACCTTCGTTGTAAGCATCTATAAACTCCCATGTCTAGAAATGTCAAGTTGAATAATTATTAATTGACAGTTCTTAAAAATACATGTATCTGAGATTCATCTAACTTTGAGAAGATGCATATTTTATATACGTAAAAAGATATGTGTGTTTGTGCTTGACAGATTAATTATTCCACCAATTATATTCCAAACTTCCCTAACATTAGTTGTGTTTCTATAACAGGGGATAGGTATCTAAAACCGATCGTTATATCACAGCCCGAGATAACGTTCACTAGAAGAGAACCAGAAGATGAATGCTTGATTATTGCAAGTGATGGCATGTGGGATGTTCTGTCGAATGAGTTAGCCTGTGAGGTAGCAAGGGAGTGTCTTCGAGAAGGAAGTACTTCCTCCGCTTCTGATTTAGATCCGGGTAGTACTAGTACTGGTGGTACTGGTGGGCCTCCTCGGATGGAAGAGGAAAGGGCCGGTGCATTGTATCCATCTCGCAGTGCCCTGGCGGCTGCACTGCTCACTCGCCTTGCTTTGGGAAGGAAGAGCTCCGATAATGTCAGTGTTATCGTTGTTGATTTGAAGCGGAGCTGACTAGCTGTGTGGATATATGACATAATATTATAGATCACGAAATTAAATTCAGTGTTGATTTCTCTTTTTGTACACTGTCATGACCAAAACTAGTGGCAAACCCCAAAGCAAAGACAAAAGGTTGAGAGAAAGGAAGCCCCATGATTTTCAACATATGTCGAAATTACTATTAAGTTTCAGCTTTACACGAATAGCATCTTTTTTACCTGGTTAACCTTTTATGCTAAGATTTGGAGCTAGCCTGTGGAGATTTCAGTTGGGGTCTCGAAATTGGGAGTCGGTACGGCTGGTTCTGGTGTTGCAACAAAGGATTTATGCCGCGCTGCCTTTATTTTTTCTCCACACGACTACAACGGATATTTGGATGGCCTTTGGTTCGTTTGGATACGAAATTGGTGGCAAATTTTTTGCTGCTCACTGCTCAGACTGCAGGTTTCTTAAGTAGATCATATTTATGGATGGTGTCACTATAGGCTACGGTCGTTCTATCGTGTGTAATAAAAGACAGATTAATGTTTTATAATTTCTTGTGTTTCTTCGTTTATTTTTGTAGGAATTTTTGCATTGCAAATGTTGCAGATGGGGTATTTAACAGAATTTTCACTGGTAGAGTGCCATATATAATTGTTTACGTAGCAGTTGGGCCAACGGTACTGAGAAGTTGCTATTAGTCTTAGAGTCCGTTTGGGGCACGCCTGGCATGTAGTTTTCAGATTTTTTTTTTCTCAACTTAAAATTATTTTTTACTATTCACGTTTACAAATGTTTACATTAAATTCAAATTTTTCAAAACTACTTTTTTGAATGTGGGTTTTCTTTCTCTGGAGGCTTACAAATGTATCTCCTTATCAACAAGTTTAAATTCAAAAATCAAGAAAGCCTTTTAGGATCTGAAAAATAAAAAATAAAAATAAAAATCTCATCTCATATTCTTTCCTCTCTCTTCCCTCTTTCCGTCTCTATCCTATGACGGTACCCGAATTATGACCAGATCACCGGCGCACTTCTGTAGCCATTCTCATTTCCTTTGGCTCTTTGCGTTGTAATGATTTTCTATTTTAGTACAATTCAACTCTGACTTGACAAAAAAAAAAAAAAAAAAAAAAGAAGAAGCGAATGCCTTCAACAAAACTTTCTCACAAGTATCCGGAAAAAATATTCATGATCTAGACCATGACCATATGCACTCAATCTTCATGTAATAATAAAACACATTCCTTCTTCTTCCTTCTCCTTTGTCTATAAACCCTCTGTATCTATGAAAATGTCTCTCTATAACCAGAGAGATCTACAAAAGTAACTTTATAGCAAGCATTCAGTACAGTTTTTAAGAATTCATTCAGCACACAATGTTTTAGAACTCGCAATATTAATTTAAAACATTCCCGCAGAGATTTTTTTTTTTTTTATTAGCGGTGAAAATTAACAAAAATGAAAAAGCTTTAAAATTTTTAGAACAAATACATTAAAAAATTGAAGAAAAAAAGGACCATGTGGTAAGCATTAAAAATACGTGGACTTCATGAAGAAACATGTTAAAAGAGACTCTGAAATGTGAATAGTGTAACCCAGTCCTCTTGTAGTGGCACATGGGACCGGGTTCTATACTGCTTGGGACCTGTAGGACTGCTCGAGTAAAATGCTACTTTTTTTTAATAATTTTTTAACCAAAGGTTTGTTTAATATTTAAGTTTAACTCCAATTAAACTATATTTTTCATCTCAGTGTTTATCTTTTTCTAAAAAGTTAATAAAATTTATAATTAACTTTTAAAAATTCAACAAATTTCAACTTGAGTTGAAATTTGGTGAACTGACAATCCAAACCTAAGTTAAATAAAAGATCTGGTGGTAGTTCCATCATTTTCCGTTTTGTAACACCACACAGGCAGGACTTACACTCCCTTGAGTTGATAGGAAATTTAAACTTCCGACCTCCCGATTGATGAGATTCTTAAACTTCCCTCCTATACCAACTCATCCACCCTGCGGGCGAGTAAAAATGCTACTTAACTACACAGCTTGTCACTCACTTGTCAGTGACTATCAGTATCTTCCTTAAAAGCGTTGAAATGTCAGCTGAGGAATTGTTGTTTTTTCGGATTTTCTTTGGGAATTTGGTTTGCAATTGTGTCTATATTGTCTTTACGTTCCTTCCAATTACAACGTAGAAAAATAAAAGACAAAGTTATCTCTTATCTGTTTTGATTTCATTATCACTATGTGGATTTTTTTTTTTTTTTTTTTGCTTTACTTATACGTGTGTGTGCCATACAACTAGTTTACAAATAAAGCCTAATGAGGGAAAAAAAAAAACCAAAAGAAAAAAGATCGTTTACCTTTCACCAAAGTTATACATTATCTTTAATGTTTTTTAGGACATGAGCACAGTTTTAGTCACTATGCAAATAATTTAGCAAACAATGCTATAAGCATTTTTCTAAGCAAGCAAGCAAGCCCACGTGTAAGGGTTAATGGGTGAGGTTAAGGTCATGCATAGCCTTCCCGTGGCGCTTCTCTGCTTCCACTTTTCACTCAAACGACGTCTCCAACTTCACGTACGTTTTAACGTACCCGCCCTCGAACATATATATAAATATATATATATTATAATATATATGTATATGCTCTTACTCAATTCGATTATCTGGCTCTATATCTGGCACCAACTTCTACATCTTCCGTATATAAAGTAACGTAAACTCTTTTCCTCTCTCTATCTCTTTCATTCTCTCTGGCAAAATGGCACGACAACCACGAGTGGAACTCTTCCTTTCCAACGCTCGGAATTATTCAGAGGGAGACTGCCCCGAGAGCTGCCGGGAGCGCCGCCACCGCCGCATCCAGATGAGACGGTCGAGGCCTCGCTCGGCCGCTCATCCCGAGACCTCCAGCTTGTCCGACTCTGCTCACAACCTGAAGCCGCATTTCGTGGACTCCGAGGGGGAAGAGGAAGAGGAGCATTTTGATACTCACCCGGTGGAGTTGTCGCCACCGCGCATTCGGAACCCGATGCCGGTTTCGAGTACGATTTCGATCAAGGGGGGGAGAATGGACTGCAAGTTGTGCGTGCATGAGGACTTCTGTCGGCCAGAAATCCTCGGTCGACAGCCCTTACATTTCTTTGCTATCTATGATGGAGATGTGAGTCATCTCTCATTTGCCTCCTCATTTTTTTTTAAGTTAAAAATAAAAAATAAAATTTGATTTTTTTGAAGCAATTAGGTAAATTTGATTATTTTTACTCCTTTTCAGGTAGAATTATCTTTTGATGCTAGCTAAACTTAAAGTAAGCGTCCATTTGGATTATAGATTGGATTTAAATTTTTATAGTTAATTAATCATGTAAATGTGTATGTTTGGGAGATAAAAAGATTAGTGATACAATCCTTTAAAATTAAAAAAACTTAGAGTGTTTGTTTGGATTATTAGTTAGAGTTAAAATTTTTCAATTGGAATTGGTTGAACTTTTAAAAACTTTATAATTTTGTTGACTTTTCAGAAAAAGACAAAAATCAAGCTAAAAAAATACAGTTTAGTTGGAGTTAAACTAATGTACCAAACAAAACCTTAGATTTGAATATGAGTTGAATCGAAAATTTTAGGTCTAAAGTAGTGATTGAATTTGAAACACACACCAAATATTGCGGGATTATCTGAATTTGAAATAGTTTGTTTTGGGAAATACTGAAGAACTTTTTTAATTTTTAAGTATTCATACATACAAGAACATATACATAAAGATAGATTGACCACAAATTAAAAAAAAATAAATAAATACCAAGAACTTGGTACTGGTGCTTTAGTTTTCTAGTTTGAACGAGTGTGTCACGTTTGTCTTACTATCACTATCAGTCACAAGTAAAGAAAAAAACAAAATGCGGTTACAAACTCAGTTTCATATTTTAACGTGCATTTGTGTAATGAATATTATTACTCAAAAAACATATATATATATATATTAACTTATGCAGGCGTCAGCTCTTTACAAGGAGCTGATGCACCGTTTCATAGCCGAGGAGCTGACGCGCGTGGACACCATGGGAGAGAGTGCGGATGCCGGCGGAAGCAGCGGCGGCTATAGCTCGGCGTCGTCGCAAGGGCGGGTGGAGGATCACATGCGGACGGGTCTACGAAGGAGCTTCGAGAGGATGGAAAGAGTGGCTATCGGAGCCTGCTGGTGCATAGAGAACGGGTATCCCTGCGCGTGCAACCGCACATGCAGGCTGGCTTTGGAAAGCTCCGCCGCCACGGTGGCTATTTTGATGGCGAAGCTTATCGTGGTCGCTCACTGCGGTGTCTCGCGCGCCGTCCTTTGCCGTGGTCGAATTCCCATCCCCCTCTCCCATGATCATCATAAGGTTTTCTGTCGTTGTTACATGTTCAGTTAATTTTATTACCTTAATAATATTGATATTATAAGTTTCTATTTTATTCCACTGGCAGCCTCAAAGACCAACTGATTCCGAAAGGAGGATAATTCCTTGTCACAATAGGGTACAAGTACATGGAAGTCTTGAGGTGTCTTGTCACCTAGGTAATCTTTTCCTTGCTTTTTGAATGTCATGTGCCTTGTATACTGAATTATATATACACACATATTTATGGAATGCTCTCACTCTACACAAGTAACTACGCCATGCTATAGTTCTCTATACTTATTAGAGCTATTTCAAACATCTAATTATATGTACATATATATGTGTATATATATATACATACATATATATATATATCATAAGGAAACGACAAAGAATTGGAGAATTTTTTTGCTCATTCAAACAAACAAGAAATAAAGGTGGTGTGAATAATTTGACTTGATCTTGGTAGGATTTGAAATTAAATATTGGTTCATAATCTAGACTATTTAAGCTTTTGAAAGAAACAGTAATCTGATATCTTATCAAGAAAACAAAAACTATGGTTGAAAATATGCTCTCTCTCTCTTTTTTTTTCCTTCCTTCCTGATCTCCTGTTTGGTAGAAATGAATCAAATACTGAAGTCAATTATAAAAATTTCTTGATATATAAATCATAATTTTGTTGGAGAACAGGCAAGCAGGCTGTGAGATCGTCGGTCATAACATCACTACAACCCGAGATTTCGATCACGGAAAGAGGAGGAGAAGATGAGTGCTTGATTCTTGCCAGTGATGGAGTTTGGCAAGTCATGTCTAATGACACAGCTTGCAACATAGCTACTACTTGTCTCAGAGATGGCAACAGCACTGATACCAATTCCGTTGTGCCCCGTGGAGACTTGAACAGATTTGGGCACTCAATCAGCTTATTATTAGATCATGAGGAGGTATTTCCTTCGAAGGGCAGTGTTGATGCAGCTGCTTTACTCTGTCGCCTCGCGCTTGGGCGTGGAAGCAGTGACAGTATGAGTGTTATTGTTGTTGATTTGAAGAGGCCTTGAGTATTTGGAAAGGCAAAATTAGAGGCTAATCTCTTTCGACTTTGAGGGATTGAATTATAGAATTTATAGCTAAATAACATTTTTTTTAAGAAGTTTTTTAATAAATGGCTGAAGTTTTTAAAATTTAGTTAAAAGATCATCTTTTTTTTTTAATAGTTAATCGATTTTATTAAATGGTCAATCAGTGACGTAAATCACCAGATTTCATAATCAATCACTGATTGACAAAATCTGAAAAATGACAAACGGTCATTTTCTTAAATAAAAAAAATTTGATCATCTATTAGATTAGGTGACTAAAAAAAACTACCTAACCTAATTTTCCTTGAATTAAACATACCTTGACTTCAACATTTAATTGCCAAATTTGAACGTTGTTTTATGTGGATTAGATATTTTTGATCTCATTGACTACATCATGCTGTTCCCAATGCTGATTAATATTTAAACAATCAAAGCATTTTAGTTACCTAAGCATTTTAGTTTCCTAACTACTTTGGAAATTAAAAGCGAACTAATTCAACGATAGTGATTGGAAATATATATATATATATATATATATTTTTTTTTTCCTTGTGTGTGGGTATTTGGGTTGCAAAGAAGAATGCAGCTAATCCCATACATATGAAAAGTGATATGTTTCTTTTCATCATAAATCGATCAGCAATTCCAATGTGTCCTACATGGAAAGAACAATAATAAGATTTTATTTACAACTTTATAAATGTTCTAACAACTTTAATCAACTTGTGAATCTTCAAATATTATTCAGCTATTAAATATAATTATATGTAATTCTTTTTTATTGCTGACTGAATATAAAATACTAAAATCAGTAAGGAAGATGATCACTAAGTCATGGTAGTAATATGTTATTCTCAATGTTCAAAGGGTTATATGCAAGAATGCATACCATTATATTTACGTCTACTATAACATTAAAGTTGATGATTCTGCCGTTTTAGTGGGCAAAATTATAAGTGCTTTAAACATGATTTTCCACTTGATTTTCTCATTTTTTGTAATATTAATCTTTTTTTGGTTGTTTAAAATGTATGCATCAGCAACCGTCAAAGTAATGCTAATAGAATTTGGGAGTTTTATCTGTTTAGTTCCTTTTTTTTTTTTTTTTTTTTTTTTGGGTTGAATATCTATTTAATTTTGTTGAACGTAGTACTATCTCTCAAATTTGTCTGGGTTTTATGTCTTCACATGAGATGCATGTGAGTTTTTCATTTTTTATTATGTGTAAGTTCATTTGAGATTAGCTACGACCTTATTCATACTCAACATCATGTAAATTTTCTTCCACTAATTTTAAACCATCGTAGTTCACTAATTCTATAAGTAAATTGATTTTATTTATTGAAGACATATTCTACCAAAATCAGACAAGTAAAGTCAGCCAATCAACTCGTATAAATATAGGCGTAGTCCACAAGCCTAGGGACACCTCAACATACAATTCGCATAACTTGCATTATATTCACTATATTCTCCTTCTCTCTGTATTACATCAACTCTTCTGTCCTATCTCTCCCGTTCTTACTCAAAAACATCATTGGAACGTTCATTTATACATAGTCAAAGCAGCAGACCTCACTAAATCTGCATGTCTTATTTCTATTTACTTTTTTTTGCTATATACTTTATTATCTCCAATTCACGAACGACTCATTTACGACTAGTCAGTCGTCTTATTTAGTCACTGACCCTAATTTTTTGTGATTGAAGATTTCACCTACAATAATAATCATCAAAATTAAGGAAAAATACAAGTATGTCATTATAAGAGAGAATAAAATTATATCCTATGTCTTCCTAATGATCAGGTGAAGGCAAAAAGCGCCACACTCACACCTCTGTTAACGTCGGCCGCCCTTTTTTTTTTTTTTTTTTTTTTTTTTCGGTGATTTGACTTTTATAACCTGCTTTTCTTTGAAAAAGAAAGAAAATAAAAGAAAATCAACTACGCATTCTTAAATTGGTTTCCCACGTGATGTCTATCCACCAAGGAGATAAAAAGAGATCAGCTGGCCAGTGGTCGGTACTTATATATATCGATCTTGATTCTTAAATATATATACACACACATAACTATATTATCTGACGCCGCCGGACTCCTGCTGATAAAGAAGAGAGAAAGAGGTTATATCATAATAATAAGAAGTTGTATCATTTCTTCAATATTGTTTGTTTTTTGATCAATCGACTCTAAAAAGCGACCGTTCTTGTCCAGCAAAATTGAAGTGCCAAACAAGAGAATTTACGTATATATATTAGAAAATTTATTTTTGATCTTTCATTTTATATGATGGAGATTTTATATATGATAAAATCTCTTATTTAAATATTTATTAATAAAATTTTTTTAATCACTAAAATTAATTTATAACAATTTGATTTATAAGTTTTCATTTAAAAAATTTGTAAGATACGATTCAAAATACTTCAATCATAAATTACGCTATTAAAAAAATTATTTTGTTTTGTTTTTCTGTGTGATTTTTTCCCCTGAAAATTCCTTGTAATATACTTGTGGTTATAGTTGGGCTAGTAAATACAAAATAAACACATGCACGTGCACCTTACTGCCACGTGTTATACAATTGAAAATTTAATGCATTTTATATAAAACTACCACCTAAATAATTGGTATTTGGGATGGTCTGGATTATTCCATGTCCACTTCAGTAGGGCAGAGGCAATTGGGAAAAGACTTATAATAAATAAAGGAATTCAGAAAAACCATAAAAAGTCTGCCGCTGGGTAATTTTCTAATTTTGATAATGTGATTTAGGATAAACAATAGCCAAATCAGCTGATGTTCATTGTCTAATTGTTTAGAACTGTTTTAATTCAATCATAAAAAATTATACGGTTGGAACATTAGATGAAAAATAAGGTTATTGAGATATTAGCTAGCTACTCGTCTAAATCTTAAAAAATAAATTCGAAAATTTAGAAACCCCAAAGTAAAACCACACCAATAATATAGTGATTACTATTAGTAGTGATGGCATAGCAATAAGGATTGTCCGTCATAATTAAATTCGACCTTATTTGATGTATACGGTAAGTAGTTAACAGTCCTCTAAAATAGTTAGGGTGTATTTAACTTGTATAGATCTTAAAAAAAATTGTTTATTTTAGACTATCTCCTTATCACATAATCTGAATGTGAAGACGCTCTTGTTTCCCCCCGCCCCCTAATTTCATTTATAAAATGCCGATTAGTGCATATAAATGTTGCTGGGTGTGACTCGAATTAATTATTTTTGGTATGTGTATTTATTTTGTGAGTTTCAGTTAGCTAGGGTTGAAATTGTAGGGGATATTAATAACACTCTTTTGTTTAGAGTTATATTTGGTTAGAAAATTTAAAAAATAGTGCCTCCTCTTGGGGGGGGGGGGGGGAGGGGATATTAAATAACTCTCTTTTGTTAGAGTTATATTTGGTTAGAAAATTTAAAAAATAGTGCCTCCTTCTTCGGGGGGGGAGGGGATATTAAATAACTCTCTTTTGTTTAGAGTTATATTTGGTTAGAAAATTTAAAAAATAGTGCCTCCTTCTTGGGGGGGGGGGGGGGGGGCGGGGGGGGGAGCAAAGAGATAGCGAAAGGGTGTAAAAATTTTGGATAGAGAAATGTTAAGAAAGTTTAATTAATGTGTAATACTGTTGTTGCTCGTGAATTTATTCTCTCTTATAAACATATATATTTTTATTGAACTACGTACATAAATTTTTGTTTTCTCATGGTTTATGTTAATTTATGTTCGGGTTTATTTTTTCCCCGCATTTTTTGGGCAATGGGGTGTGTTTTTCCCATCAAATGTAGGAGGATCCACTGAAAGTGAAAAGCATCCCCTCACCTACTCCGAGCTAAAAAAAGGAAAGAAATTAATGAAAAAAGGGGGTGGGTTAAATTAATGCGAGTACATACGTGAATAAGAAAGGGCTCGGGATCGAAAGGTAAGGGCTTACATGAAAGGATCAATCAATCAAAATCAAAGCAAAATATATGTTTATATTTATTTTACAAAATCAATATCGCTTAGACGTACTAGTCCTTTTGATCCAATCCAATTAGTAAGAGACGTTGACGCATGCGTGCATCCATCTGTTAAGCAGTGTTTGGTGATCAATTATCTAGCTTGCCACTCGGGCTTCATCTATATCTATATTTTTTTGTTTTTTTGTTTTTTTTTTAATAAATAATTATCAATATATATACATGATAATATATGTGTTACGTCAAAACAAAACAATAAAAACAAAAATGTTAATATTAATTAAAACAGATGTGTATTAAAACAGATGTGACTTACGTACTACTCTTTGCGTCTTCCTATTAGTTTCCCTTGGATTGGGCAATACGTCTTCAACTTTTCCTTTTTATTCTCTTCATTTTCTATATGTAAGCAAGTGATTGAGAAAGCTTAAAACCATATTTGTAATAATTAAAATGATAGAGAAAGGATTTCGATATTAATTGTGTAAAGTCAAGTATATAGTAGTAGTCTACTAGTACTCTTTTTGGAAATATTAATATTGCACAGTCTGATAGTTTCGTCATTTTTTTCTCAAATTTCTGCGGAGGAAAAAAAAAAAAAAAAAAGAGATAAAGATCTTATAAGTGCTTAACAAGTTGCTGCAGAGGAGTGCAGAGTGATTTTAAACTTGTGTAGAAGTAGAAAATTAAGATTATATACCCTCAAAAAAGAAAATTAAGATTATATATGTAATAAAGTAATAGTTTTTCATTACATATTTATTGAGAGGTAATTATATATGTGTATGTGGTTAGGCCAGGGAGAGCATTAATTTTTCATTAATTGATATATAAATCGAGGCTCGACAGAACTGTTATTGTTAAAAGTCATATCATAAACAAATAAATAAATAAAGGAAAGAAAACGACTTCATTTGTTAATGAAATGATAGAGTCGACTAGTAAACAAGCTTCTTTCTTTTCCTCAAGAAAAGGAGGAGAAAGAGAGAGATCATCTGAGGACCACTTCCTTTATAAATTAAATATAAGCCCAACAAGCGAGGGGATTTAGGGTTATATCCAAGAATGTCGACATAAATTTGATACCTCCTTTAATATTATGTCCACCATAAAATTATAGTTGATAATTTTATCATTTCATAATATTAAAATTATCAATTTTGATATTAGAGTGGATAAAATTATAAGGAGATACTCAAAACATGATTTTTCATCTAATTTTCTCGGGAATTTATTGATAGGATCCAATTCGAGTAAAAAAAAAAAAATCTAGTGGTTTACCTTAAATGAAAGGTCATTTATTCGTTACATGCAAAAAATAAAGAAAGTGTTAAAAATTTAACATATAATAGATTTGAAATTTAAAGAATCAATTTCCAAGATTTTTTAGTTTATAACTGATTTGTTAAAAGGAGCAGAGCCACTCATAACTGAGTGGGTATTTCTACCCCTAGTTTTTTTTTCTTTCAATTTTATCTTTAAAAACTTTACATTTTTCTCATTTTTCATTCATTGAAAATTGATTATCCCCTATTGTAAACTGTCTCAAAACTTTATCATTAAGTATACACCTTTATTAAAATAATAGGCATTGATTACACTTATCAAACATGAAAAATTCAGACTGCAACCATGCAAAAAAAAAAAAAAAAAAACCAAAATTAAAGAAAATTCATTGCTGTAACATCATCTTTTATTGTAAACGCCAATACTTGAGGCATGAAAAGTTGAAATTAAAGAAAGAAAATAACCACACTATAGTTTTCAAATAATAATAGTAATAATAATAAACAACCACCCGATGTAGTGTACATTGCTTCATTAATGGACAATAACCACTTGGCTGCTTAATTTTTTTTGTCTCAATGTCGGTTTCAATACGTACGCTGTCGAGTATTATTTATCTTCTTGGAGATTCTAGTTCTTTATTAGCCTTCAACTAGTTGTTTTGAATTATTTTAGAAAAGTAAATGCTTAAGGATGTGCAACATATGGCAAAAACTAGTAGATCACAAGGCCATTTGGAAAATATTTAAGTATAGATATATATAGATATATATATATATATGTGTGTGTGTGTGTGTGTGTGCGTGTGTGTAATTAGTCAAACCTAACGAAAGCAAAGTAAGGTTATTAGTTGTTGGGCATGTGGTCCTTAGAGGTGGCTGATTCCTTGAAAGTTCGAACAAAATGTCAAGGATTTTAGTTTGTAACTTGCAAGGAAAAAGACGAAGAAAATTTTACCTGCTTCACCTTTTTTTTTTCACTTACTTTAATATGGGTGGATGACTTGGACCATATTATTTTGGGATTTAAAAATTCGTCTACTAGCTGGGGTTTGGTTTTCAAACTTTGGTGATATTAGCTCACTTATAATAAGCCCCACATCTGTTTTTAAGTTTTCTTAATTCGACAATAACATTAATATATAGTAATCTCATTGATGACTATTCTCTTTTTTAATGAAAATCTGTTGGATTTATCATAGATTTTTTCAGTTTTGTTTACCTTTTTAAATTGATCTGATTATTTTAGTTAGATCTAACATGCAAATTATACACTACATCTCATCGTAGATAATTTCTTAATAAAAATAAATAAAAAAACTATTACGTACGTGTAGCCAATATATATTGAGTATTCTAGTAATTATTGGTGAACGGAAATTTGAGCATCTTTAATCGTCACTATTATTATTATGTTTAGAGTGTGTTTGGCTCATGTAGGATCCAAAACTTTCAATTCAACTAAAATCTAAACTAAATTTTCATCTTTTTATAAATTCGTACAAAACTTGTTTTTATCTATTTCAAATATATATATATTCAAGTTAGATTCTTAATACCTAAATCCAAAATTTTTAGTTTAAGCTTATGATCCTAATGGGTAGAGTGATAAATAATTTTATAATTCTGCATTAGCATGAAAAAAAAAAAAATGTAACTTATCATCGGTTAAAGAAGTCTACAAGTGTTTGTAATTAAGTGCTTCTTCTTCTTCTTCTTTTTTTATTTATTTTAAACACAATATCTTCACGACAACAAATTTTTTTGGATAATAAGTTGCTTCTTTGCTTTCTCTTCTTGGGGGTGAATCGCTCTTGAACTGATCTGAAATCAGTGTTTAGTTATCAGGTAGTCAATCAATGAGGCGGGATTATTTTTTGACTATACAAATAATGCAAGTTTTGGACCACATGAAAATATGGGGAGAATCCGAAATTTCTGGAAAGTTGACCAAAAATTCTATTTTGTGCAAATAATTTTTTAATTATTAATCGAGTTTATTCTAATTTTTATTAACTCGCCGTCGCAATCTTAGTACATAATTAATAAAGAAGTCATAATCTATATACATACAATGACAAATTTATTTATTATTCATATATCTTTGTTTAAATATACTCGGTCAAAATACTTGCATGGCGAAATTTTATAGAGATTCTGGTTTCATAAAATATAGACTAATTTGGTCTAAGTTATACATATATATATATATATAGAAGTAAATGACCTTCGAGCAAAAATAATAACAAATGACCATTTTAATCTATAAGTTTTTTTTTTTTTAAATGGTTGAGATTTTTGGAAAATTACTATTTTTTAGTAAAATAGTCAATCAATTTTCAAAATGATCCATGATCAATCTAATACTCACCGTTAGATGTTGACTAAACTTGCAACCACATTGATTATTATATTTAAAAATAAATTAATAAAAAATACTTAGGTAAATAATTTTTTTGCCATTTTTTTTTGTTCGAATCATTTGATCTAATTTGTTAATTGTTATATAACCTTTTTGATTTATTGTTAAAAAAATAAATTAGAGAGAAAATTTGACTTTTAATTAGGAATAAAGTCAATATGATCTTTCATCCATATCATTACATTGAAATATATTAACAGCCGTGGTTTTTTGACCAGAGATACGAAAGAGTAAAGGGTTGAAAGAGGCTGTGGGTTGTAAATGGGCCTGATTAATATCATTAAGCCCAGTAAATAGTTGTCCCATAAAATTAAAAAAAAAAAAAAAAAAAAACTCCAACTGAGTCAGCAGCTAAACAAAACACCGCTCCTCTTCCTTTACAGCAAACATAGAAAAATAAAATAAAATAAAAAAGAAAACAAAAGAAAAATTCCCTCCTCCTCCTCTTCTTCTTCTTCTTCTTCTTCTTCTTCTTCAATCTTGACCAGTGCAGTGATGAAGCTTCACTGTCGGTAAACAGAAATAAGAAAAGTTTTGTTCTTTTTTCGTTGTTGAATCCTGTCAAATATGCCATCTCGTTCAATCCCGGCAGCTCCGTCTCCGACGCCTTCAACAGCTTCTCAGCCCCACCACACTCCGACCGCTCCTCTGGCGGCGGCGGCAGCGGCGGCCACCGGTGCCGCCTTCTCTGTCCTCTTCTTCCTGGTGGTCTGCTTCCGCAAGGTCACCCGCAAGCGCACGGCCCCTGCTGAGGTCTCCTCCTCTTCCAACATCTCCGACTCAAAGCCTCCCACCGCCTCTCCTACGCCGTCCTCCGCCGCGCCACAGACTCCTTCTCCCCCTCCCGCCGCCTCGGCCAGGGTGGCTTCGGCCCCGTCTTCTTCGGCACCCTCCCCAAGACCAACCAGCAGATCGCCGTCAAGCTCATGGACTCCGGTTCCCTCCAGGGCGAGCGCGAGTTCCAGAACGAGCTCTTCTTCGCCGCCATGCTCGATTCCCTCCACGTCGTCTCCCTCCTCGGCTTCTCCTCCGATCGGAAGCGCCGCAGGATGCTGCTCGTCTACGAGTTCATGCAAAACGGCAACTTACAGGACGCTCTGTTGCACCGGAAATGCCCCGAACTGATGGAGTGGAAGAAGAGGTTCGCGATCGCCATCGACATCGCCAAGGGTTTGGCGTACCTCCACGGATTGGAGCAGCCGATTATCCATGGCGATATCAAGCCTAGTAATATACTCTTGGACAGGTACTTCTCTGCTAAAATTGGGGATTTTGGACTCGCAAGGTTAAAATTGGAGAATCAGATTGAAGTCTCGGTGGAGGGATGTGATGCAACGAAGACGATGAACGGGAGTATTGGCGGCGGAGTCGACGATAATGGTTCGGTTGTTGAGGAAACTGACAGTGTCGTTACAGGGTTTGAGGAGTCTAATGTGGGTTTCGATTTATCGCCGGAGAGCTTCGTAAAGGTTTCGGCTTCGCCGGAGCCAGTGGCAATGGCTTCTCCGGCGACTTCTGCGATGACGGAATCACCGGAGGGATTTGAGAAAGCGAGCGCGTCGGAGAGCAATTTCGATAAGGCGTCTCCGGTGAAACAGAATGGGGATAAAGGTTGGTGGTTGAGACAGGATAATGGGGGGTGTGAAGGACTATGTTATGGAATGGATTGGGACGGAGATCAAGAGCGAGAGGCCGAATAGTGATTGGATTGGAACGAGTAGCGATAATTTGGGGAAGGCGGAGAAGAAGAAAAAGAAGGGTAGGAAGCAACTGGAGTGGTGGATGTCAATGGACGACGAGAAGGAAAAGAAGGCGAAGAATTCTTCGAAGAAGGAGAAGAGGAGGCCGGCGAGGGAGTGGTGGAAGGAGGAGTACTGCGAAGAGCTTGCGGAGAAGAAGAAGAAAAAGATGAAGCAACAGAAGGGGACAGTGAGTGATGTCGAAAATGGCAACGGTTGGTGGCTGCAAGACGAGGAATTGTACACGGAGAGAAAGAGGAAGAACAAGAGCAGGAGTCAGAGTAGGAGTAGCTTAGATTGGTGGTTGGACGGGCTCAGCGGCGAGCTCAGGCGACCTCGCCGCAATAAAAGTCACGACTCCGTTAGTGGAGAAATTCCCCGGAGTGGCTTCAGTAGCACTCCTAGTATGAGAGGAACCGTGTGTTATGTTGCCCCAGAAACCGGTTTCGGTGACAATCCTTCAGAGAAGTGCGATGTCTATAGCTTTGGGGTATCATTTTTAGTCCTTATAGCCGGGAGACGCCCACTTCAGGTGACGAGTTCGCCTATATCGGAATACAAGAGTGCGAATCTTTTGTCATGGGCTCGCCATCTTGCCCGGGCAGGAAAACTTCTTGATCTTGTTGATAAATCTATTCAGTCTTTGGATCAAGAACAGTCTCTTCTTTGCATCACAGTCGCATTACTGTGTCTGCAGAAGATACCGGCTCGCAGGCCTTCAATGAAAGAGGTTGTGGGGATGCTTACTGGGGAATTGGAACCTCCCCAATTACCGGCTGATTTGTCGCCTTCGCCTCAGTCAAGGTTTCCGTTCAAGACTCGTAAACCGGTCCGGTGAGTTTGTCAAATCTCGAATTTGTGTTTGTTTTATGTTAACATTAGATGGTATACTGATTTTAAATTATTTCCAATGCCCTTCAATTTTGTGGATGATTAATGTATACAAATACAAGAAAAATTTGAGAAGCAAAGAAAGGAAATAGTGTTTATGTTTTTACAACAGTGGAGTTTGATTATTAGAACTTGTTTCCCTTGATTGTTTTGTTTCAGGAATAGCAAAGCGTGTTAGATCTAATAACTATTTAGGCATAATTTTAGGCACAAATCATAACACTGTGAGCCCAACTTTCTTTTTACTGTTACATGGATTTCAGTATTGTCATGATGAACAAATCCTTTTTGCTTTTCAACGAGAAACATGCTTTTTGAGAGTTTGTTTCTAGATACTCTCCATTACGCAAACTGCCCTCCTCTCTCAACACATAAGAAGAAGAAAAGAAAAGGGTTAAAAAAAAAAAAAAAAAAAATTTGTTGAAAAAGAAAAAGGAACTAAAGAAGCAACTTGCTTTTTATCGTTTGAGAATTTTATTATGGCCAGGAGAGTTGTCCCATTGCTGTCTGCACTTTTTTGGTAGGTTGACTGACTCTGCTTTTGTGTATTTGCAAAGTTTGTAACTTGGGTAGAAAGACCGTTATTTCATATAAAATACCGGTACTGAAACGGTGTTGGTACCAACACAAACGGTACAGGTAACATATCATAGTCCTGTAATGATGTCTATAATGACATGTCGGAATTTGTTGGTAACACAATCATAGACACTGTTCTTGATCTTGACATTGCCATTGTATGAAGCCTCAGAATTGGATAAACTTTGGTCATGTTTTTAGGCATTTTCAGCTCTAATTTACTTCGTTAAACCCCTTTTGTCTGTGCAGATAGCATGTTTGATTTAGTAAGATTCAAAAAAAGTAGGCTTTAGATCTATTTGTGTCTCTCTATCTCAAGTATTTGTTGCAAGTGTTGAAGTAATCGTCTGAATTGAGATCTTAGATTCTGAATTGTAAAATATCTACTGTATGATCGGTTCAAAGCATTTTCGTTTCTTTGATGGAGGCTTGGGTTCAAGTTTGTTTGTTTGTTTGTTTGTTTTTTTAAATAAATAGTTTCAAAGGGTTGTTTGCTTCAATTAATTATATGGACGAAAGGTCCTTTGAATACTTGTTGCTGGATGGTTGGAAGTATTTATCACTCTTTCGGCATGCCTTCATGTTTTAATTTTTTATTAATTTTTTATTTTTTTAGAGTCTTCATGCCTTTAAGTTGGCATGTTCGATTTTACAAAAATTGGTGAAGCATGATGATTTAATGCGTATTTTCAAAATCCCAATCCCCCTTTCTCCCCCTTAATATAAAGACCGGGAAAAGATTAAAGACTATTTTACCAATATAACAAAAAAAATTTATATTAGATCAATATGACACAATATAAAACTAAAGTTTCTATTATATTAGTTAAAAATGAGATATTTCTATCATATTGGTATATTAGTTAAAAATGGAATATTTAGGTAATTTTCGCTAAAAGAGATTTGCACGACCATGGAATGGGCCTGCTAATCACCTCTGATCTTGGGCTTCGGCTTTAGAGCCCAACTTATTTAAGCTTGTTCCAAGTGAGCCCCCCTTGTGGTCTTCAGTACTGGCCTTCTTTTTTTGGGCTAGAAAAAGGATCTGGTGTTCCAAGTGAGCCCCCCTTGTAGTGTTCAGTGCTGGGCTTTTTTATTTTATTTAAATTTTTTTTTTTTAGAAAAAGGATCTAATGGCGGTGGCTCAGTCATTTTCTATCTTTTAAATTCATGTAGATAAAGATACTCATTTTAAGTTGACTGGGGATTCGAACCTTCGACCTCCTAATTGATGAGATCTTAAGATTGTCTACATTGTCAACTCATCCACTCCTGCCTATACATTCTAGCTTATTGAGGTTGTAATGGTCCATTTCTTTATTATTATTATTATTATTTTAAAAAACTTGAATGGGCCCTTTCTTTTTGTCAATAATTATATTCTTCGGGTGATTAGCTGTATTTTTCTGTTGACTAATGTAAAATAGACACAATAACCCGTTGGAGATCATTATATTAAAGAGATATCTTTGCCAAAACAAGAAGAAAAGGAAATAAAAGTAAATAAAAGAATTTGCTATGTTATCACGTGATCGGGATGTGTTGATTCATTAATTTGCGTGATAATCTGTCATGATCAAATGGCTATTCTAACTCTAGCTTATGATTAAAACCATCTTGTGAGGATCCTTCAAACTTATTAGCATTTTAGCGGTGGTTCTAAGCATAAAATATTGGTGATTTTTACACATTATTTTATTATAAGGAGTAGATTTTTTATTCCTCGAAGAATTAGCATTTTAGCAATCAACTTCAAATTACCTTAAATTAATAGTACGTCTAACAAGGTTCATTTATTATATAATTCTGTTCAGACTTTATTCCGCAATCTTCAAAAGAGGAAAACTGTTTTGTAAAGCGGAAAAAGACAGATGGAACAGAAATAAATAAATAAACAAGAGAGAAAAGAGCCGTGCTTTCTTCTGTTCTAGCCACAGTTCATTTTTAATTGTCGGAAAAATTTTTGTGCCGAAACTCCTCCTACATGTGAGAACTTGTATACGGATTTAATCCAAGGATAAAAAAAAAAAAAAAAAAAACAGTTGGTTTATGTTGCCTAAAAAATAATTAAAAAATAATATCGGTTTCTGAGAGTTGCATCAAGCCTATATAATGCCGAGAAAATAAATTGCAAAAAGAAACGTGGAAAAGTTAAAACTTTGAAGGATCGAATGAATCACACTTTTTCTGAATTCATAGATTTAACAATTTTGGATAACAATTTGGATAACAATTTTGAACTCATAGATTTAAACTCATTTTTGTCTTTTTCTGAAAATTTTTTTTTGTCTTTTTTGAAAAAGTCAACAAAATTACTATTGAAACTTAAAAATCTTAACTCAAACTTACACACCAAACACCCCCTTAGCATTCACTTCTCCGTATTTGAGAATATCCCCAAGGTTTTCCCAAACGGAGAGTAAAGAATGAGTCTTTAACCACTTCGTCTACCTCTTTGAAGGCTAGCTAGTTCTGATGTTTATTTATTTATTTATTTTTTTTCATTTTTTGTTTAATTTTGATTTTTTTTCCCTCCAGTTCTTCCTTTGTTAGTTAGATCACCTCAGTCTACTGAATAATTAAATAAATAAATGTGATCGTGTAAACTTTCATGTTGTTTGATAAGAGAGTGGAGTTGAAAGAATGAATGATTTATTAATCTTATTATTATTTTTTTTAACATAGGGAGGGGAGATTTAAATTTTACATCAAATTATCGTTAGATTATACCTGTAATGACTATTGATGATACTTATTGCCTTAAATATGTAAAGGATAAATTAATAGTGCTTAGTAACTTAAATTCAACATTTTGCGTGAATCCTATCAGGATTAAGCTTAGATCCATTCACCTCACAACTCGTTCCTCCAATCACACAAATTACACCTTTTCTCGGCCCCCTCTCCCTCCGTTCATCTCTATCCCTATAACCAAACATACTCCATGTTTAGCATAAACCCAAAGCAAAAAGTCACTAGTTTTGGATCTTCATCACCCAAGAATATATATATATATATATATATATATGAAACAAAACAAAACAAAACGAAAGAGCACTTATAATAATGAGGTATCCACATAATATAACTGCTTGCCTACTTTGTTCATATGACATTAGATTACGCTGCAGAATCCTGTGCTGAAGGCAAAATATGGAAGATCTATATAACTTAATCCTGCCTTGACCCACAGATGCTCCTCCAAAAATAATATCATAGGAAGTAAACTTTTAGCATATATTATAGGAACTGAATTTGACATATATCTAAGTAATTTACATTTTCAGCATATACATATAATTTCACATCATTCATAATTTTTATATACTATTCTTATTCTTCATCAAAATAATTAGCCATTATTAACAAAGGGAAAAAGATTGAGCCAATACATGAAACTACTAAAACATGAAGAAAAAGAGGTGAATAACATACAGAAAATAAAATAAGTAAATAACATATTGAAGAAATTGTTTTTTACTGTGAGCAACTAAATAATTTGTCTATACTATCTAAACTTATTACTAAGTAAATAATATATAATTTATTAGTAAATATACTATTTATTTCAATAATTTTGTAATATGCTATTTACTTATTTTAACTTCCGTAAATATGTTATTTATTCTATATATTCCTAAAGAAACCTGATTAATAAATCACAGTAAAATATACGCGCACAACAACCAACTTGACGATGGAACTATATTTTTCAAAAGATATAGAAACATTGAAACCATATTCTCATAAAGGGGGAAGAATTTTCCTTCCGTTCACTCATGTGTTGCCTACTCAATTGGGAAGGCAATTCTTAACAGGTAGATATGTATACTCTCCAAAAACCAAAAGGCTACACACACACATATATATGTATACACACACACACTTTAATCAAGTGCTTAATTAACAAATCCAGCACTGTAAAGCATTTGCATGAGCTTTACAGTTTGTATCTCTATACACACAAGAGGTAAATCCTTGTTACCTGAAAGATGTTGAAATATTCAAGTGTGTTACTGATAAGCTCTCATTATTAATATTAATGTTTATGAGATGCATTTTAGAAATACATTTTTCTTTGCCTGTTTTCTTCCATCATAATATAAGGGCAGGTAGTATATAACGTAAAGAAGCTACCATATGCAAAAACAATTGCCAGGTAATTAGGTACCAGAATAAAAGAGAGAGAGAGAGAGTGTGTGTGTGTGTGTGTGTGTGTGTGTTTGTGTGTATAAACCGTACGTACGGCTTCAGAACCTAGCCATGTACATATTTGTATCAAAAGAGAACAAAAAAGTTCGTGTACATTTACATATATATATTTGTGTGTATAAAATGCACAATGAGTAAATAATATTGCAACCGACTTTCAAGGCTGGCTTGTGTGATCACTAATGAATAATGATCAGAACATAGAAACATTTCAACATCCATTAGAAAACAGTTGTGCACATTATAAATAATGTTATGACAGATCATCAGATCAGGAGCCAAATCCACTTTATCTCTCTTCTCATGAAAACAAACCTCGTGGTGGATATAGAGGCTATCTATTGCAATAGACAAAGAATTGTTGCAAGAAACAAAAAGCATCCAACTAATAATAAACTAGATCGTAAAATAATAGCAACAAGGCGTGCATATAATTGATACACATAATAACATACGATAAATATATATGATTAGTGGTCCAAATTTCATACTTTTCTTTCTTAATTATTTCATCTCAAACTTCACAAGTCGAACTTTGTACTATTTATTTATACACACACACACACACACACATATATATATATATATCATGTCTAACTATCATGCAGTACTATATTCCAAACAAGTACATGGAGAAACAAAATCTGGCAGTTCTAATTAGCTTCTAGCTTCTATAATTATGCATGTTACTTCTCAATTATTAACCGGTCATGTGGCTTCAGTACAAGTCCTCTTTGTTTAAACCTTATCTATTCCAAATTTTCTAATATCACTCAAACATGCATACCAAACTATTAATATGCTATATACATATTCACATACATAGTAATAATTAATAATTTTTTTTTAATAAAATGTTCACAGGTTTCGAACCTAAAAACACATACCCACATCCTTCCCATCCTCCCACTGAGATAACTCTAGCGGGACATAGTAACAATCGATAACTAATTTCTATTCGAATTAATTTTCAAGATTGACAGAAAAGTATCAATTTTACCTTAACCAAACTTGATAGCGAGAAAAGAAAATTTTGCTAATTATTGTGCTGCTAATCACAAAAGGGTAAACGAGGTGAGATTATTAATGAGTACAAACCTAATTGAGATGTGCTACTAATCTTTAATATAAGTTAGTTCGCTCTCTCTCTCCGTTTATTAAAAAAAAGATATCACAAAAGGCCAAAGTAAAACACTTCTAAGTGACTACAGGTAGGGAATTCCTGTAGTGATGAGGAAATTAGGGTAGTTGAGTCAAATACTCTGAGAGGTGATGACATTAAATTTTCCAAGGTATATGGAGGACCAAATACATATCACGTGATATGTATATAGAGGACCATATACATATACAAATATATAGATATATTTGTACGTGAGACCGTAAGAAAACGGATCTCATATTACTACAAAGAAACGCCACTTAGTACTAAAGAGGCTTCCAAGTTAGTATACGACCATCTCCATTTCTCACAGTGTTTTCCCACAGAAAAAGCCAGCTAAAAAACAAAAAGTTACTAGTCTTAAGTTTCATCAATTGGCCAGAAAATGTAAAAAATGACTTTTTCATGAGTCATTCCCTTACCTAAAATCAGTGCTGAGGACCAAAATGTCAGATCATGACAGTATATATGAGTATGCAGTAAGTCAACACATGAACAACCACTAACGTTAATTGGATATATATATATATATATATATATATAGAGGCTGATATATATAACGCACGATTTACTCCTATACATCACGATGATGGAATCACTTCGTTTAGTTTCTGTACAAGCGCCGACACATTGATGCTTTCTAGATTACTGGCCTGTCAAGAAAAATTGAACAGGTGGGCCAAATTACAAGTCTAATATACATATAGTATGTATAGATATACATAAATATACACACAGGAACATAACGCTAAAGCTGAAATTATATATATATATATATATATATATATATAGTACCTCGGTGCGAATAGTGTGAAGAAATCTGCCGTTTACATGGGTGGAAACGCTGCTAACCAAGCTGAGCCCTTCTTCAAGTAGCACTTCCAAAACCCTTGAGAGGGGAAAACCTGTAGCACCTTCTCCGAAATCGCCAGTACCGATAGCGATTTCAACTCCGCCGCAACAACGTTGGACTGTTAAGAAGCGTCCCGGCGAGGGAGAACAGCTGCTGGAGCTCCCACTTCCGTCGAGGTCGGTATTCGCAGCAGTACTCGAATTGGACAACTCCTTTAGCCCATCTCTCTTGACGCCGAGCTCTTTGATCTTCATCTGGAGGTGCTTTATATACCTCACGGACTCGTTGATGTGGTCCGATATCGAACGTTTTCCCTGAAAAGAAATTCCCATAATTATCTTAGCCCTAATTAAGATCACAATATAGTCATACGACCTAAAATCATGAGGACAAAAGTAGAGAAATTAAGAAAGACTGAGGGTTAAAAAAAAAAAAAAAAAAACATAATAAGAGATTTTTATAGCAAGAGATTTATCTTGACCTTGATCAAGTGAAGTGGAAGTAAGGATCTAAGGGAAGCGTGGAGAGTAGCCATTTCTTGCCTTCTCAGCCTTTCAATGTCTCTATGCTTCATCTTTTTCTTGTTCTTGTTCTCATTACAACTCTGAAAATTATTGTTCGGAGTGGCCGGCTTCTGTCGCCGGCTTTTGATGAACTCCTTATGATCATCAGTAGTAGTACTGTGGAAAGCAATATTATTATTGTTGTTATCCTGATCTTCTTCCAGGGAAGCATGGCCAAGAACCAGATCTTCTGAGATCGTCTGCTTTTTGTGGGGATTGGGTGAAGTCTGGAAGCACAGCTCATTGCTTTGATGTAAAGGAAACATTTGCAGGGCAAAAAATGATTAATCAAACGGTCTCTCTCTCTCTTTCTCTCTCTAGAATTTCCTATATATTTGGCTGATCGGAGTGGTCAAGGGAAAGGGATAGAGATATGTTTGTTAGGGTATGTAAATCCCTAATGGTCCTCTCTAGCTAAGAGCCAAAGATTCCTTGATATCTCTTCAAATCTGAGGTGAGATAATAAATGACATCACCGGCCATTCTAAGAAATTAAAGATTAATTTGTTTGTTGGCACTGTTCCCATATACAAACTTATTATAAAGTTATACATATACATATACATATATATATATATATATCCCCACTCATCTGCCCCCCTTCACATTTAGTGGACCAAAGCAAAGCAATTTACATTGAGTTTCTCTCTCTTAATTAGTCAGCCTCTCTCTCTCTCCGTGACTATTTTTTTTTAAATTAAACTTTAAAAATGGTTCACTTGTAAATTACAATTTGATCCTTGATATTTTAAAATCTCGAGCTATCATGGTGCGATAAATAATGTTGATCGTTCTATTACATCTGTACTAAAATCTAGTTACAATAGAACAAGTGCAATCTATGTGTCATTCAAGTGGGGTAAAATGGACATTTAAGTGGCTTTCAAGGTGGGATTATAACTGATTTAAAAAGGGTGTGGTATGGTTTTCATTTCTTGGTATATTTTTGTCTGATTTTCCTTCTAAATGTTTGTTTTTATTGTCTTATAATAAGGCTTCTTATCAAGTACAATTTGCGTGTTTTTTTACCATATGTATATATATATATATATATATATATATTTGAACATAAAGCCAATAGAATGACTAAAATTACCACATCAAGATAAATTGGGACCATTTTTGAGACGTTTTAAATATGAGGAACCAAAGTGATATTTTATTAAATTTTGGGGACTAGTTCTGAAATTACCCCTCCCCTGGACCCCTACCCCTCCAAAAAGAAAGAAAGAAAGAAAAACACATATGTCTATTAACTCTGATGACTCACCTAACGTATTATATAACTATTTAGTAACTTTCGATGAGGTAATCTACTCATTTTTTTCAATTAAATAAATTAACATAATGATAACCAAATTAATTTTGGACATTGAGGTTGGAATCTATAAGGATTATCAATTCAAACTTTCACTGTAAATAAGCAGGTAATTAGTTCCAAAAGTGTAAGACACTCTGACAAGGATGTTGTCAAATCATCGTTTGGTTGTTAAATACATAAAGTTATTCCTTGGACCCCAACTTATTAGTGGAATCCGGAATGGAAGGGAACTTGTCAATATCAGTGTGCAACACATTGATCACTTTTTTACTGTTCAAAAAAATCATGACAAATATTGAATAATCAGAAAAAGAAAAGGAAAAAAACGAGCCACGTCCTCTTCTCCATGAAAAATGTGATTAATTATGTCTACACGAAGAAGAAAATGGTGATTAATGATTAAAACATTTTGTCCACATGCGGAAATTATTTATACCAGTTCACATCTTACATACAATTACATAATTAAGTAAATAAATGTACTACGCAGTGATAGAAGACGAGTCAATTAATAGATATCAACTAAGTTAGAAAATATCAGTATCAGTTATGAATATTCTCTTATTATAACTTAAAAATAAATAAATTCAGTAAGCAAAATCAAAAGAAAAAAATATATGCTCATCATCTATGCACCACACACATTAATGTAAGTGTACGTAACTTTAAAATACTAATTAACAATGTATTAGGAGTGGAGAGAAACTGATCATGAATGCTCGGAAAGGGACAGAAAAAATTAAATTAAATTAAATTAAAGTGATATTTTATGTAATGGAAGTATGCCATAATTATATGATGAAAGTAGTTCACACTTCACAGTGAAATTTGGGCCCAATTGGCCTTAGATGTTTAAAATGTTGAATTTCTACACGTGCTCTTCTCTCTCTCTCTCTCTCTCTCTCTCTCTCTCTCTTCTTAATTTACTCTGCCGCAGTTCAACTTTAGTCTTTAGGGACCTAATTATGTCTTTTCTTGTGGTAATGGAACGGAACACGATAATCTTTTAGATTGTGGTATGTGAACGAAACACGATGATCTTAGTTTGTGGTAAGTACTACGTCGGAACACGACAACATTGTCACTTAAAACCAACAGTTTGTACCCAAATTACGCCCTAGAAGATATATATAGTAAATGTGAACGACTTAGTTTATAGTACATTTATTTAACAAACCCTTAATTCTTTATATTAATATCAATTAGTAGGGATTCTAATCAAAAGATTATGGGACCATATATAAGTTTATCATATCAACTTTAGTATTAAAATGTGCTTACTGCCAGGCAACTAATTAATTAATAATTAATTAATCAATTAATCATGAATTAATAATATTCATAATGTTAATGTGAAAATATAATTATAATAGTTGATGCATATCTTATTTTGGGATTTAGAAAATAATTTGATCTGATACTGTTCATGCACCGGATATCTTTGGTCGGAGAAAGGAGGAAAAAAGTACAAAAAACCGGCCACCAAATAGAATCAAGGAGAATATTTTCCGGCTAGATCAAGATCATTTGCTTTATGAGTTGGACAGAGGATTTGTTGAATTTGTTTATTACATTTATATAGTGCTTAGGGAAACAACTCAGCTGCTTCCCATAACCCTTTTCCCTGACAAATGAAGATTAGAACTCATTGAAAAAGTCAATTAATTATCGTACTTTTTTTAATTTGTTACTGTGAAGTGCATGTGATCGAAATATGGAGCCGAATGTAAGAGATATTGATAATAGTACCATATATATATATGTGTGTGTATATATATATATATCCTAGTTATTAGAGGTAATAGTGAAGTTCAACAATGTAAAGATCCTTTTTATATGCAGAAAGAACCATTAAAAAAAAAACATGTTATGAAAAAAAAAAAAAAAAAAAAACAAGGACGAGCATTTTCTGATAATGTGCTTATAAAATGGAAAATATGATTTCACTTCAATTCTCATGTTTTGAGGCCCATTGGTTTTGGTAAAATAAATGAATCACTCAAAAATTAGGAGATTTTTATAGATAAAGTTGAAAAAATCTACTACCGGTAGGGTTTTATTTTTTAACTGTTAGACTTGTATTAAAAACTGTTTGTAATATTTTTTATTATTATTTCGATGTATATTTAATCAAATCCACCCATTAGAAATGTACACCGTTAGCATGAGACTTAAAAAAAAAAAAAAAAAAAAGTGAAAAAAATGTTTGAAAGTCAAACCATTAATGCCCTGGTGAATTTCCTAGAATGATTAGGAGTAATGAAGTCCACAAATGCTAATAAATTTATTGTTTTTTTCTTTTCTTTTCTTGCTGAGGAAATTGCGTAGTACTACTCCACAACCACGTATATATCTCCAGCACAATATTATTGGAGGCATACCCTCTTAAATTTTAAGCATCTTCTTTGTTGATAAAGATGATTCATAATAATTAAAAAAAAAATTAACATAATTGAGGCCACGTGACTGATACTAAAAATATTATATAAATATTTACCTTTCTTCCAATTTGAGGTTTGTTCTTCTGCCTATCCACAAGTTAGTGAGTTGTCATGTAGTTATTTAATCTTGGGGAAATCTATATTTTTCGAATCTAATCCTCTTTGCCAGAAGAATTCAAATTGCAGGCTTTATATATATATTTACGAGTTAGTTGAGAGCTCAATTCTAGTACAAGAAATGTTTCGAAAAACTAATTCTATTAGAAAAATAAAAAGATAGAAATATTACACAATTCAAGGGTCCCAGTTGATCTTATAGGATTTTATCAAGTACTCATTTCCTTAATATATGTATATATATACACACAAATATATGTACATGGGGGATGTCATGACAATCTGTCAAGTGTGCAAGGACACCTAAATAGAAAAGTGTATTATTTACATCATGCGTTTAGGATTCGAATAATATTTTTGCTTTGGTAAGATCATTAAAGTATAATAACATCAAAAAATTGATACAAGACTGCGAGGAGAATAAGATTTGAGTGGAAATAAAATATGAGCATTCACTGGTTTTTATGTCATCTTTTGACAACGGTCTGTCAACCCAATTAGGCAATTGACGAAATAGATCAGGGTTAGTCATTTATGTTGTGTGTGTGTGTGTGTGTAAACGTACACTTTGAGATTCTAATAACATGGGGTGTTCCATGTGCAAAAACGGTCATGCATAAATTCTGGAAAAGCAACTAAATTGGTTAGAAGTGCAGCCTCGATTCAATCAATTTAAATTAAAAAAAATTATCGAAATCAATTTAAATTTTCAAACCGAATCATCCATGAGTGTCGACCTTAAAATTTTGCAGCATGTAGCATGCAACACAAAACCACTTTAATCATAGATTAAATCACTAACGGTTAAATTAATAATTTTTTTTAATAATGCAAAATGAGAGATCTTATTGTGAAAATTCCAAAAAAATAAAAATAAAATAAAAGCAAAACAAATAATATTTATAAGTATTTGATGGTCCAAAAAAATATTTTACTCGAAGGGTAGAATTTTGATCAGTAATTAATTGGTAATTCTATTCCTATAGACACCAACCTTTCAGATCTTGTTTACTTGCAAAATTCGAACACGTATTCTGCCTATCCCCAACAAATTATGAGGCACAATTACGCAGTCATAGTTTGCTAATGTTTACACTATCACGTATATTATTTCCCGTAGTTTCATTTAACAATCTATGCATAATGTACTCAAATATAATTGATAACCAAAATGACATGGAACGTCCAATTTCTGATCAACTATAGATCGGACAACAATACCGTCTGATCATGAGGAACACAACGGCTGTATTTAAAAGGTTTGTGGGGATTCCATTCCATCACCAATATGTTAGTTTAGTGTCCACAGGCCAATTTTAAATGGAGCTAGCTATCTAGTGGTGACTCAAATCAAAGCTAATCTTTTAAAGAAGTGGTTACAGAGAATTTTTTATATTGTCATTGTTACTCCTATCAAAGATCACAAACCCGAAAAAGTAAAAAGAATGATTAAAAAAAATAATTAAAAAAATGAAAGCAAAGAAAAAAAGAAAGAAGTATGTGATTCCTAATTCGCCTCCATTGAAACCCTCCAAGAAAGTGGCTTGAAGAGAATTTCGTAACTTCGTAGAAATATGTTTCCTTTACCCCAAAGAAATAATTAAGCTCATCATGACCAGCTCCTTCATTTCTTTCAATATTGCCCTCGGCCAGAACCACCAAATTCATGAAGATTTGATCCTCACGAGCCATGCATCAAGGGACGGTGGCCGTCAACTTAACAACATGCCCAAAAAATACGGAAGAGAAAATTTACCGATGATCATGAAAATTCTATGGAAAATGAAAAGAGAAAGAAAGATTCATAGAGAAATTGAAAGGCAAAGAAGGAAAGAAATGGCGGCCGTCTTTGTATCACTTCGATCTCTTCTCCCTCCCGAGTTTATAAAGGTAAAACCCTAGACATATCCCTCTAATTTCAATCTTGCTTGGTATTTTCTCTCGTAAATCATGAGACAGTGAAACTGTCTCTCTCTCTCTCTCTCTCTCTATGGGGATTTTAGGGGAAGTATGATCAGCGGCGCACAAGCATATGAATGAGGCAGTGGCGCACATACATCATCTGAAGAAGGAGATCAAAGAACTGGAAACCAAGAGAAATGAGCTAAAGAAGTTGGTCAATTTGAGCAATATATTCTAATTAATAACAGTAAAAACAGAAAGTTTTCGAACAGCTGCTTTACCATACGCCCTTCATGTGGTGGGATTCAAATTGCCATTTGTAGCACCAACTGTGACTGTGAGGATGGGCCAGTAGCATTACCCCTTTCAAGAGTTTGAAAGTGCTTCTTGAGGAAGGACTTTGTATGTTTAGTTGTATTTCCTCCAAAATTAATATCAACTTCGTCCACAAAATCCAATCTGATTTTTATATATATGTATAGATTTAATTAATTACGATTACGGATATTTTTCACAGGTCTGCGAGCGGACATGAATGGATCAACTGAGCCAGAGACTTGCGGAAGTGAACCCATCATTGAGACTCATGATCTCTGAGTAACATACATGAATTAACAATTTATAATATGTCTGATGTTCTTTAACAAAAAATTTATGTCTGGTGTATTGATACTAATTCTGTGTTTAGTCTCTCCTTTGCACTTTTGTAGTGTAACGATTTAATTGTTTGGTTATGTATTGTTCATATAAATATATCTGAAATTCTTCTGCATATAAAGCGAAATTTATCTATATATTGAGCCGTATATAGCATATTATAAGTGAAAGGTAATAAGTATAGAAAATTAAATAAAAAAGTAATAAAAGTAAAGATGAAGAAGAAGGGAACACAAGGGAACACACAGGTGTTTAACGTAGATGTGCTTATGTCCACGGACTAAGAACAATGAATTTATTAGTAAGGAGTATTATGAATGGGTTCTCATATAAGTACAATTTACAATGTATACAATCGGCTAACTTTCCTAATACTTACAAATCTACTAAAATTAAGACTTATTCTAAATTACAATAAATACAAATAAATCTAAATAGTTCCTAATAAAGATAATTATATATAAAACTTTAACTTTCCTTAATATTAAAACTAACTTTCCTAATAATAAATGCTGCTCGGGCTATATCAGTGCGGGACAAGATTTGGTGCATTATCTCTAGAAAAGAAAAGGATGAGGTGTGTCTGTTTGAAATGCTTTTGGTCAACGAACTTATTGTTGCTTTATATATAAGTACTCTATATAAACTCCATGGAGCTTTGGCATATCATTGGCACGAGAGATTTGGATTACTTCTGATCGATAACAAAGGACTAAATGGTGGATTTCATTCACCGAACGATCGGTCTGTTTTAGTAAATATCTTAATTTTTTGGAGATATATGTGGCTGTATCTTGATGATTGATGCTATCTATTTGGAAAAAATATATATAAGACATAATTGAAGATTTAGGCTTGTGATTTGATATGATTTTTGAGTGGGAAAGGAATAGGTATGCTTTCCCCCTCCTTTTGCCCCATACCAGCCTTACTTGAAGAAGGTTTAGAGTCTGGTAATCTCCACAAGGAGACTTTCCCTAAATCCTAATCAATTGTCAATTAAGAACTAAAAAAAAAAAAAAAAGAAATTCTTACAACATTATCAAAAT
Source organism: Ficus carica (assembly GCA_009761775.1). Taxonomy (NCBI): domain Eukaryota; kingdom Viridiplantae; phylum Streptophyta; class Magnoliopsida; order Rosales; family Moraceae; genus Ficus; species Ficus carica. The sequence continues at coordinate 7,183,593 of CM019742.1, read as the reverse complement.
TCAAATTAAATTCCTTCAAATTAACTAAAAATTTAACAACATAGTAATTAATATCTCACTAAACCAAAGCACAAAGTTCAAAAGAATGTAACGTCCTAAAATTTAAAATAACTAGTCAAATTCTCAAAAAACCATTGTTTTGAAGCGAGGGGAAGGGGAATTGCACCGATGGGAATCCATTTTCATGTTGTCGTCAGGGAGAAGGGCAGTGTCTTTCTGTCTTTTAACTTAAAAAATAAAAAACAAAAAACAAATAGAGGTATTGTTTTAGAAAAATTTCTTGAGATATTTTGTTTTACTTTACTTATAAATTAAAGTTTCTTATTGAAAAAAAAAAACTTTAAAAGTGTGGGTGTATAAAAAAAAATTGGATAGTTAGCTAATAAGTCCACATTAGAAAAGAGACTTACTTAAAAAATAATAATAAAAAAAAAAAAAGCATAAGGTCAAAATATAACACATGGAAAACCTTTATAATTATCTAAAATAAAAACAAAAGCAAAAGTCAAAAGTCAAAAGTTGAAGATTAAACTTCATATAAAATTATCGAAATATATGCAAAATATTTCTAGGCACTTTTTGCATATTTCACTATTTAATTATATCGTCTTTGTATACCCTAGGGATCTCCATTGTTTGTATCGTCTGGATCAGCAAGTGGAAGAGGATTATACATTCGTCTATTTGTCGATACGATGGAATTTTATTTTCATCATGATCATCTGTGTGGTATATTTAATTATATAAACGAGAAAAATATTGTTTGTCATCTCTTCCAAACTTAACCACAGTCAAATTTTGTTTTACTAATCTTAGTCTATTAATATATTCAAGTGCCTTGAAAAATTAACTTCACTGTACATTTTCATAATTCATGATTTTTTTTTTCAATTTCGAGTTGAGGAGATTCGAACTCTTCATTTTATGAGGAAGTCAGATATAAAATTATCGCTAAGTTGCATCTGCAATAATTTTTAATTGATAACAGTGGTAAAATTCAAATGATTATCTAGCAACTACTATATATATATATATATATATGAAAAATTATCTTTTACTTTTGTAACACCGTCAGTAGATTCTTTTTTTTTTTTTTAATGCTTGCAGTACTCATGCTTAATGTAATGATGGATGAGCGGTTAAAAATTTATATATTTCAATCTTTTTTTAGAGTGTTCATACATAAAAATGTTTCTTGAACTAGAAGAAATTAGAGAAATATTGAAATCTGATTAAGACATCAGGGACAAAACTAAAAAGTAAAGCAATCTTTAGGAGCAATCTTTAGGAGTTAAATTGATATACATTGTTTATTACACTAATTCAAAATTATATAAGGGAAGAGTTGACATTTATGAGCAGATTAGCGCCGATATCTGGGCCCACCTCTCGTTAATCCAAGACAGACAACTGCCTCGTCTTAATTACGGGTTGACTGATCAAGTAGGTTTGGGTCGCTCACTAATCTAAATTGCTATTTAATTAACTTGCCAAATATTTATAACCCAGTTTTTGTTATACGTTTTCTTCTTCCTCGTTAAAGATTCCTTATTCTTGTTGATCTTTTTTGCTTCCTTTTGTTTTGTTTTGTTTCTGTTGAAGACTTCGAGACTGTGAAGCAAATTGCAAAATTATATTCTAATAAATAAGACTTTCTAACTCCCAACAATCTTATTGCGACAGAAATCTTTGACTAAACTTACACTCCCAATTTTTTTAGAAAAAATGAGTTGGTGATCTGTTCATTAAATTGACAATTACAAGGAATAAAAACGAATAATACTAAAAGCTGGCTCAAGCCAATCTGTCTTTGAACTGTTGGAAAGTACACACACCGCTTAACAAACATGAGACAGTTAATTTTAATAATTGTAACTGAAAAATTAAGGTAATCATGATCAGCTTCTAAAATGGTGAGAATAATTAATACGTATTTCCATATTAAAAGAAGTAATTATGAATTGGAACCAATCAATTATCAGCTTACCGATGATTTATAATGCATAACCCATTACTTCAATTAGTTGTTCTAAACTATAGGTTGCCTAAATTGGTCTATATGCTTCGATTATGCTATTAATTCGAATATTATAAAGATATTAGTGACCGTAAAACTCTAGGGCCGTTGTGGACCAAGCTAGGGTTTATGCAAAAGACGATATAAGTGAGATCTAATACAAAAAGATTTGCATAACCTATTTGTGGGTTAGGCACTTGGGAGGTCCATATGCATCCAAAATCACAGACAGTCTCATGGCTCCTTTATCCTTGAGCTTTATCTTCAACATTTTATTATTATTATTATTATTATTATTATTATTATTACTACTACTACTTTAGCAACTTTATGAGATATAAATATAGTATTAGAAAGGCAGTGAGTTATGTACAGATCACTTGTTTTTTTGGCAGGGAAAAGATATGGGAGCAGCTAAGCTAGCTAGGATCAAAAAAGTCATTTCTATAATGCGTTACAGGAAACATTATTGGAGCCCCAATTTGGTCGTGTCATATTGTACTTCTGGTGATAAACTATTTTGTAATGAGATCTCCTGTTGATATTTTTGGTGTGTGTTAATATGCTCGTAAGATGCTTTTCTTGTTTTGCCCTTCTCTTATACCAACTACAGTCGTCCTACTAGTAAAGGTCCCACATACCCACTTTCCCACAAGTAATGACTTTCAAAAGCTCATCAGCTCACACCCAACTCAATAATTTGTTGAGTTAAAAAAAAAAAAGAAAAAAAAAAAGAAAGAAAGAAAGAAAGAAGATTATAGATGTCATTCTAGCCAACCCGTCATTTTTAAAGAACTTTTGAGATCATCAATAGAACAGAAATGACTTGACCTAAATTTACTTAAAAGATTAAGGTCAGTTTCATTGTAACCATTATATATAGGTTTAATCAACACCCATTAATCGGGAAAATTAAAGACTTCAAGACTGTGCAATGGAATATCAAACGTTGAACCTATTCTAAGAGAAGAAGAAAAAAAAAAAAAAAATTTCTAACCCCTAAAAAAAGTTTGCATGCCATAATTCATGTATGATCTTTCTAATTTTTTTTTCTTCCATTTCTTTTTAAGTAGCTGAAAGATATTAATTTATGTACGATGGTTCTAAATATTTGATATGATGTGGGTATAATCGCCGAAATGCATGGCTTCTATTTATTGATTGGTGAAAACAACCACACGGCTATAATTATTTGACCATTGAGGCAAAAAGTATTTATATATATATATATATATATGGCTAACGTATTGTTGATTTTCTTTTACGAACTCGAAATTCTTATTTTGGTGTCAAATAGGGGTTATGTTCTTTTTTTTTTTTTTTTTTTTTTTTGGATTTTCAAGTGCTGATTATTTTTTCTTTTGAATCTTTCCCACTAAAAGGATATATAAGGTCTTTCTCCATATATTTCTTCATATATTTTCACCATTGTCATTTAAGGTGGTTAATGATTCCGCATTCGGATGTAGCTAGGCGACAGATTTATGGTAGGTAGTCCTACTTTGTTATCAAACCAACACTGAAGGCTAATCAGTAATTAAGTTGTTCTTAAATTGATAAATTTCACCTATTGATAATAGTTATCGTTTCGTTGAAAAAAAAAAAAGGAAAGAAAAGAAAAGAATAAGTAATTAAGCAACCTCAAAGTCGACAGCACACATGGTATACATATACGAATAATGATAAGCATAAGTAAGACATCAAGTAGTACTTGACGAGCTAATTAAAAAGGGTAAGACATTTATGACCTTTCCATGACCAGCTTAATTTCATATTATGAGGAAAGGGGCTAGGAGGGAAAGAGATGCAATCATAACATGAACCAAATTTAATTTTATCAGAGTGACTAGCTATAATTTGATGGACATTTCGTTGTCTAATAAACCCAACTCTAATATCTATACAACTTTTAATGCTAACACAAATTAAAAAATCGAAAATGAAATATGCTGTTATATTTTTATACTTTCAACATATCAGCTTTATCGAAATTTGAAGAAGAAGAAGAAGAAGAAGAAGATATTCCTAAGTAAAATCCCCGAATGAAACCAAATAGAAAAAATTCATCTCCCTGAAAAAATGAGTGAAAAATCTCCAAGAAACTGAAGGTGCATAAAACTCCATGTATAAGTCAAGCTTGACATTAAGTATATCATTGTATTAAGGGTTTTCTCACCTCCTAAACTTAAATTTTGACATTAATATAAAAATTTAGCATTATATAGTAGAGATCGATACTCTAACAAATACAATTAGTCTTTTTTTTTTTTTTGTCCTTTTTCTTTTCTTTTTCTTTCTTTTTCTTTTCCTTTTTAAGTAAGTTCAGTTAGGCAAATTTGATGGTAACAATTTGACATAACACGTGACTGTCCCCGGCCACTCCCCGGCCGAGACATTAGTGTCAATTTTAGATTAGTATTACACTTTAATATTAGTCAAAAAATATTTGTAGCAATGTTTTTAAGGAAATAAGTATATACATATTTTTAGAGGTTTGTGGGAGCGGACGGTTCTTGTTTGCATACTAAAGTACACCCAAAACAAAAGCAAATCATATATTTACATATATATATATATATGAGCCAATATATATAGTCCTGAAAATAAAATAAAGCAACATATAAATTCTCGTTCTTATCCTCCATGCTTTGAATAATTTTATGTGAAAAGATTTGTGGGAATCTTTAGCCCATGGAAGATCTCCCATTCTAACAAACGCATCTACACAATACTATATACTATACTATATACTTTTGCCTCTCTCCATTAATAATTAACTTCCATCTATTTCGTCTACGGCGAAGGTTGACGAGTGAGGCCTTGAGGATTATGGCCTCTTTCCAATATTTTTCGTCTAATAGTAATAATAATTATAATACTTCCTACCAACAAAACATAATCCCACAGGATCTGATCATCCCCACCCGTACTGCTTTGGTGGAACCCAATATTATTGATTTCGCCAGCAAGAATATTATGGGAAAAGGGCGGTCCGGGAGAAGATTATTAGGACCTAATCTTGATTATGAGGACGATGATAATAGTAATAAGAAGAAGATGATGCACAGAGAAATCGAGAAGCAACGAAGAAAAGAAATGGCTGCCCTACACGCTCTGCTCAGATCCCTAATCCCTCTTGAATTTATCAAGGTAAATTAATATAAATTATGAAGATCTCTTCAATAATCATATGATTTTCTTCATATACGGTTTATTCCAAGCCCCCCCCACCCACCCCCCCCAAAAAAAAAAAAAAAAAAAAAAAGGAGTAACCCCTCGATCAGATTTTTATTTCTCTTCTTTTCTTTTTTTCCCCCCCTCATATTGATTAATCCCAATTTTCGGTTGCTTTATAATTTGGTTTTTACTTTTAATATTAATTGCTTTACATTTCTTTCTATTCAATAAATTCTGAGTTGAGATCTTGGGGTGGGATTAGGAAAAAAAAAAAATGGACTAGCAAATACATGTCTAAATAACTATTCTATAAAATTTGGTTTTTAGGGAAAGCGTTCGATGTCAGATCACATGAACGGAGCTGTGAATTACATCAAGCGCTTGCAGATGAGGATCACGGAATTGGGTGCCCGGCGAGATGATCTAAAGAGTTCCAATTTGAGAGCCATAGGCTCAGCTATAAGTGGAAGCGCAAGCGACCACCGTGCAACGAGCACGTGTGTGGCGGTCCACCCTTGCTCGGCCGGTGTTGAGATTTTGTTGAGCTGCGGTAGCTCCAATAATATTGTAGGGCAAGGTTTGCCCCTATCAAGAGTGCTCCAACTACTGCTTGGACAAGGACTTACTTTAGTTAGTTGTGTTACCACCAAAGTGTCTGATGTGCGGTTATTGCACACCATCCAAGCCGAGGTACATGATTACAATAATCTCAACTCAGTTTATTCTAATTAAAATCTTTGTATGAAATGAAAATGACTGTTTGTGTACCTTGATTCCATCTGTTTCACAGGTTACTGATCCAGAAAGTATGAATTTACCCGAGCTGCAACAGAATTTAAATGTAACGATCTCGTCTTGGAATAAATCTCCCTAGCTAGTAGTAATGCATCTCCTTTTAGATTTTCTTGGAACTGCTATATATATATATATATTTGAACTTTCTGTGGCACTGAATTTCCTCTTTTTCACTGAAGATCCCTTTTGCAGGTTTAATTTTCTTTATGAAATGTCAAGAATGTTAGCTAGGACTGTCCACATAGATGCAAATATATATATATATGTGTGTGTGTGTGTGTGTGCGCGTATTTACATATGCATTTCCATATATTTGTGTGTCTGAATGTATTCTTGTGCATGATCACCTAACTTATTGCAAAAAATAAAAATAAAAAAAATGAAAAATAAAAAATAAAAAATGAAAAAACTTAAGAAAGCTCTATAGCGGCCGGGATAGGATGAGAAATGCTTTTAGTGACTTAGATGGTAACTAAACTTGGTTACTAGGTGATACTTGTTTTTGGGGTGAATCTGTAGTGTTCTAATAAGATCGCAAAAATATATTAATTTTGTTTGTGTGTTATACTAGAGTGCTTTAACTAGTTGTCATTAGGGTGAATCTATAATGAATGTATGGTTCTTGTTTTTTTTTTGTTATCTCGTAAAATAATTTACCATATATGTCAAGGGAGGAGAATGGTTTTCAATGGCTCCACCAATATTTCAGAAACAAAAATAGAGAGCTCTTTGGTAGCCATATTGTAAATTTGAAATGATCAATATATATTTTTTTAATATTTGATCAAGAATATCTTACTTCAATCGTATATGGATCATAATAGGTGGACCATCCCACTTATATGTATATGCGTGTGTGTGTGTGTGTATGTGTGTTTATATGTACAGATATAGATATATGCAATACAGGATGGACCACCAGATGCTTGATCAAATATGCATGCTGCTTTAATATATATATATATATATTTACAAGTACTTGTTCATCATCAATCATTCACTTTCTACTTCTAATCGAAGATGCATGCATTTGCTATTGGATAATCATCCGACTTATCTACATACTGCAAGTAAAATAGTCCTCTTTTCATAATCTATATAGCCTACTTTCGGACACAAAAATAAGGAATACAATTTATGGAAAAAAAAAAAAAAAGAATACAAGTTTATGACTTTGAGAGATAAATGTTGACAGTCTCCTTATGAGCTACAATTGAAAATCAGACAAAGATAATCTAAACCAATCCGATAATTAATTTCCTCCTACAGTTAAACATCATGAGCCAAGCTTTGGAAATAATAAGTGCTGATTGTTGAGACTGAGCAAACTTGCATGTACTTCTATAACTAGTCTCTTCAGGATATATAGATGTTTGATGGCAAGGCATTTATTGTTTCATTGATTAGTATGTTGAGTTTCTCTTTCTGCATATGTTTAAACGAAAGCACGACCATTGTCCATGCATGTAGTACTGAAAGTCGACATTTTTTAATATCAAGAACATGGAAAGATCATATTAATGTATATATATTATCGTTCCTCATGTCATGTGTTCTGCCAAGAAAGTGTAGCGTGATAGAATAATTTTACTGTTTACAAAAATCAATAATCTGAGGAGTGTTAAAGATACCAACTGTAATCAAACTTTCGAGTACCAACTCACATATTAGAGAGTTATCATCATTTTATTAATAGATTTGATGACAATTAACTTTTAAACACCTACCAATAAAAATAAAAATAAAAAAAAGGACAAGTCACATGTCACATAATTATTGGTACTCAAAAATTAAGATTAACGGCCAGACAGTTGGTCACTTTTTATTCATGAAATGGGTTGAATTGGTATTAGTCTGGATACAGCAAAACAATTCTATATTAACAACTCTAACAAAAAAGTTCTAGTGATCTGCGTTTTAGTTAACGAGTTGTTTAACAATCTCGAAGAGGAAAAAGGAAAAGGAAAAGGAAAAAAAATATGCAAAGATGACTAATAATAAGGAATATTAATTATTTCTCCATTTATGAGTTGTGTTTTTGAAGTGTTCTACTCCGTTCTTATGGCTGTTTTCAAATATGTGAAATACCTTTAATTTTTGTTGAAGAAGACTACGGATCTTAGACTACGAATATATGACAAAAGAAAGTAATAGGTTTCAATAAACTTACAATACTGATCGTAAAAAACTGTTCATCTAAGTTTTTAAATGAGTGAAATGTCACAACATGTCAATATAATGTTTATCTTAAGTTTTTGTTATCTTCTACTTATCACAAAGCATATACCAAAAAAAAAAAAAAAAAACAAGAAGAAGAAAGTTTGAACATATAGAATCGAGTGAGAGAATTACATCAAGTTTTGTCTTATAGTGGTTTGCTTTCAACCCTTGTTATTAATTAATTCAACATTATTGAAACAACGAAAAAAGTCGAGCCAAAAAGACAAAATATACCAAAAAAAAAAAAAAAGCAGTAATAGTAAGTCAGTTTATATGCATTAGCCTTATGATATTGACTGATCAAATATGCATATCAAGCTGGTAACAAATCTTCTAAGCGGAGAAGGGTTTTTTTTTATATATATATATATATTATTATTTTTTTATACAAGAGACGGCAGGTTTTGGGTGGGACAACATTGACAACGTCTAAAAGCTACAGCAGAAAAATCACATCAAGCATTTTTGGCATTGAGGCTGTTTTTAGATTTTCAAAGATTTACAGGATGTTTGGCATTGAGGCTGTTTTGAGAATTTTAGTATTGTAGTTTTAAAAAATAGTTCGTATTTGAATATGATTTGTAAATGATATTACCGCTGGAGTTTTTCCATTTTCAGAAAAAGAGTATCCTACTACTAGATCGAAGGTCGCAATTAATGGATCATTTAAGGGACAAGTGTAAATAAAGGAATAGCTTAAAATAACCTGTTGCAAGCTTGACAAAAGCATGATATTATAAATTATATGCTTTCATTTTTTTTATGTTATTTAACTTTTACATTGATGTATTAATTTATCCCTTGAGTAAAAGTAATGTTGTTTTTAGAATTATTTTTTATTACAAAATTAAAATTACATCTTTATAATTTTGGTGTAAAAAATTTTGTGAATGTTGACCTTAATGTTAGAAATAAAAGCAAAGAAAAGAAAAGAAAACTCGCACACACATTTTCATGTTGGAGGTATAGAGACACGACCTTAAACACCAACTACGCTTAGAATCGTTATACTTCATATAGGATATCCCTTTTGTACATTTAATCATCGTGGTTAATCTTGTTTCGTAGCATTATATTTCTTTTTTTCTTTATTTTCTAAAGGACTGTAAATAATGATGATAAAAAAAATGAAAAAGAAAAAGAAAATGATGGTGGAGATCCTTTAAGCAACATTTTGAGAACATCTTTAAATACAAGTAAAACACAAAGATGTTACCAAACAAGCACGGTCGATCGATGTTGTCCGTAATTTTTAATATGTTGCCAAACTAAATACGGTCGATCGATGTTTGACTGTAATTTTTAATCCTTTGAAAATAAATAATAATAATAACTTGCACCCTCAAATGAGAGTGCATGAACCAATATCTCTCAGTCCTTGTTATTTCTTATTTATTTTTTTGGTGTGTTTGGAATGGGTATTATAATAAGCAAATGTTGATTAAATTAAGGATAATTACTAAATATGGCTTCTTTTTTTTTTTTTTTTTTTTTTTTTTTTGGTATTGCTGTTGGGAGAGGTTACATATATGATCATCAGCTTTTGTGTTGCCGGATTTTCATCCATGGCCACGATTTCCTCGGATCCACTAATCAGTTTCTTAAATCTTTAATCCATATATAAATCTTATACGTATAATAATCAGTGTCCCATGTTGTTTCTAATAAAACACCACTAATGAGTCCAAAGCTATTGCTTTGGATCTAGACTAATACTACAGTGTATATAGAGGATCGGCTTTACTAATTCTTATTACTGTTTTAACTAATATTATTTTTTAAAATTTTTAATTATTTTAATATTTTAATATTTCGGAAGAGGATCAGCTTTGCTTTATCATCCGGGTATCGTACACGTAATAGTTCCTTCACACAATCCTAACCACTGTTTATAATTATATAATAAGACAAAATACAATTTGTTAGAGAAAAGCAAAGATATGAAACAGCTAAGCTAATCTCGAGTCATTATGCTGCTTTAATTAAAATCTAAATATAACTAAATTTCTTTAATTTCCTTTCCTTATTATACACAAAACGGGGAATAATTAATAGATTCCATATCTTTGTCCCGATACTGTTGATGTTGCGGCTCCTCTACTATGAGATTGCTTGCGTATTCTATGCCCATATCTTCCTTGTGATCACATTATGACAATTCTTTTGAAGCAATACTTATTTTTCGGAAACACAATTTTAAATCAAAGAAAAATTGTTTGATTCAACAATACATATAAATATACACACACATATATATGTGCATGTGTTTTAACTATTAAGAGGATCATTCCCATTTTATAAGTCAATTTTCCAACATCATTTGGATTATAAGCTTTAACGTAGTACTCTTACTTATACTCTTACTTATAACTTGTCAATTTAAAATTCTTCTTTTTTGACTAAATAAGGTAAATTCACATTAGTCTATATAACCACGTTTTGACCGGATCAATATTTTACTATTGATCTCTTTTTCATCCCCCCCCCCCCCCCCCCCCCCCCCCCCCTCTTTTTTTTTTTTCCCTCCTCCCATTCTCTCTTTCTTAAATGAAAACAGTGGTGTGCACTCCAGAAATTAATATGAAACAACATATATATAGTGCTGTGCGAGAACTTGAACTGTTATGACAATAAACAATTTTGTTAAATTTTTTTTCGAAAGAAATTGTTATTTGTTGTTGTTGTTGTTGTTTTTTTTTTTTTTTTTTTTGCTTGCTGAGTAAAATAAATTGTGATTATGCTGGAAATTAGTAATGCCCTTTCCTTTAAGGATCTTCCTAAATCATCTAGTACTAATAAGGAAGAGTTGTGATTATGCAAACCAATTATCAGGCATTAGGTGTACAACCTAGTAATAGAACTTCTATCCCGTGGTATGTGTAAAGATAGAGCACTTTTATTCATTTCGAGAAGGTTAAATCACATTCCGATGTGTCAAGAATTTTAAGTTAAAAAAGAAAAACTAGGACTCTCAGATAAATCTAATTCAAAAACGAAAAAAAATAATAATAATAATAAATTAAACTCTTTTATGAGTAGCATAGAAATTCTATACATGACTTGATTTATGCACCGACTAATGACTATTGGTCCACCAATTATGTGTGAAATGGCCGCAATTGGTTCAGTAAAAAGGTTAAAGCAAAATTGTAAAGAAGCTGCTTTAACAATGGCCACGTTTTACATTACCCTTGACTATAAGAGATTGCAAATAGTAATGATATTTAAATATTATATCACATCCCATCACAGACCTCAGTTATTGTCTTTTAGCTCATTAATCAAATGAAAACATAAACAAAGAAAGAGAGAAATTTTTTATTAAAAAATAATAATAAAGAAATAGAGAAAAAATTAAAAATTAAAAATTAAAATAAAATAAAATAAAAGCTTTGAATTATTCTTGCAGATAATATAGAGAATCATAGTCTTGCTTCAACCTTTCCTTTCCACCAAATCAAGCAATAAGTATTGGTATCCCAGATCTCCTCCATTCCCCACCAAGAAGATATTGGTGATCCACAAAGATCTGGTTCTTTGATCAATTATCAGCACTACTAATTGTGTGCTACTGGGAAATAATTATCTTCCCCCATGGATATGGGAAGAGGCCAGCACCATAAAACCCTATTCTCCACCTCCAACATTAACAACAGTACTACCGAAGGAAATGTCGATGACGATGAGAGGAAGATCATGCGCAGAGATAACGAACGCCAAAGAAGGCAACAAATGGCGTTCCTCAATTCCTCACTTAGATCACTTCTGCCTCTTGAAATGATTAAGGTCAAGAATATATAATTAACCTCTATTTCTGATTATTCTACTTTTACTGGTTCCCTAATTCGCTTGTGCAAATTTACTAACCCTAGCTTGTTTTTAATCACAATTATTACCAAGATTATCACGCCGTAGATGCTTTGGTGATCAATTTTTTAAGTGCTTGATTATCATTTGTAGATTATTATGATCTCATGCTCTCGTGTCGAGTTTCTTTTCTTCTTTTTTTTCCCACAAGATAAAATAGTTTTTAATCTTCTAGGGTTTTCTTGATGAGCTTCTTGCAGGGCAAGCGTTCAGTCTCGGATCACATGCACGAGGCTGTAAATTACATAAACTACATGACGAACAAGATCGAAGCACTGACAATAAAGAGAGATGAACTCAAAAGTTCTTTCGATTCGAGTGCACAAACTACCGATCCTGGAAGTGGAAGCTACAATCCAGAGAACCGTTCGCCTAACTCCGTCGTAGTTCGCCCTTGGTTGGACGGAATAGAGATTGTTATTAGCAGTCCTTTCGCCCTATCAAGAATGCTTGAAATATTGCTCAAAGAAGGACTCGACATTGTGGGGTGTGCTTCCACCAAAGTGAATGGGGGATTAATTCACACTATTCAGTCCGAGGTACGGAGCTTACGTAATTAACACACTTTTTAAACAAATTTTTTTCTAAATTTGTATATCATCTTTGAAAATATTTCATGACATTTTTTTCACAGGTTAATGATCCGAATAATACTAGCATTGATCTATCTGAGCTGCAAGAAAAACTGTATGCTATCTTGTGCAGCACTTCCCAATGACTTTAGGATCCACCTCCTTGGGAGTATGATGGCTACACTTTTTTTTTTCCCCTGCATTGCTTTGGTGATCTGGAAATTGATCATGATGCTGATCAACTTATTTAGTTGATAGTACTCCACATCGCATATGTGTGTGTGTGTGTGTGTGTATATATATATATATATATTTATATCTGATCTTTGGACCTCTGTTGTACTCTAATTTGTTTGTAGAAATTATGATGGATATGGATTATAAAAAATTTGTTTGAAGAAGTTATAATGCATATGGATTATTAAAAGATAATAATAATGGAAAAGGAAATTTGAAGATACTTTTTAGAACTTTATGCGTCCATATCTACCTCTATCTAGCAAATTTAGAAAAGGTTTAATTTATAAAAAATTAAAAAAAAAAAAAAAAAAAAAAAGAAGAAGGAAAAGGTGAACACGTCTTCATGCATAGAGATGATAATTACTTCGTGCATAAACTGCATATTTTGACTCTGCAAGTGCATTATATTGTTTCATTATAATGATCTTTTGTCCATGATGTCGTTTTTGTTCTACATGAATTGACAGTTCACGGTTAGATGCGATACTACCAACTCAATTAATTGTGCAAGTATAGCTTTGGTAAACGTAATAGTAATTTTAAGTATTGTTATTGCATGAAGTACCATAGAAGTAGCTTAGTTAATTTCTCTTGATTCAACTTATTATCTGTTTGGGTATGTTGTCTTTATGAGCATCTTGGATTAGTCGAGAAAGATTGAAGGAGAGCTCAAACCTCTGACCTTGTGGCTAAAATGGGTAAGTTTGTAAGGACCGAGGTTAGAACCCCGGACCTGGGACCTGAGGAACACCGATCGAGTAGACACCATGAGCACCAAGCCGCACCTGGTGCTGTGGATTAATCGAGTAAATTCATCTATGATTATCTCTGATAATTTTTTTTCGTATCATTCGTATGTCATGTTTAGGAAGAAGAGTAAAAGCTAGCAAAGAAATTTTACAAGCTACTAATTCATTGCAATGTTAATTAGGTCTTAAACCAGACATCAAATGCTTGCATAGATTTAATTTTGAGAGTTATTGATCAAATATTCATGAAAATACGTTTTAAGTCTATTACCATGAAATCCATAAACGAGTCTTTCCTAGGCCGAGAAGTTTCCTAATTCCTCTCTTGGGCATCCTATATTGAATGGAACAAACAAATAGGTTTGATAACCATTTTAAAGTTTTGAGTACGATAGTTAATAATTTGTTAAAGGAAAATTATTCATGTCATGAAAATTAAATTTTCATGATGTATCATGATATTAAAAAATAATTTGTTAAAGATAACAAAGTAGGGATAAAACAGTAATTTCAGTTTTGTAAAAGAAAATTTGAACATTTCAACATTCATAAATATCATGATAAAACTTTTTACGATAGTCATTGTTGGAAGATTATCTATTTGAAGGCTTAGTTTTCTTCTAGTGTATATGCCTCTTAGTGCGTTAGTACAAGAAAATATTTACATCAAACTTAATGAAGTTTTATATCATCCCTTAATATAATTACAAATATTATCTTTACGTCTCTAACTACTTGTTTCAAGCTTCTTTTTTAAGTAAACAACACAACATGAGGGCTAGCTAGTTAAACTAGTATTTTCCAAATTAATATTAAACCATTAGTTACATTAATTACCTGCAGTGTAAAGACAGTTATAAACTTTATAACTACTAGGTCTGTATATGCTGGCTGCAGAAGCTTCAAGTCGTACTCTCTACTAGATGATGTTTGTCAAATTTCATCTTCTTGTTAGTTATTTTCTAGTGATCACAACTCACAGTTTGCTTCTCCGGTTGCACATTTTATTTCGCTAAGAGTCGTATTTTTATATGAATTTGTTCTGTTGTAAAGCTTGTGGTTACTAATATAATCTACCAATAATTTCACATTTCCACAATAAGCAGTAGAGTATATATCAAAAAGTTCAAAAAAATATAAATAAAGCTCGATTACAAAGACATTCCAAACTTAATTACTAATTATAACTATGAGTAGCTCAATCTTCAAATTCCTGAAGTTTGTGCTCCTCATTAATTTCTGTCTCTTATATATGCATATTCTGCATTTTCTTCATGCAGCCACTTCGTGCTTGGGTAAAAGTATCTATTTTAAGAAAACTTTTATTATCTAGTCATTTTTCCCACATAAACCTAGATATAAGAAATGGTAACTCTATCGTTACTAAGATTTTTTTCTTTGAACTAAAGTTAATTAATACTTAATTCATACCTTTATATTCCTTTGAAGAAGCCAATAAATTTTCTTGCTTGTAAGTTATAATAACTGTCTAGACTAGCTTTTATTGTCCGATATTGCCTAGGAGAGAGATGTATAAGTACTGGGACTTTGTAATATTTTATAAGGATATTTCTTTACTCACGTGTATATAAATATGTGTGCGTGTGTGTGTGTCCCACTTTTACAATACTTCTGCAAAATGCAAATGTTTGCATGAGAGTGCAGTGGGATATTATTCTAACTTGGATTATAAATGAAACTAATTAAAAGAGATGACATGGTAATTTATTTCTTTAAAGTAGAATGCCTTTGATTCTTGAACTTTGATATATATCGAAATAAAAATTTTCTATCCATAAATGACCTTGCAATTGCACTTAATTGTTTCGTACTGGTTATCTGTGAAAATGACCATACCTTATAAATATATATATTGATTTGCATTTTTCCAAAATATTACTCCATTAATTTGTGCTTCTTCTTGAATAAAAGTTTTTTGCATTTATTTGTGAAGTAAAAGATGATATAACCATATTATCAAATATATATGTGTATGTGAGTACAGCATATGTATCCTTAAACTATCTGAGTGTTGCCGATATACTTCAAAGAAAAAATTGTTTGCTAAACTAATTCATTCTTTTATCACTGTTGTAATTGATTTAATAATGGGGGTTAAATAATATTATTTTTAACTATACAATTGATGCAGATATTTTAATTGGAATAAGCTGGTAAAATAAAAAACTAATTTCAAGTTCAGCTAATTTTGAGAAAGTTTTCCGAATTAAAAACACCAATTATTATTCCATTCTTCACTTGTTACACTTCTGTTCATGGTTGTTAACTTGCACAATCTTTATTCACATTTTAAAGTAACAATTATACTGAAATTTGTCTTTCGTTTTTATCAATTATATAGTATTGACACCCTTAATTTGATCGAACTTAATTATAAAAATACTCCTCAACCCCTGAAAATTTTTAAAATACGTAAGATGCCTCTGAAAACGATATTATAAAGGGGAAAAATAAAGTTCCAAACACTAAACTTGTAAAAAATGTTGATTTAATATCTCCAACACTATATATAGGAACATTTTCATTATGTATAACTTTTTTGTTTTCCCTAAAACTCGGGCTCATTTATTTTAGTGAGCTCTATCTATTAATCTATGTCACATTCGAAGAACCCTTGTGAGATGTGGTTTCATGGCCATGGGATACTAAATAAGGCCATTTATTCTTGGGCCATTATCCCACTTGGGGAGTTCAAATTAAAATCAAGGAGAATTAGGTGGTGAATAAATAGCCCAAAAAACCCATCAGTTTAGTTTTAGTAATCCAAGTAGCCTAAAAGGTCCATTGTTGGACCTTCCTAGCCCACAAAACATGCACAAAATCTTTTTTTTTTTTTTTTAAATGAGAATAAAGAACGAATTTTAGAAACTTCTCGTATTTGTTAAAGGATAAGGGTCTTCACCCGTCCTGTGGTTATAAACAGGAGTCACAATACCAAACAAACCCGTACATATTCGGATTTCTGACTCAGTTCTGCGGTGAAAATCAAAAAGTTTCCAAAAAGGGACAAAATGTTGGAGTTGAAGTTTCTAGAGATAGTATGTTGAAGTTGTTTTGTTTAGTCAAATGCCTCCTAGGACTTCTCAAAAATAAAAATAAAAAAACCCAGGTCACATGTTAAAACTATAACAACTATCACAAACAGATATGACAAAAATTAATTAGAAAAAAAATACATTTATAAAATATTGTGTTTCTTAAGTTCCACATTCTACCTCATTAATTTCGATTTTTTTAAACTTTGCAATGAAAAATTTCAAAGACTCCAAACTACTTAAAAAAAAAAAAAAAAAAATAGCATGACAACCTAGTTAGTCATGTTCACCTTCATCACTCTTATATCCCCCAACCCTCTCAATTCCACTTATTAGAAACCTAGAAATCACTTAAACCCTTCATCAAGTTGATAATTCTCAACCCTATGTAAATCCAAGTTGCACCTCCTATCCACCAAGAAAATATTTGTCTATTTCAGATCAGGAAATTCTGTGTGCGCCGTCAGAGAAAATTCAAGTTATATATAAACAGTCTTATTATCACATTAGCTATTTAATTTCTCTCCCCTATACCATACTGAATTCAATCTTATATTGGGCTTCTTTTTGCTATTTTACTTGTTTTTGAGGTTATTATACTTCCCAAACAAAGGACTCTAGAAAGCCATCCTTCTTCGGCCCTCGTTTAGAAATCAACAGCACCTGCATGAACCTCATGTCCGCTAAGTCTAACTAGTCACATCATACTTGCCGAGTTATTGGGGGCACTAATAATTCCCAAGAGAAAATTTGAATTTTATTAATTGATCAACTTTTTCTTTTTCTTTTTTTTTTTTTCATTTATTGCATTTATAAAAACCATCTTCTCAAGCCTTTCATTAGTTTTTTTCTTTTTTTCTTTTTTCTTTTTAAACTTCTCTCTAGCCTTTTGACCTCCCTTTGGTCATCTTATGAATTAGGCCTTTTTTTTTTTTTTTTAATTTAAAAACGTGGACATATAGGCAGCCAAAATGCTAGAGAGAAGAAATTAAAAAAAAATGAAAGCAAGAAAGATGCAAATAAAAGGTTAGAAACATATCAGAATAAACAAAAAAAAAAATGATAGAAAAACGACCATGGCCCTAAAAATATCTGTTCATTGTTGTATAATGTTTATGCATCAAAATTATTGTTCATGCAAATTTTTAGTGATTAACACCTTTTCCCACTTTTTCAAGGTATTTTAGGTACTTGCGAAAATTCTAATAGGTAAAGGGGTCGTGCCACTATAATTAAGTTCGGTCAGGTATATACAATAAGATATTTGCAAAAGTCAAGAGGTATCGAACATAATTTCTTATTTAAAAATATTTTTGTTCAAGAAAAGAGTTGGATATTCATGTTTTTCCTGACGTATGAACAAATTAAAAATTGATATTTGTAATTAGTAAAATACAACTTCAAATTATAAAATAAGAATAATGATCATTTATGAAATTTAGAAGTTTGCTTATACAACTAATTAAAAATTAAAGTGTAATAACTTTTGGGGACATGTATTGTACTCATGATTATTGAATTAAGTGAACTTAATTGGACTGCCCCAAAGGGTCATATGCTATTCATGAAATTCCGAAATCAGAAGCTTGGCGTTTTGTCCTCTAGTACGATAGCTTCCAAAAGCAAAATTAACTTCTTTTTTGTCCTTAAACAAGTAAAAAGTTTGTGATGAGTGGGAAAATTAGAAATAAGAAAATAGGCTAATTTAGGAAACAAGGATGACCTTGCAAATTATAAAGGTAGTCTACTCACCTTAAGTCGAGTTTCCAAAATTTCAACTTCTTATAAATCCATGTAAACATATACTATAACTTACCTTTCAATTGCGTTGCAACATTTTCACACGTAAAAAATTGCTACAATGACAGCCGTATTTTTGTGACTTTTCTTATTCTATGTTCACATACTGTTCCTTGTTTCATTATCGACGCTTGGAACTCAAAAAATAATAATAATAATAATAATAATAAATAAAAAGGTCCAAAGTATAAAGTCTACTTCTTTAGTTCCTTTCATATTCATCCAATATTTGAACAAGAAGGATTATTCCACAATTTCAAAATTTCTCACTAAATAGATAGCTTTTCTATTGATAACTATGAACCCTCTTAATTAATTTCTTAATTACTAATTTAAGAGTCAAAGTTATTGCCCTTTTTTTCAAGTCTTACCCATTAATTATATTTGTATGTATATATTCAACTTCTTGTCGGAGCTAATATAATTTCCCAAATATATTGTTTGAGTACAGATAATTGTAGGGACACGTGTACGATATGGCATGCTCACTTCACGAAATGTATATATACCCACATATATTATACATATACATATTCCCAGCTTGAACAATTAATTGATTACTCTCACTCCAATTGCTGAAGGGTCAGGATTTATTTGCTAGTAGGACTGGGCTAAGTTCATGTTCATCGCTGGATTAATATTTATGGTGTCACTTTCAATTGAACAAATAATAAATAAATAATCAGGAAATATCATATTATAAATACTAGCTGTATGTTTTCATTGTCCAAGTATAGACTACGTATAAGAGATAAAGTATTCACAAGAATGTGCAATTAACAAATAAAAAAAATATGTGACGTCTCCAATGAAAAAAATGTATATAATTTATAGCTTTAAGTTAAAACATATATAATATAACAAATCACTATAATACATCGGCTTGAGAGCTGTTCATGAACAGCCTAGCTAAATTAAGCATGTCCTCACCGTTGAAAACAACCAAATTCCTTGACTTCCAAGAGGTACCCTCTTGTGTTCACCAGAAGACTCTTTCCTTAACATTTTGCTTCGAATTTTCCGAAAATTTATTTTGTTTTCTTGTTGCTTGATCAACCTGTTGTTTTCTCCAAACCTTGGCCCCTTCTCCCCTCTTGTCTATACAACAACCTCTTTGTTCATATGTCTCGGTTTTCTTCCTTCGGAAAAATGCAGTGGAACTGTTTTTGTTGCCATATTTCCGATGAAGACAACGAAATTCAGATCAGGTACGCTATAATCGAACAGCTAAATCATCGTTTTACCATAATTTTTTTTTTCCTCTAATGACAATTTTCTTATTTTTCTTTTCTTGGGAATTCTTAGGGCAGACAATAGTACTATAAGGGATTACCCGTGGGAAAGATACTCTCTCAAGGAGCTTATACACGCCACAAACAATTTCCATGAAAATAACATGATTGGAGAAGGCGGTTTTGGAAGCGTTTATTGGGGCCGAACAAGTAAAGGCGTTGAGGTATGTGAAATTATTTATATATATACACATATATGTGTGTGTCAATAAGTTTTTATCTTTTCCCTTTTGTTATAATTTTTTTTCTATGCATTAATATTATCTTCTTTGTTCGATAAGTTTTTATATTACTCTTTCTCTTGCTTAATTTGGAAATTAATTGATCAATAATATTACGCAGATCGCGGTTAAACGACTAAAGAAGATGACTGCAAAGTCGGAGATGGAGTTTGCGGTGGAAGTGGAGATACTTGGAAGAGTGCGGCACAAGAATTTGTTAGGCCTGCGAGGATTCTACGCCGGAGGCGAAGAAAGGCTTATAGTTTTCGATTACATGCCTAATCACAACTTGATCACCCATTTGCACGGCCAACTCGCCTCAGATTGTCTTCTTGATTGGTCTCGTAGGATGAATATCGCCATTGGATCAGCTGAAGGCGTAGCGTAAGTTACACTAAAACTGATATTCTTTGACAAAATAGTAATTTTATTAAATTCAGAACCCCAAAAAAAAAAAAAAAAAAATCTATGATTTGTGTGTATATATGTTATTCTAGCGCTAAATAAAATAAAATTTCTATTAGGACATTAGAGGAGGACCAAACCCTGTTGAACCATTCAAAGATTCTTCTCAAAGATAAATAGAAAGATGCTTTTGGCCAACTATTATCTTTATCTAAACTAGCTAGTCTATGGACCATTTTCCGTGCTTCAAATTGTAATTAGTCCACTCTACTAATTAATTACCACATAAAATTAAAATGAAACAAAACACGGAAAGGACACACATGTAAATGTATTTAATTAGTATTTGCATTTCAAATATGTGAGTCATCTTAATTTTTTTTTTTTTTTTATAATTAAGATATTTACACCATGAGGCGAATCCACATATAATACACCGGGACATAAAGGCAAGCAATGTGCTTTTAGACGACAACTTTCAACCAAAAGTCGCTGATTTTGGATTTGCAAAGTTAATTCCCGATGGTATCACTCATCTGACCACTAGAGTAAAAGGAACTCTTGGATATTTAGCACCCGAATATGCAATGTGGGGGAAAGTCTCCGAAAGTTGTGATGTCTACAGCTTCGGAATCCTGCTCTTGGAAATCATCAGCGGCAAAAAGCCTCTTGAGAAACTCCCCGGCGGTGTAAAGCGCGACATTGTTCAATGGGTCACCCCTTATGTCCAAAAGGGTGCTTTTGAACACATAGCTGATCCAAGGTTGAAGGGAAAATTTGATCTCGAACAGTTGAAGTCCGCGGTCTTGCTTGCTATGAAATGCACCGATAATAGCCCCGAAAATCGACCAAGCATGTTGGAAGTAGTCGGATGGCTCAAACATGGCAGTATTGTGAGAAGAACGAAAAAGATTGTGGGAAATAATGTGGATGACATGGTAGACGATGAAGACGAAGAGACGGACAAAACTGATACCGATTACGAAGGGTATGGGATGGAACTTTATGGTGCAAGAATGACAAGGGCTACATCACAAAGGAGATCATCATCCTCGTCGTGATTTTAATAGTTTATCTACTTGAACCACTTTTTTTTTTTTTTTTTTTTTTTTTTCTTCCCCCCCTCGCTTGTGAAACTGAAAATTATTTGTTTAATTTAGCCTTTGTTTTTATTCATTTTGCTGATTGAGATTTATCTTCTTGGCTTTCAGCACTTTGCAAGTTCTATATGTACGTATCTTTGGGTCATTATATATTGATGAATGAACCAATTTGCGTCATGAATATTTTGTCTGTTCTGTAATTCTGGATTACTTATTATTAATGTACAGGGTGCAGAGGACTTCTTTATATTACTTATGTTTCATTTGGCATTTTAACTTATCTCCAACTAAATTGTATTTTTTTATCTTAGTTTTTTTTTCTGAAAAATCAACAAAAATTATAACTAATTTTTGTAAAGTCAACCAATTACAACATAAAAATTTTATCTCCAACCGTCGAACCAAACGCAAACTTAGTTTTTTGCATCCAATTGATTGAGATTTTTTTTTTTCCCTTCTAAAATTGGTGCTTTTGTCCCCTTTGAGAAGAAGATTTTGGTTGCCCATGGAACATCCAAACATTCCTCGACGAACCGCGCCCACCTACGGTAGTTTTTCTCAAGTTCTTGTTTAATTTTAAGTTTAATATTTGATAAACCGTGATTAAAGGTTTATTATTGCTGGATTAACTAAAGGAAAACATTTTCAACCACCCACCTTGTGAGCGCATATGATAATTTTCTATCTTTTTCTTCTTTTTTAAAAAACTAGAAATGAAATGAGAATTTTCTATCTATTTTCAATTCAAAATAATTAGGCCTTTTCTGGTTAAGCGAGCACAAAAATGTGAGTGGTTTTAAGGCAATTAAGTACAGTTTTTCTTTTCTTTTCTTTTCTTTTTTAAAGATTTTTTCAATAGAAATAAGTAACATTTTTGTATAACTTACAACTATAAATAAAAGGTTTCAAATTATTTTAAATAAACATTACTTATTTATTAAGGTTTTTTTTTTTTTTTTTACTGTAGGGGTAGGAGTGATTTGAACTCTTCACCTTAAGATAAAGTTAAATTTAAAATTAATGTTAGATTATGTTTGTAATTATAAATAAATAAATTATTTGAAACCTTCTATTTAGTGTGATATTTGCTCCCTTAGGAAAAAGGGGAGGAATAAAAAAGTGTGTAATATTTACAATAGTTTTCATTAAATAAGTTTCCGAGTGGTTTTTCTTCATCTGGACAAAGTGAAACGCTTTGGGCCTAGGCCCAGAAACTCTCCAGAGGCTTTATGCTGTTCTGTCTACAAGGAATGAGAATGCGGCCTATTACATAGGCTATGTATGATTCTTACATGTGGGGCCATTGATCACCTTGATATGATAGAAACAAGTAAATTTTAGAAAATAATTGTAAACTTAATTTTTCTTCGTAATAAATAACTGAGGTGCCAATTTTGTTTTGCAGAGGTTATACTTTTTTTATTCAAATTGACCATGATAAGTTTGATTCACTTTTTATAATTTATCTGTCCAACGAATTATATTGTAGGATATTTATTTTTTGAATTTTTCATGTTTCAAACACGAGCATGCTTTTATAAGTTAAAATTTGAATTGTAATATAACTTTTTAAAAAAAATTTCTAGGTATTACAATAACAGAATTTCAAGGTGATGGGGGGACTGAAAAAACAGATAAATAAAATAAAATTGATGGTTTAAGTCATAAAGAGCCTTTAACATGTGGCAACTGTGATCCTCGATCTAAACTAGCTCCGCCCCTGTTAATAACTATCAGTAATAATCATAACAACTATGAGGTACAAGTCCCATGCATATTCCTAATGTAAAAATATCATGATCTCCTTCCTTATGAATGCCTTAAACATCTGTAATTTGTCCTTGATTTCTTTCATCGTGAGAAGGAACCAACTCTACTACTATCTCTTTCATGAACACATATTGGAAAGTACAATTGTAAACTGGAAAAATATTTTTCTACAGAAGCAAAACCATGTTAAATATTAAAATTAAGTTAAAAACAAATGATTCCATTTTTGATTAATCTTCCAATAAAATATGAATAAATAAATAAAATGAGAAATTTAGCATTCGAGTATAGAGGCAATTGCTTTGTTCATGCAGTGTAATATGGATGGAGATGAAACTTATGCAAAAACTGGACCCATGATATTGACAAATGCAAAGGCTATATATAATATCGTAGAAAAGTGTGAGAGCTTTAAGCATGATTTATATGGGTAGAATATGCAAATAAGGAATACTTTTTTTTTTTTTTTAAATTAAGTTACCAATATTTGTCACATTCAATATGCAAAAAGCAAAATCCCCCGTATCAATCAGATTGGTGATGATTCTGATCCCACTTATAGAATTGAAAGAATATTAGTCAAGTAGTAGCCCCACTATATCCTTTACTGCAACCTGTGTAGTGTTTTTATATATATTGGAGGAAGGGTTGTTTTTATATACATACATATCTATATTATATGAACATACATATATTTGGGGGAAGGGGGGATTGAAAAAAAATATATATTTATTTTTGTTTTAATTAGAAATATATATTATCATTTTGAACTCTATAAAAATATGTATCATGTTAATACCTTAAACGAGTTATTAATTTGACTAAAAAATGTGAGCAAAATACTATTGAAGAGAGAGAGAAAAAATTAAAAAGAATCGACTATTTCTCCCAATACAATCGTGGGAAAATGCTTACGAAAATATCGTTCATATTTAAGAAAGAGCCAATTGGATTTATCTATGGGTTTATGTTTTTATAGTTTTCATTTTTCAAAATGGAAGAATGATTAAGAAAAACACTCATTTGTAAAAAAAAAAATTAATTTCTGAAAATTGATCCAAACAAGGGTTAATCCTATTTTGATAGGATAAAAATGATTTCAAATTTCAAAATAGGATTGCTTTGTTTATATTTAGACAAAAACTTGATCTCATATAATGTGTCGTTTTTCGTTGAGTACATTTGTAACCACAATCTCCCTCCTTAAGATCACACGACAATGATAACCCCTCCCCTACCGTGCAACAGAAATTTATCTCCCGCCTCCCAAGGTTTTTTTTTTTTTTTTTTTGTGGGTATTAATTTTTGAAATTTTTAGTTTTTTTTTTTTTTTCTTCTCTCTAGAAAAATAATTTCGTCATTATCAAGATTAAAGTACGTCCAAGAAGATAGTCTAAAGACTAAAGAGAGTAGAGAGATAGATAGGGGAGAATGGTTTAAAACGTATTGGAAAGTTATACAAAAAATGAATAAATAAAACACTATTTTTTCTTTTTGAAACTTTAAGTTCCATTTATCTATTAATATTTTTAAGTTACTACAACAACAACAACAACAATAATAATAATAATAACAATAAACTCACTACTCTTGTCAAAATTATCATGCTAAGTTTTTTTTTTTTTTTTTTTTTTTTTTTTTTGAGGAAAATTATTATACTAAGTTTAGTTCTCAAAGAAAAAACAAAATTTTAATTATGTGCACAATAGATTGTAAATTGTTTGTGCTATCATTTAACTAATAATATCAGCGCTAGATCAAAAATAGTTTAATAAGAAATGACTCTTAAAAAGTAAAAAATAAAAAATAAAAAAAAGTGGCTATTGGCAAACAGCCAACAACTTTCAAGTTTTTGATCGAGCCAGCCAATCATGCAATTAATTAAAGACACCCTATCACGTCCCAACACGTACGGCGCTTCTACATGTTGTAATTAAGTACCCACTTGCTATTAATTATTAAGACAACCTGCTAAGTAGCTATAATTTGAGAAATATTATTATTATCATTAATATTTTTACTTTTTAGATGCTTTTGCTACGAGACTTTTATATTGTATCGTTAGTGAAAAATATTTTTAATGGTTGAATTTCATTTTAATTTAATCATTTAATTTAATATTCATGTTTATATTTTATAGCGTACGATACATAATTATTTTAAACATAAATTAAGATTATTAAAAAATTATTACAATTAAAAGAACAATAAAAATTCTCTGCCTTTTTTCTTTACACAAGCCTTCTATTGTTTTTCTTTTAAAGCTTTTGCCCGAACGTTACTTAAGCCCTTCCTTTTTTTCTAAAAAAAAATCTTACAGTGACTCCTTTCCTCTTGTGATTTTTAAATAGAAATTTTCTCTGGTTATAAATTATTAGTATTATAATGTTTTCTATATGTCCATATATATTATTTAAATATGTATATATATATATATATTTGCGTGTGTGTGAGTAAATATGTCACGTCTGTTAAACTGTCAAAAGCAATTTTCTGTTCTTTTATATACAAGAAAGAAGTGTTAAAAGCACATTACAAGCTTGTGAAAGCATTTGCAGTGCGTCATTTCGAAAGCAACACCCTAAAACTCTTATGGCGGCAACAGATATATGTGTGTGTGTGTGTGTTTATATATATGAATATATATATATAGAGACATAGAGAGAGAGATCTAGAGAGAGAGAGAAAGGCAGAAATAGGTGAGGCCGAAGAAGTAGCCGGCCTAGCTACGAGGGAGAGGGAAATAGGTTCATGAATAGATCAGTAGAACCGCCGAGAAATTTTTCAGATTTTTTTTTTTCCTCTCCGTTTCTTTGTTTTCTTTTTTGATATATCGGCCGGTTAAAATATATTTATATATATTTCCTGGTCAGATGCTATTTACTCGTCAGTCTGTGTTTCCACGACCACTAACGGTTTGAGAAATTTAGAGCTAAATTTATCGGAGCAGTATTTCTTTCTTAGGCGGTGAATCAGAAATGGTCAAGCAAAAGGTATATCATCTTTTAGGCCTGTCTCGTAAAATTAAGTTAAACTTTAGACATATATAAATAAGTATCATATATGCTGGTCCAGTTTCGTGAATGGTTTGCTTGCAGCCTTACAAATCGCACGCGAAAGAGAGAGAACATGTACATGCATGCTTAATTATTCATGAGTAGCAATCACGGGATGTAAATGTAATATATATATATATATAGCATACCTCATATATATAGAAATATACACATTTATACATATATATATACACATATACATATATACAATCTCGTTTCATGGAAACTACGTTAATTAGTTGTCAGGGCAAAACAGTATAGTACTGTGGAGAAAAATTAATAATATATTTAAAAATTTCATCAATTATTTGGGTATATGTGACTTTGATACTTTTTTTTAGTGCAAGAGCTTTGAATATTTTTCCTTTGGCGGACGATACAAACATCTTTATGTTGACCTTAATGACAAAACCCTGATGAAGAGAGCATGCAATTGATCACGAGAGAGCTTAGAAGCTATGCCAAATATGTATAGTACGTACACACGCACTTGATCTCTATACCTGCAGGTTTTATTGATCCAGCTTTGTCGTTTCTTCTTATTTTAAGTTGGTGTGGTTATTAGCGCAACACTACTTTTATTTCAAATAATGATATTATTACTACATTAGAATGGTTAAACTTGTTTGTCTCATTCATTAATTTCCCAATAAAATTTTATCCTCGAGGGTGTGTGTATAAATTTTGGATATATATATATATATTTATTTAAATGCTTAATTATAGTCCATATTGCAACCTAGAGAAATATAAGGCTAAAATATTATGATCAGTGACGAAATCAAAAGGTTTTTATTAAGGGATTAGTAATTATATTGGTAAATTTTAAGAGATATGAATTAAATTTTAATATTTTAGAAGGACTTTGTATTTATATTCCTATCTAATTAAGCAAAGGTAAATAAGAGGGAACAACGATTTGGGGGAGGTTGGGGTTAAGCCCCATGGCTTTCTTTGGCCAATGTAGGGTCTGTTTGGGGGCAGCTTCTTGAAATGTATCTCCAGATTTTTTTTTCTTTTGTTTTTTCTTCAACTTAAAACTACTTTTCATTATTTATATTTTTAAATGTCTATAGTAAACTCAAATTTTAAAAGTCCATAATTTTGTTATCTCAAATTCAAATGAGAAAATTTTCTTTTTTTGAAATTGCATTGAATTTTGAGAGAAACGAAATAATATCAATATTTATTTTTTTTTTCCTAAATACATTTTAAGTTTTTACATTTTTTCACTCCAAACAATTCATTTTCACCAAACTCACATTTTCAAAACCCAACTCATTTCCAACCTTCAAAATACCATCTTCAAATGCCTCCCAAAAAAGCTTTTAACCCGTGTCCCTTTATTTATGTCTCATCTATGTCTATCCAATAATATCTTGACAGGTTAATTAAAAAAATATATGTAATACAACATCATATTAATTAATAAAAAAATCGTATCAGCTAAATACGTATAATAAGATTATTAGATATATAAAAATGATAATACAAATAAGGAAACATATGAACTAAATTGTTCTTTGGCAACATCCCTGATTTTGAGATCCAAAATTAAAATAATATTAACTTTTGTGAAAACTATAGACTTTTGAGGGACTTTTGGATAATGGATTGAACTTGATGAAATATTAAGAGGGTGTTTGGTGAATGAGTTGAGTTGAAAATTTTAAGTTTGAATAGTATTAATTTTTTAAAAAATAGTTATAAATTTTGTTGACTTTTCAGAAAAAGATAAAAATTAAGATGAAAAAATACAACTTAATTAGAGTTGAGATATGTTATTAAACACCCCTAAGTAAATTCTTAATATTATTTTACTTGTGATTTCATTGTATTTCTAAACGAATAGTTAAGAGGGATGTGATTTTTAAGGGGGGAAAAATAAAGAAATATGATAATATGTATATCTACGTACATAACAGTCACGTGATTTTTACGACTTCTGATAGTCACATCATTCCCATTTGGATTTCTTTTAAATCCTTTTTTACTTATTATCTATTTCACTCGCAAAAAACAACTAATATGTCTAAATATCGCTACATATATTACTGCTCTAACCAGCTGACTTATTTCATTATCCGTATAGTAGTACTAAAGAAAACAACAAAAAAACACTGTTCCATCTCGTCAACTGGCAAAAGAATCTAGCAATAGATATATAGCTGTATGTACATGCCGAACTATACGTCAAATCAGCTTTTTAATTGCTTTGGTGAAAGTCAAATCAGCTCATTTGTAACGAGATAATTCTGTAATTCAATGAAAAAAAACGAGATAAATTTTTTAACATTAGAGAAAATGTGACAAGAGTATTAAACAAGCATGAATTTATCAAAAAAAATAAAACGAGCATGAAAAAAAATCGATAAACTATTACAAATATCATATGATCAGATATAGTTGACTTGGAGACAAGCAATAATAATTGCAGAACTGTGGAGAGGGAAAAAAATATTTGGAAAGATCTATTAACGGCCCGTTTAGAGGTAATAATAATGCTTCTTGCATTTTAATGTAATATATCGAATTGAATAACTATTATATTAGAATTACTTAAACATTATAGTATTTTACACCAATTCAATTCAACTCATATTTAAATTTAAATTTTCATTTTTTTTAAATCTATACCTTACTTTTTTTTTCGACATTTATAATATTTAAATGTTACTTATAATAAAAACTATGAAGTCAGTAATGGAAACAATTATTGAGTTCTCTTATTTATGTCCGCTCGTCTCTTTAATAATATTATACATGTCAATTATAAATGTATATTTAATTAATATATCGTGTCACATTAATTAAAAAATAATGTCAGTTATATGTACGTGTCATATTATTTTTACAAGAACATGAAAGTAGACAAAAATAAGAAAACATATTAACTAAATCTACTTGAAAGTTGTAATTTAGTTTGATCCACTATGATTCTTCTCCTAAGGCATTATGGTTGATATGTTCCATAGAAAAAACTATGGTACTTTTTTGTGTGTATACCAAAAAAATTATTCAAGTACGTAGTTACAAGCATAACTTAACAATAATACCATACAGGACTTCATCAAAATGTATAGACCTTGAATTCCCTTCTCAAATATCAAAAAAAAAAAATATATATATATATATATATAAATCTAAAACACACATTTTAAATATAAGAAAAATGTGTCGATGGATTCATAATTTTTATCAAGTTTTTTAGTTTTTTTTTTTTTTATGATTAAGGTTACATATTCATATTATATGTTTTCAATATTTAAATCCGATTTAATATGATTTTAATATAAATTTTAAAAAGACCAGGTAGAACCGTTGAGGAGACAATTTTTTTTCGATGGCCAAAATAAGGCCTTATCTTATGTATTTTTCAGGTTTTACGGATAAATGACAAAAGTTTTATCAAAATATCATTTTTTTTTAATTTGGATGAGATTGTAAAGTGATTTGTCAGTTAAAATTGTATTTCTTACCATTTTTTCTTCTAATACCAGAGTATAAAATTGGGAAGAAAAAAAAAAAAACAATCAAACGGAGAATTTGAAAGAAAAAAATTGTTATTTTTCACTAGATATCTATTTATGAATTTATATAAAAAACTACACTTTTTTTAGAGTAAAGAAAAACGATTAATGTGGTTACAGACATAATTTAACAATAATATAAATATCTGAGTTAATTATAAGATGTTGAGTTCAAATATATACATTTTTAAGGCTTCGTTTGACATTTCAATTCAATTCCAATTAAACTATATTTTTTCATCTTAATTTTTATCTTTTTCTAAAAAATCAATAAAAATTATAACTAATTTTTAAAAAATCAATCAATTTCAACTTAAAAATTTAATTTTTAATCGACGAATCAAACACAAATTAAGTTAAAAAGATGATTAATTATTGCTGTAAAAATTGTCCGTCTAAAGGTATTCTTAGATAGATCACGTGACCTTAAAAAAAAAAAAAAATTGAAGAAGAGAACCCAGCTTCAATCGATCTTCACAAATTTTCCACCATAAAGCCGCATCTTTATATTAAAATAGCTTCATCTAGGCTTCAAATTTATTTAATAATTAAATTTCTCACTTCGCACTAATCGAGAAGCACGCTTTATACTCTTCAATTCCAGTACTTTAATCATCGAATATACGTATATATACATATCTAGATACGAATACATGTACGTATAAAATACTAGTGGTTTACTTGTAAACAGTAAATATAGAGAAAGCACATTATATGTAGCCGTAGTACTACAGTTAATTAGAAGAGAAACTTGTACTTTAGAAGCAGCCGTCATGCAAGGTTCAGGATCACACAGATTTTTTTGAGGCCAGCAAAAAAAGAGAAAAAACACACATATTATATATATATATACATATATATAATATAATACATATAAAGACAGATGGATGCCCAGGGAGAACTGAAAATCTAGTCATGGATAGATTGATCTTGCAAAAAGTAAGAGCATCTAAGAAAAACCTGTTGCAAAAAGTGAGATACTTGTGAAAATCCCTTCCCAAAAAAAAAAAAAAGGAGGAGGAAAAAATATCAGAGAGAAAATGAAATGAAATAAAGATGGCAGTGATTAAAGATTGGGGGAAGGGCATTGAATGTCTGAGGACTGGAGAGAGTATGGGGGGGGAGAAAGTGATGGGAGGAAGCTTTTAAGCATAAATGGGTGAAAGTAGAGAAAATTTATTATTTCACAAAAATTAGAAATTAATAACCCAAAAAAATTTATTAAAAAAAAAACAACAACAACAAAATTGAGGTTGGTGGGCGGATGGTAAGGGGAAATTTTTTTTTTTTTTTTTTTTTTCTCTGAAGATGGTTGGTAGACAGTGGGTACCCAGTAGTCTTCTAGTGGTGCTGTCAGCTCTGCGCCGGACTGCTATATTGCCTACACTACACACACCCACCTCCCTCTCTTGATTCTCTCCTTTCATTTTGTGTGAGATATATACATACATTAAAGAGCTTATTAGATAACAATTATAATAATTAAAATTAAAAAAAAAAAAGTGAAAGGAGAAAGAAGGAGGATGGGATTAATGTTAAAATCTTCACAGTTGCCGGTCAATCTCAGATCA
Source organism: Ficus carica (assembly GCA_009761775.1). Lineage (NCBI taxonomy): Eukaryota > Viridiplantae > Streptophyta > Magnoliopsida > Rosales > Moraceae > Ficus > Ficus carica. The sequence continues at coordinate 7,152,152 of CM019742.1, read as the reverse complement.
ACCAAAAGTGAGGATTTTAAGTTATTTATAAATGTAATAAATTCTCTTATAATTAGGAATCGTTTAAAAATTATATTATAGTGGAATTCATTTATGGGTCTCTTATTTTCATATTATAAAGGCCTTTGTGATTTGTCTTGTGAACTTGTGTATGTGTCACTTGCTTATGTGCACACTAAAAAAAATGAAGGGAGAAGCAGGTAAATATGTCAAAAAAATTATTTACGAAACACATTTATGATAAAAATATCTTAACATATATTTTACCACAAATAATGATAAAAAATTTATTTACAAAACTTATTTATGATAAAATTATCTTAACAAATTCTCGTAAATAAATAGTATTTATAGCTTATCATAAATATGCTATTTACTTTAAGTATTTTTTTTAAAATGACCTACTTACTGTAATTTCTCATAATTAAATGAATATAGAATGAATTAGATAAGTGAATTTTAAAGATTTAAAGAATTCAATCTTTAATCATGTCATGTTAAAAGTAAGACGACATGATATAATACGATTTTTAATGGCCCAAATCTACAATTTTATTAAACAATTTTTATCAATTAAAGATTCGACACAAACATAATTAACGGCACCACAATGATATGACAACTTTTTTTTGTATTTTTATAATTTTATTATCATATTGCAATGTAGTTTTTTCCCAAATCAAGATTTCATCTAAGTTTAAGGGCCCATATGGGGAGGTATTGGAGATGGAGTTTTGAAAATATTTGAATTAGAGTTTAAATGAGTTTTGAAAATGTGTGTTTGATTAAAAAAAAAACAAAAAAACTGCTTGGAGTGAAAGTTTTTAGTTTTTACATGTGTTTGAGAAAAAAAATATATGAATCTTATTTGTTCCCTACGAAATTCTATGAAATTTAGGGTTCGTTTGGTGTTTGGATTAAGTTTAAGATAAGATGAAATTTTTAAGTTTGAGTTGATTGACTTTTTAAAAATTAGTTATAAAATTTTGTTGTTTTTTCAGAAAAAAATAAAAATTAAGATAAAAAAGTACAGTTAGTTGGAGTTAAACTTTGTTATCAAATGTAGGCTTAGAATAGATCATTTCATTTAGACTTAGGGGGTGTTTGGGTGATGAGTTTAAACTCATCACCATCAACTCAATTTTTGTCTTTTTCCTCAAAAGTTTTTTGTCTTTTCTGAAAAAGTCAACCAAAATTTAAACTTACAGATTTCAACTCAAACTCATTCACCAAACACCCCCTTAAATAACAAAGTTATAATATTTCAAGTTTGAGTTTATTATAAATATTTAAATACGTGAATAGTGAAAAGTAATTTTGATACGGAGAAACAGACCAAAAAAAAAAAAAAGTTTTTGAAACGTTGTTTCCAAAACCTCCTTATATGAGCCCTAAGTTTTTAGGGTTAAGACATCGATATGTTAAAGACACGATACAAAGTTAAATAGACAATACTAGATTTAACAAAATATATTATAAATAGACACGTCACAATCTAACACAAATGGTACAAAAACAACCGGATTTCTTAGTGGGGCAGCACGTTTAACATCACTTTATCCAAATAAGTGGATAAGTGCTTTCGCTCGCCGAAAATTTGTTGTTGTCTTTGACGTCGGCATCCAACCTATTAATTGGAACTCTTTGCATAAAACATCATTGAAAGTGTCAAAGGTTTGGTTTCCAGAATTACCATTGAAGTTACTTGAAGGTAGCTTTTCTTTCGATTTGTTTGGTAAAAAAGAATGAAAATATTGAAAAAATATTGAATTTTAATTTTTTACAACATATTTTATACAAATTGAAAGATAATTAAGATGTTCAAAATCAGCGATTGAGCTACGTTAGGTTCAAGGGGACATTTACCCCCCTCCCCCAGACCATTGGCTCCTTAAAATCTCGAATAAATAACAAAATATACCATATTCTACTTAATAAATTACATTTTTTTATTCTATAATTAAAAATTAAATTAAAACTATGTTACAAGTAGAGTTCATTTAAGAAAATAAACTATATAAATATAATTTAAATGAAGTAATATTATAGTTTAAAATTTTGGTTCAATTCACGGTCCTTTCAAGAAAAAAAAAATAGTAGTTTCATAGCGGTTTAAAAATGGTTGGTAGCGTATTATTTGCATCGCGAAACTTTTTTTTCTTTTTTTTCTTTTTTTCTTTTTTTAAGTTAAGAGGATTTCTTTAACTGCCCCCATTGACTTATAACTTAGTTCCACCAAATTAATATGGACATCCAAAAACGCCGTAGCTTCTTTTTTAGGACCCATTTTGAGAAGGATTGAATATATTGTTTTGGAGATATCTGAATTGAAATTTTGTAAATATGTGTGTTTAGTTGAAAAAAAAAAAAAAACATTCAGAGAAAAAAATATAAAAGCTTAAAATGTAATAAGAGAAAAAATATCAATATAGATTTTTTTCGTTTATCTCAAAATTTTTATTTAATTTTTTTTTAAATCTCATTTTAATTTTAAATAATAAAGTTATGAAATTTTAAATTTTAAATTTATTGTAAATATTTAACTTTTTTAAATAGTAAAAATAACGTTGAGTGGAGGGAAAAAAAAAAAAAAAAAACTGAAAATCATATGTCAAACTTCACACTGGTAATGACATGTCCATTTGACCAGGACCCCGCGGAAACCAATGACATGGCAACACCATTAAGCATCATCAATAAGAACCGCTCGATTAACATTGAATGTACACATTCAAGAACGCATTGTTTGCTAAAGTTGGGCGCAATCGCATCGTAGCATTTCCTCTTTTGTTTTTTGTTTTTTTTATTGAGGTAATTTCCTCTTAGTGATCGTCTCAATGATAGTTACAATTAGGGGTGGCAATTCGTGTCACGTGTCGTGTTCGTGTCGTGTTAGAGCCGTGTCGATTTTTCTCTTCTCCGACCCGCGACACGAACACGACACGAAACCGTGACACGAACACGACACGAACCCGTCATGGGTTGACACGACACGAACCGAAATTGACCCGCGACACGAAACTGACCCGTGACACGAAATTAACCCGCGACACGAAACTGACCCGCGACACGAAATTGACACGCGACCCGAAAGTGACACGAAATTGACACGAAAAGTGACACGAAATTGACCCGAAATTGACACGAAATTGACACGAAAAGTGACACGAAATTGACACGAAAAAAACGTGTCCAACCCGAACACGACCCGCGACACGAACACGACACGAAACCGTGACACGAACACGACCCGCCCCCTATTTTTCCTAACCCAAACCCGTGAAATTCGTGTCGTTTTCGAGTCGTGTCGTCGTGTCGCGACCCGTATTGCCACCCCTAGTTACAATACCTTTTTTTTTTTTTTTTTTTAAATGGAATGATATGGTAATAGTACTTGCATTTATCATTATTTATAGAAAAAAATTGTACTTACTTTTAGGAAAAACAGGACCTTTGCCTTATTTACCAGTACTGTTGTTTTAGTTTTTTACATTTTTTTTCCCCTCAAGGATTTGAGTTATGATTGGAAGCAGTTGTAATTATAAATTTTTTAACGTCAACACTCACAGCTACAAAATCATTAAAAAATTAATTTAATAATTAAAATATTAATATTGCTATATAATAAAAATAAAATTCCTATACATTGTAAGTTTTGCCTTATTTTTATATTAATGTCGTTACTTATTTGTCACAAATAAGTAACGTATTACTTTACTTGAGAATAAAATTGTTCGAGATTTTAAGATATTATTCATAATATCAAATCATATTAATGGATTATTACAGACATAGTTTAGTGATTATTTTATTATAAAGTATATAATTCGAATCTCTTATCTTAAGTAAGGATCTGTTTGGGATAATATCTTGATATGATGTTTTAGAGGTTGAGTTAGAAATATGTGTTTGAAGAGATAACTTTTTAAAAAGTTATGTGATATAGAAAATAGTACAAAAATTTGAAATGTGTTAACAAAAAAATATTCAAAATGGATCTTGTCGTGTTCGTCCCGTCGTTACGAGCATAGTTTGATATTAAAATCATTTCATTCTGATTAAGAATGAGAAAGTTACGAACTTTTAAAATTTGAGTTTTTTTTAAAAATAGAATAGAGAGAAATTTTAATATAGAGTTTAAAATTTGAAATTCAAATGACACGATGTTACCCAAAACACCTACTAAATATATTATATATATCAGTGTCCAGTGTTTCTGGAAGACATTCATGGAATGGAATCATGCTTATAGTCTATTTGTTATGTCTTCCATGGGTTAGGGTGGACACTAACTTCCATCTGTAGTGGATATACATCAATATATATACACACACTCGAGCTAGTTTCATGTCCATGGTTTTTATATTAATTTGTTCCCCTCCCTAGTTTATTTCTCAAGTTTAACCTAAAATTAACTCAGCACTAAAATTCAGCATATGATTTATAAACCTATATATATTTGTAGTATTTACTTAACAACACTATAGACATTAAATTTACTATATAAAATCTTTTGTGTTTTAATTAATGGTTTGCTGAACTTCAAACTTAGTAATTTTTCTTTGAAAAAAAAAAAGTATATATACCCAATGATGTCCTCCCAAAGGAGGGGAAAGTCCTAAAATGTTAAAAAATAAAAAAAAATTTAAAGAAAAGGATTCCTGTTTATAAGACTAAAAACTTGAAAATAATGGGGTTACACTCAAATCCTTTTTATTTATTAAAAAAAAAAAGGATAAAAAATTACATTAATAGTGGTGGTCCTAGCAGAGTGTGATATTGAGGTGATCATAATAATCTGGAACATAAATATCCTCATAAGATTTTTTGTACAGAGTTTATGCTCCTGGTCTCAGGCGCACTTGCTGATCTGCAGAATCCCTGGACATGATAAAACTCTCCTATATTACTTTTGTTAGAGGATAAACTTAATTTCTCTTTTCTAGGACCAAACTACGCATATCATTGTAATTATTAAAGCTTCAATGGGTCTTTATAGACATACAAACAAATCTATCAGTAATATTTATTTCCACAGAAATTATAGTACTTAGATGTTAAAGAGAGAAATTTTCCATTATAACAATTCAAAATAAAATTTTTAAAAGAGTGAGTGCATTACCTCTATGGTCAGCTGCGTGGCGCTTTAATTTCATATTTTAAAAAAAGAATGTGAGAATTATATTATGTTATTCATATTTTATGAATTCTTTTGTTGAAAATCTAATGATTTAAAATACGTAAGAATTCATAAAACTACACATAAATTAATAAAAAAGGGGAGACGTGCAAAAGGATCCCTTAAAAAACTTATTTTTAGTGCATGTTAATTTCTCTACTTTTGTTAAACTAAAAAAAGTCTATTTCCTTAAAAATAAAGAGTCATTAATTTGCATGATTGAAAACTGATAAATTGGATATTTCTTGGTTTACCAAGATCAATGGCAATAAACTTACAAAAAATTTAAAAATTAAATAACGTAACAGTACTTTCAACCTGACTCCATTAAAGGTCAAAAGTTTGAATTTTCCCGTTTCTAAGTGAAAAAAAAAAATCATAATCGCTATTTTTAATTAAAAGAATGAATAAAGGAGATAAGTAATATCTATAAATAGGCACTTGTTCAACGTAAAACTAGTATTAATTCATTGTTGTAATTAGTTAGCTTTTGTTACGTACTGGTGCAGTCTACTCAAGAAAGTCCCATAGTTTGATGAACATTTTGAAATCCTACCGCGTGCACCAATAGTGCTACATATACTAGTACGTTGCTATTTCTTCTAGATCAAACGCACTTGAACATAGCCTATACAGGGATAGATGGATTAGCGTGAGATTCAATCTTAAAGATCTCACAAATAGGAGGTTGGAGGCCCTACATGTGTGGAGTCTCAAAAATAGAAAATGACAAGGCCACCACGAGATATTTATATTCAAAAAAAAAAAAAAAAAAAAAAAAAAAAAACTTGTACATGGTGTAGTCACAGTAACAGTGGCTTGTAGTTAAGCTCAGTTTTAAGCTATATATTATCGAACCTCTTGATACTTCCCCTTGTATTTTAATATACAAAAACAAAAAAAAAAAAAACACACACAAATCCACTAATAAATTGGCTGGAAGAGTCTTCTAAAGGAGTTAATATTGTCAAGTGTGATGTTATTCAGATAATTATTGATTAAAATAGTGTTGTGAAAACCAATTACCATTTATTCGGACAAATTACGAGATTAGTTTATTATTATACGAAAATGTAATTCGTGTTTGATTACAGAACCATTGGAGTGTAAGCATTTGAATGCTTTATTATCTAATTTCTATAATTCAATTCAAACACAAATATCAAAATTTCATTTTTGAATACATATTGTATCACGTTTGTTTGTCTACAGTTACAGTACTCAAACATTACGTTCAACAAAAACATGCAAACATATATTTCATTTTAATGCACGGTTTAGTTGAATGAAGATTCAAATGTACTAGTCCATCAAACGAATCCTTAATAATCAAGATTTGATGAGCTAGACGATCCCTACCCCGATGCACATTCTAGTATATTCGCCACTTTTGCATACTGGAAAAACCAAAAGGTGGGTTATTTAACCTCTTAGCAAGGGGGAAAAAAATTTAAACCAAACCAAAAAAACCCAAAAACCAGAAACTTTAAAAAGCTTTATAGGACTCATAGCTCATCCCAAAAAAAAAAAGAAAAAAAAAATGTAGTACACTCGATCGACCTATCAATCTTTAAACAGAAACATTGTTTTGTGGTAGAGAGGTTACTTTTAACACTAATGTCGTTCAATTAATAAAAGGAAGCATATGATTAAAGAGGCAGGAGAATCTGTACTAGAAAAGTAAGGACGTTGTTTTAATAAATGAGCATCTCCATCAAAATCCCAAAAAAAGGGGGGAAAAAAAAAAAAAAAGAGGATAAAAAGAAAAGTGAGTTATGAATAAGAGAGGAGGGGGAAGCGAGTGAAAGCAACAAACAGGAATAAGCCAACGAGGACGTGGCCAAAGAGTCATACGAGTCATTGGAGCAGAGTCATCGATTCGATCAGTCCCCATCGTTCTGCTAAACCCAAAAATACTCTTCTCTCTCTCACTCTCCGTCTCCACTCACTTCCTCACCGCAAGCGGGGCGCAAGTTTTAAGCCTTCTCTCTTTCTCTCTCTACATGTCTCTCTCTTATTTCTCTCCTAGCTTCCAAAAAAAAAAAAAAAAAAAAAAAAAAAAAAGTTAAAATGGAAGTTGAAGAAAAACAATAATATCGTAGTAGAGCTTTTTTTTTTTTTTTTTTTTTTTTGGGTTTGTAAGAGCCGCGCTTCTCAGTCATCGTACAATCATGACCCTCCCTAATCATGCAGACATTGCACATTACCATCTCTCTCTCTCTCTCTCTCACAAACTTACACACACACACTCATACACATAGTTGTCAAAATGACAGTTCAAGAATAACCCAATGTGATGGTCGTATTAACTAATAAATATATATTAATTGGGCCGAAGTGTCATATTCAATGGCAGTTCCACAGCCCCCCACGACTCTTTTTTTTTTTTTCCTTCTTCTTTATTCGGTTTTTAATTTTATTAATAATTTATTATAATAATTTTAAACCCTCTCTTGCCTTTTTCCTCTCTGTTTGCTTCATTTCCATGTTTGGTTATTTGCTTTAGCTTGGGCTATGATTCCTATACTCTCTCTTTTGCGACTTTCCCTTTTAGAGCTAACAGCGCAGCACTCCAAGTCTCCCCTCCGAGCCAATGGTCATTTTCCTTTCTTTTTTTTTTTTTTTCTTCATTTTCATAAAAATATTTATTCAAAAGAGAATTATTGTCATTAAGGCTATATATAAACTAAACCATTAAAAAAAAAAAAAAAAAAAACCAGAAACTACTAGCTAGTTTAGTTCTACACTAATGGCGCTAGCTCGTTATTGATGACCTCGTTCTAGTTCTTTTACTAAGGGTACTCTTTCTCTACCAGCCAAATAGTTTCCTTTCCCTTTTCCCTTTTTCGGTTTCGGTTTTGGTTTTTCCTGGTTTCTTTAAAAAAAAAAATTTTGGGCCCATTAGAGATGGGTGGTGACACCAAGGGAGAGACAACAAAGAAGCAGCAACAACCACAACCAGCACAACAACCACAACAACAGCAGCAGCAGCAAAATCCTCAGCAGCAGCAGCAACAATCAATATCTTCTTCTTCTCCGAAAGATCCATTAGAAGAGGCAACAGATCAAACCAGGCCTTTGATAATATCAGCTCCTTTGTTCATCCCCGGTGGTGCAACTTCCTCCTCACCGTTTGATCCTCAGCAATTTGATCAAGGGGTGACCAACCCAAAGAGACCAAGATACAGCTCCACCACCGGCCAATGGAAGCTTCTACCATCTCCGTCGTCTCAGCAGAAAGTTGTTCAGACCCAAATGGCTGTTCTCGCCACCGAGTCAAGCCCATCTCCGACTGCATACCCTGCAGCCACCAGTTTGCCGGTACAGATCACCCAAACCGGTGGCCAAGTGCTCCACAGCGCCGCCGCTTCCTCCTCCGACACGGCGTCGTCTCCCTCTCACTCCCTCCCTTCCATCTCGGCCTCCGGCCAAGACACGAGCAAACCGGAGGGTGAGAACCCGGTTCACCAGCAATTCAGGAAGGGCAAGTACGTGAGCCCGGTCTGGAAACCTAACGAGATGTTGTGGTTAGCCAGGGCCTGGAGGGTTCAATACCAAGGTGGTGGCGGTGGTGGCGGCGGGTTTAATGGATCTGGAACATCTTTGAGAGTACCGGAGCCGACGGATCACGGCGGTACCGGACTGACCAAGGGAAAGACAAGAGCCGACAAGGATAAAGAAGTGGCAGAGTTTCTTCAACGGCACGGGGTTAACAGAGACGCGAAAACTGCGGGGACGAAGTGGGACAACATGTTGGGGGAGTTTCGGAAGGTTTATGAGTGGGAGAGAGGAGGCGAGAGGGAACAAGTCGGGAAAAGCTATTTTAGACTCTCGCCGTATGAGAGAAAACTCCATAGATTGCCTGCGTCGTTTGATGAGGAAGTGTTTGAGGAGCTCTCGCAGTTCATGGGGTCCAGAATGAGGACCCCACAGGGCAGAGGACCTACCTCTTCAATTGTTGTCGCCGGTGATGATACTAGAACAACAACAAGATCAAGTCTTCCAACACCACCCCCTTCTTTCAAGGAAGACGATCAGTACCCTCTCTCAGGTAACAACAAAAATAATTTTAATGTTAATATTCCTTTTCTTTTTCTTTTAATTTGTTATTTTTTTTTTTAAATTCGTTTATTAAATATTGTTGTTGGGTATTATATATGTCATGCAGCGAGGACAAATAAGCAGATGGTAATGGGAAGTGGGGGAGAGGCATTTTACTATGGTGGTACTACTGGGAGTGGGCGAGGAGGAGTGACATTAATGGGGTTCGAGTCCTCAGCAGACATGGTGGGCCCATCCCCACCATCGTCATCTTCATCAAAGGAGCTGCGTCGAATAGGCAAGATTCGGATGACATGGGAAGAATCGGTGAGTTTGTGGGCTGAAGAAGGTGAGCACCATAGAGGAAGAGTGAAGCTCCAAGGAGGGTCGTTGAGCTTCTTGAACGCCGACGAACTCACTTATTTCGACGACGCCATGGTCGCTTGCACCATGGAAAGCTTTGAGGAAGGCCCTCTCAGAGGATTTTCCGTTGACAGATTCGTTTCCGGACAGCAAGTCAAAGTCTTTGGCAGGAAAAAGCCTTTCTCAGTCTCTGCTGCTTCTGGTATAGTACAGATTATTATTATTTTTTTTTTATCATTTTTTAATTTTTTATTAGCTGTTCTGCAAAATCTTGGAATCTCTTATCTCTTACACTTTCAGTCTTTCAATTTCTTATCTGCCAGGCTTCCAAGAGAGAGTTCAGCAGCAGCTTCCATTCACGGAACCCTCCATAAGATGTAAGTTTCCAAATATATGGACTTCAAACAATTTAGTTTGTGATGACTTTAATTGCGACATTCCATGTGACATTTCTACTCTCCATATTTTTATATATAGGACATCCCAAGATTAAAAACTTTATTCTATGTCACGTAATTTTGGTGCTACTTAAATAATGTACATTCCTAGCTATAGGGTAAAAATGCATGTGGTTTATAATTCGATCTGGTGCAGCAGCAATTCCTCCATGGGAATTTCAGGATCCGAGCGATTACTACGTCGGATGTCTCCGAGTTCCGCCGCCGTCGATCCCGAGCCTATTCGAGCTCTCCTGGTATTTACAAGAGCCACCCCCAGAAGAACTTCGCTTCCCACTTCGCAAAGACGTATACCGAGACTTGCCCCAAGGGAAAGACCTTTTCTTCACTATCTCCAACGAGTTACTAGACTGTAGAGGCATCACATACGATATACTAAGTCCCTTAATCCGACCAACTCCTAGCCTCACTTCCGCCACCACCACAAGTAGAGAATCCTTCATCGGCCTATGGGACGATTGCATCAACAGAATCATCTCAAAATTTTGCTTACTCGAGTTGGTCACGATTCGAAAACCTACTTCATCATCTTCGACCGAAGTTTTGCAAGATCAATGGCCGAACGTCACCGGCTTCGTTAGGAATTTCTGCTTATGGAGAGGAGAGGAAACGGATCAACTAAGGGAAGGACACATCGATCCGTCGAATTCGATAGTGGAAAAGCTTCTATGGACCTATGGAGATGTCCCATACATATTAGGTTACTACGCGGTTGGATTTTTTGTGACATTTTGCGCGCTGAGCCGCGCGCAGGACCGCATAATCCGAACCGATCTACAGACGTTAGACTTGTCCTCACCGTCCGATAGGGTAAAAGCCCTAGTGCCGTGTTACAGGATAGCGGGCCTATTGCCATTACTAGCAGACCGGTGCTTGAACAACGTAAACACCAAAGTGCTGATTTATAGTGACTTCGAGAGGGTTCACACTGGGAATAATAACAGCAATAATAATAATGGAAACGTGACGGAGATGACACCAAACACCGTGACGAGATTCTTCCCCAACAAGAGAAAGTGGGCAGCAGTTAAAGAGATCTATGACCTCCTCGACCACCGAATCCCGCACGCCGAGTTCGTCCACCGCTCATCGGAGAAGGATCTTTCCTTGGTGTTCAAGCCGAGAGGGATCAGAACCAAGCCTGCGAACTGCGACCAGCTGGTGGAGGCGCTAAAGTACGTGACGAAAGCGCTGGTGGCGCTACACGACCTGTCGTTCATGCATAGGGATTTGAGTTGGGACAAGGTGTTGATGAGGAGGCCGAACGAGAGAGGGGATCAGATGGGGAGTGGTGGTGGTGGTGCGGAGGAGTGGTTCGTGTGTGGGTTCGAGGAGGCGGTGGGGGCGCCGCAAATATACCCGCACGGTGATTCGTCGGCTGCGGGGCGTGGGGGACACGCGCCGGAGATGGAGAGGGGGTTGCATGGAGTGAAGGTGGACGTGTGGGGGTTGGGGAACTTGGTGAGGACGTGTGGGGTGGTGGGAGGAGTGCCGAAGATGCTGAGGGAGCTGCAGAACCGCTGCCTTGACCAGAACCCGGAGCTGCGACCCACCGCCGCCGACTGCTACCACCACCTGCTTCAGCTCCAGTCCTCTCTGCACTCCGCCTCCGCCTCCGCTGCTGTTGCTGCGGGCGGCGTACTGATGTGACACTGATACAAAGGCCTGTCACTCTCTCTCTCTTCTTTTTTTTTTTTTTAATTATTAAATTTTCTTTTAGAAAAAATTCTGGGGTTTTTTGAAAGGTGGGTTTTTGTGTTCTTCAACTTGTTAAATTATTATTGTTATTGGGTATGTTATTGATTCCTTAAAAACAGAAGGAGGGAGTTGGTGATAGGCTTTTGTTTTGGTGTTTTTTTTTTTTTTCTTTTATGTTTTGTTTTGTTTTGAACTTTTTTGTTGGGGGGGGGGGGGGGGGGGGGGGGGTTGGGGGGAGCTGTCTGGGAAGGGAAGTGAAATTGGCGGCTGTTGGGTCTGCTACGGGTGGTTCCATCAGCATCATATCAGCCTATAAAACTGATGTGCAAATAGTTGTTTTTGCGGTTTTTGGCTGTGCACGTCTCGAAGTTGGGGGAGTTGGGTTCTGGGATGGTTATTAGATCAGATGGATAAATGAGTATTGTCTTGTTTGTGTGTGTGTTGAAATCTGCGCCTCCATCTTCTTTAAAAGCCTAGATGGCTCCAGAGTGTAATTTGACTCTCTGTTCTAATTAATATTATCATCATTATTATTATTCTGATCCTTATTTATAGTTCACAACTGTTACTTGCTCATATTTTATATATATATATATATATTTTTGATGTTTAACTAATTGAATTCCGCGTTTTCTGAAATTAATGCAGTCAGCTTTTATTTTTGAAATTCTAATTTATATGTGGTTGTTAATTTGTGTTATAGAGGGTAGAGACTACCGTTATTTAATTAACCCACTTAGCTTATTAATTAAATACATAGGCTTTTAGATGTTCTTAAATGCATCTTATTTGTGAAGAGAGAAAAGCTGGAGGAAACCAATCTTGTATATATAATTAAAGGACTTCGTCAAAATGCTATCAAAAGAACGTTTGGGGACATAACGTTTAGTACCTAAAAAATCGGGGAAAAGAAAGCAAAACATATTTGAACTTAAAGGAAAATTAAAGGTTTCTTTCTTGTTAAAATCTTTGCCAAAAAGAGAGAAAATTAGAAGAGATTTTTGTACATTCCAATAAATTGGCTTTGATTAATACTCATGTTCCTCAATCAATTTGTAATATATACCTTTATTTATCTATATATTAACAATGAAAGAGAAGAAAATAATATAGAGAATTTAAGCATTATAATAAAATTGACACCTGTTAAAGTTCTCATAAAAAAAGAAAAAAGAACCCCTACTCGACTTAGTGAATAAAGAATTAGGGAGAATGTTAGGCTTACAAATAAGACGTAAGATTTAAAGAATAACATATAATAGTTATAAAAGAAAGTATATTTTTCCACTTAAAATAGTTGATAATTGCTCATTAAAATTACATGACAATAGTCAATGACAAAAATATATCCGAGATACATGATTTTCAAAAAGCAATAATTGAACGACATTTTTTGTCATTCTAACACGAATTGTTGAATGTTCTCTTTCTTTAAGGTTCCATTTGGTTAGAGGGATAGAGAGGAGGATGGATGAAAAGAGTTGGAGGGATGAGAAATGTGTTGTGTAGACTTAACGGGTATAGGAATTCTATGTTGTTTGGTAAGAAAAAGAGAGTTTGAAGGATGGATAATTGTTATTTGTCTAACTAGTTTTTGGGATGTAGCAAGAGCCTTTGATGCTAATTGATTTGTCTTTCATTCAAAACAAATAAATATATATATATAACTAATTTATAAAATTTGTATATATAAATATTTTGGGGGCTATAATTATTTTTTAAGCTTGAGTTGATGGAATATTGCTTGAATTTCATCAGGATGGGTGGAGAGGCAGAAAAATAAATGTGATTTAGATGTAGAAGAAAGAGAGAAAAAATCCAATTCGAATTTTTCCAATTCATTGATGTGCCAAACAAGTCCTTTATGGAAGTACTAGTTTTAATCACTTCCTTTGTAGTTTGTACATAATTTTCCTGATATATATGCTTCACAAGGAAGTGATTAATCAACTATAACAGCTTCACAAGGAAGAGTAAAATCGATAAGGTGCTTGGTATAGGGGTAGGGCATTATTATACGACCTGAATACTAATCATTTCCATGGTATTTAATGTATATATATATTGGAAAATATACAGGTGTTAAGAATTTATGAATATGATTTTTTATTTTATATGGTTGGAGTTGGGGACTGAATTATGGACGGTACTGCAATATATTAAAGTTCTTTCAATGATTCCACAAGATCTTATACTTGCTTATTCTTGTATAGGACTTGACACTACAACAAAGAAATGCTTCAAAACATTTAAAAAATGTGTGATCAAAACCATTTCATGTCATTTTTTCAACATCGTTGAATGAGGGTGTTGTAGAAAATCAAAGAATCCATTTGGATCATAGGTTTAAACTCATAATTCATAATTCAAGTATAGTAAATTTAAACTTTTATGAAAGAAAATATTGTAAAAATATTTTTTGAGAAATACATTTTAAACGAATGAGAGCTAAAAACTATAACAACAATTTCAAGAATAGCATTTTCTTTGTAGTGGTATATTGGCAAGAAGACACATGAAGAAGGCCCTTTGGAAGGTAGATACAAGTCCTAATTACTAGTGTGCTTTATTTATTTATTTATTTATTTTTGGTTCCCTTAATATTTTGCTAAATTAGTAGTCCTTTGTAGCTGTAATTTTCGTTCAACTTACAAAATTAAGCAATTTCCACTTGTAGAGGTTAAAATCTGATATTAGATGTATTTGGAAAAGTCGCCTGCAAATAATACGGAAAATAGCTAGAATAATAGGCAGCAACCTGCATTTGTATTGTAAAGATTAAATCTTCTAATTTGCATTTGTAGTATATGTCAAATTTAGCATAAAAACAGTACATATTGGGGAGTAGTTTTCCTTTCCAAATGTGAAAATAATTTAGCATTAACATATTAATCTAGTACTATACTAAAGATGCTTTTAAGTTCCTTTGTAAACCTTGATACATATTAGCCTCGTGAAAGCAAAATTGTCCCTACCAAGAGAGAAAAAATAAATAATAGATGAAGAGCATAATCCAAACTAACAAAATTTATTACCGAGCTCTACTTTTATATCCACCAAGTCCTATCTACCAAGAAATAAAATTCATTCCAACAAATCATGATAACAACTATATTAAGCTTTTATTATTATTATTATTATTATTATCCATTCGCTAACTAGGTGCCGGAATGATTATAATTTCACAAAATGAAATTAGCTAATTAGTATCTTCTATTATTTTTTTCATTAATTAATTAAGCGACTGATCATTCGATTACACAGTATTAAACGAGTCGTTCATTCCCCTGTTAGAATATATTTTCTTTAATTATTTCATTAAGCGATCAATCACTTAGTCAATTAGTGTAAAAATGAGCCGTCCATGACAGTTGTGAAGTCATTTTATTACTTAAAATTTTATCAAAAGTTATTTTAGTGACATGTGTAGTTTTATAAGAAGGTGATCACAAAGCCCTCGGAAGCTAGCTAGCTGAATGCAAACGCAAACATACATACATGCATATATATATATATGTGTGTGGATGTATATTAGTGTATACAATATCACACATTAATGCTTCAGTAGTGCTAGAATCTTTGCAATACTGTTATGACAACAAAAGCTAATGGGTCTGAGAAGTGGGGACATCGTGTCTCAATTTTGGTACCAGTACTGCACCATATAAAACCCAACTACACTGTCAACTTTTTACTGGGGCATGATCATGATTTGGATTTCACATTGTTTATATGATTTGTGATTATTTATTTATTTGTTTGTTTATTTAATTTCTTTTTATTTATTTATTTATTTCATTGTCACGAAGTCGTACGCGTCATAAAAGATATGGTGAGTTTCTTTTTGGTCAGACACGCAGCTTAAAGATTGCGTTACAGGCTAAACAAAGCTTTTGCAATGGCAGAGCATGTTCAAAGCTTTTGCAACCTAAAATTGAATGACATAATGTGATAACTGGGAGTAACTTTTATGGGGTTGCCCTTTCCTGCAACGCAAAACCCTATGAGGACACAATTTTTTTTTATTTTTTTTTATTTTTAACATTTCGGATAGTTAAAAGCACCTAATCAATATACCAAATTATCTTCTCTAGCTATCAAGATTATTAAAAACAAAAATAAGTAAATATATTTCAAAGTTCAAAAGTTACATCGAACTCATCCATAATCCATAGGCTTACAACTAGCAAAAGCTAAACGTAGCAACAGAAACAACATGGAAAAAAGAGTGCATGATATTGAGTTTAAAGCTATCTATATGAAACCGAGACAGAATTAATGAAATTATAGTGTAGAGCACCGAGTCATGTCCACGGCCATTTTTCAAAAATTCCGAATAAGGCATTCAATGATGATCAACCTCCATCAGTTAAAAGTTCGTGGAATGAAATTAGTAGGGCATGAGAAAGCATCTTGAGCAATAAATTCATTACCTATAAGAAACTTCAATTTTTCAGTACTTGTGCAATTCTATGCATTTCTTTTGCATATGACTCCTGTTATATAATGTACTTTAGGTGCTAATAGTGCCTATTAATTTTCATTTTCTGAGGGTAACGATTTCTTCAGCTATTGTAAAATGAAAAATAAAAAAATAAAAATACACGAGAGTTTCGAAGTATCACGCAGGTACTAGCTGTTAGTAAGTGTATAAAATGGGTGATGATCAAGAAGCATCCTACGGAATAATTGGAAACAAGCTGAACGAACCAAAAAAAAAAAAAAAAAAAAAAGAAGGAAAAATATAAAGAAGACATTTTCTTCATTCTAATACTATTTCGAATACCTAATTCTTCCGTGAAATCCCGTTTTATCCCAATTACAAATACTTGGGAGTAATCCGCATAACCTGTTTATATTTATTTTTTAAATAAATAATTGTTATAGCATTTATAACTAACATAATACAAACGTTTAGCATTTTTCATATTGGTCAACTTATCCCTTATTATTATTTTTTTAATCTTTCCAGTAAATTAAATAAGTTAATAAGTTTATTTACAATTATAACTCATCTTTTTTGTATTTAATCGATGATATTATTTATAATCAATCGTGTCAGTTTATATTAATCAAGATTAAACATATCAACATGAACACAACTCATTCATTAATAATCGAACCAAATCTATATTTATAATAAACTAAAACCTGCCAAGTACTTAGTACAGAGTTTGAGTCAAATTGTTGCGCCATGATCCAAACTTCCATCCCCAACATTCTTTCTTTCAGAATGTGGTAAGCACAAAAGTCAATAGTTAGTGAACTGTAGTAGGTATAACTATATTGAACTATTTTGCACTGTTTGTTATTCGTGGAAGGTCATGACGGACTCTGAAAGAGGTGATGAAAATCATGACCAAGTCTAGTAGCTATAGGGCTCTATGCTGGATTAATAATATAGTGGAATAATGGAATTAGTTTGGAGCTCGCTAGACTTTTGCTATGTTTGATACAGCGGAAAAGAGGAGGAAAGAAAGTTGGGGAAGGGATTTTGAATGGAAAATGCTAGACTCGCATATTTGGTAGGAAGGAAGAGAAGATGAAAAGAAAAATTGGGTGAAAAAAATTTTAGTGAGATCAACTCGTTTTAATCTCTTCAAAAATAAGAGGAAAACTAAAATTCACTCTATAACTACTAAAAATTAAAAATTACTTTTTTATCTTTATTTTTAAAATAAAATAATATTTATAGATAGATCAAATAATAACTATGTAACTTTTTTTTTTTTTCCCTTTCCTTATATATGATACTAAACAGCATTAAGGGAAAATAAAATATTTCCTTTAATTTTCTTTTTTTTTTCCTCCTGTTTTCTTTCCTTCTTATCAAACAGGCATAAAGGAGCTGAGTTTTCCAAATCCTACGTGCTGTCAACCTAAAAGTTCAAGTACTTTTTATTTTTATTTTTAATTTCAATCTAAATTGATTAGAGTCGGCAGCCAATGCCATTGCCAATCCATCTTCAAGCCTATAGGCTACCACCTAGAGCTATTGCTGTAAGGCTACACATAGTTTTCAAGCATAAAAGAGAAAGGTTCTTGCTTGGTGGAGGAAGACTTATTACTAATTAGTTCTAAATTATTTAATTATTGTTATCCATTATTAATATTATAACCATCCATCATCATCATCATTATAATTATTATTATTATCATTATTATTATTTTGGATGAAGTACGAAAGTTGGTGAATGATGAAAGTTGAAACTTTCTTGTGAGATTTTCAATGACGGCCTGCATTCTATAATTCGGGCCCCTTTTGATGTAGTTTTGTCCAGAAACTTTGGAGTAAATGGGCTAAAGATTTGAAGACCAGTTCCTGAGAGGCTGGGGCTTTTTGTCAGGCAATTCCAAAAGCTTGGAGTCCATTTCAATGTCAGTCCCATTCGGAAATGTACAGTAAATAACAGACTTACCTAAGCAAATGAGCCCTTTCATTAAAAATTAAAAAAAAAAAATAAATGAGCCCACCTACCAAACAATTGAACTAAATTGAAGTCATTTATGATGTACCTAATAAATAAATTTAATAAGTAAATAATTTTATTTTACTCTTAGTATAAAAAAAAAATGTATATACTCGTAACTAAATTATTTATTTTGACAGTTAAGTAATTAATTATGATATTTACTATTAATAACTTCCGTAAATATAATACTTTTACATCTTTCTCCCATCCAATTCCAGGAAATTTTCTCCGTTCTACCTAATGCAATTAGTTTATTTTTCCTCTCATGACCAAAAAGAAAAACGAAAGAAAAAGCTCCATCTCTCATCTCATTTATAATCTAGATCCATTGATTAACAAGCTGCATTGATTTGCACCTCATAAAAAAATAAAAAATAAATAAAAAAAACTAAACCTTGATTTGCAAAACAGAGCTTAATTGACTAATACTTTATGTGTATGATGTTCATTTATTTTGTTTTACTTTCTTGTCTTAAAATAACTACGGCAATGTTAATCTAGCTTTATATGTCTCTTTCCCTTTCCCAAAAGTCATCACCACCTAAAATATGGGCTATATATGGCCGTCCATTTTAGTGAAGAACTTTGTCAAACTTGTGCGTTGTCCTAAAGTTAGTAAAATCTTTCAATATAGGTCATGTGGTTCCAATTTCCAAAACCTGTAATTAATATATATATATATATATATATATATAGAGTAAAGCTAGGGACATCTCTAATAACTTAGATCATACATCATATGAGGTGACTCTTATATTATTTATCATTTAATAAAAGGTAATGTTCTTCTTATTAATAAAAAAAAAAAAACGGTCTTATTTTTTTTCATCCACGTAAAACTTTATTCATATATATATATATGTATATATACACACACACACAAATATAGCATTCCCTACACTGCCAATAAACCACCTCCCACAAATCACCTTCTCATTCCATTCCAAAGTCGCCAATCACCATGTCTAGAACCGATGAGAACGAAAACCCAATCCCAATCTCCACCGTTGATCCCTACGACCACCTCCAGATCGTCCGACACCCGGACGGCACCATCACGCGTCTCCTCCAAATCCCCAACACCCCCGCCGCACCGGATCCCAGCAACCCCTCCCCAGTCCTCACCAAGGATGTCCCACTTAACCCGACCCGAAACACCTGGATCCGGATCTTCTTGCCTTGTCACGCCATGAAAAGCCCCACCACCAGAAAACTCCCCCTTGTTGTGTACTACCACGGCGGTGGCTTCATCATGTTAAGCGCCTCTTCTTCCATAAACCATGACTTTTGTTCCGAAATGGCGGCGGAGCTCTCCGCCGTGGTCGTCTCGGTCGAATACCGCCTCGCTCCGGAGAACCGCCTTCCCGCGGCTTACGACGACGCCGTGGAGGCGTTGCAGTGGATAAAATCCACCGACGAAGCGTGGCTGCGCGAGTTTTGTGACCCCTCCGCGTGTTTTCTGATGGGCACTAGCGCCGGTGGAAATATAGCATACCATGCAGGACTCCGTGCATCTTCAGCCGTTGATGCTCATGATGCGTTAAACATCGGAGGGATGATATTGCACCACCCGTTCTTTGGTGGGGTCAAGAGGACGGGGTCCGAGGTGAGGTTGGTCAACGACCCGGTTTTGCCGCTGAGCAGCACGGATGCGATGTGGGAGCTGGCGTTGCCGATTGGGGTTGACCGTGATCACGGGTATTCTAATCCGACGGTCGATGATGAAGGTTATGAGAAATATGATCGGATCAGAGGGTTGGAGTGGAGGGTGTTGGTGATCGGGTGTGATGGAGACCCTCTGATTGATCGACAAGTGGAGCTTGTGGAGATGTTGAAGAAGAAAGGAGTGGAGGTAGTGGCTCAATTTCACCAAGGAGATTATCATGGAGTGGAGCTAAAGGAGTTGAGCAAAGCCAAGGAACTGTTTGGTTTGGTTAAAGATTTCATTTCATAGATCAATGTAAAAAGTACTACTAGTGGGAATTGTGATATGAAATACTTGTAATAAATGCAATAATGTTGTTGGATGTTTAGTTGTCCTATTCGTCCACTTACTCTTGTTGATTGAACTTTTAATTAAGTTTTGTTTTTAATTAACAATCAGAAAATAAAAATAAAAATAGAAATAAATATTGTCTTCACGTTTTTGTTTGGATTGCGATTTGAGGGTGGATCTGATTTTCTGTACTGATCTACATGCTGTTTAAGCCTATGATACAAGAGTGTGGAATTTGTCCTTGCCAAATGGCGTTGACCGTGGCGAGGAGTAGTACGTAGTAATGCAAAGGGACGGTGGTGATTGATCGGTGAAGTGTAAATGTTGGTGGATTAATGGTTGTGGTCATGATTTATGAGCTGGGGGACCCACTTTTCGATCCGAATCAAATGGTCCCGGTCATGATGATGGAGGACATGCACTGGATGAGTGGATGGTGAGAGGGTGATTGATAAACTACTGAATTACATCACGGGGGTCGAGTTTTTTAATTTGGAGCCTTCTAAGGTTTAATTAAGTCCTTTTCACGTGGTTCTTTAAAATATAATATTATCTTCTGTGAACGTTAAGGAATAATTAAAGGGTTGAATAATGTGTTTTGTTTTGTTTTTTGTTTTTTGTTTTGTTTATTTTTTTTTCAAACGGTTGATCAGGAACGTGGTTGATAAGTTGTATTTGGGTATTATGTATGGTACTCCTGTTGTTATTGAAAGAAAATACATTTTGACAATCACCATGAAAGAACTCTGTATGCTTCTATTTTCTCTTTTTTTTTTTTTTCATTGAGAAAGACTGTGGTACAACATAATCTTGATAAATTAATTACCTCTATTAAATAAATTTTTTTTTATTACTTCAATTGTAAGATCAACAAAGTAAACTAAAAATTCATTAAATTTATAAGCTTCTAAAAATATTCTATAAGACTCGCTGCATATAAGAAGTAATAATTTCTTATCGTTAGGAAAGCTCTATAAATACATGTTATCGATCATATAAGGATATCTTACTTTATTTAAGAATACTTCTTGCTGTTTTCTTTCACTATTAAAGAACAAAAAGGTTCGTCTATTATGGTGTCGCTATGTATTATTATTAAGTTTTAATAATATGATGACAACATAGTTTTGATAATTAGTTTTATATATATCATAATTATTAACTATTGGAAAATATCAACAAGTAAAAACGAGAAAGAATGATTTTTTCTTGTCAATATTTGGGATGCCCTTTAATAATGTCCAGGAACGAATATTTCTTGGATGCCTTTTTAATAACGCTAAGAGAGGGTTTAAGTTAATATTCATCGTCCCCTTCCCGGACATTTTTTTTGAGTGAGGGGAAAAAAAACCTTATCCAAATTACAAGGAATTTCCACAATTTGCTCAGTTCTAAAAAGAGAAGACAAGGCCCACTTGCAAACCCACAATATTTTTAACATATATATATATATAAATATATATATTTAATTTGTTCCAAGCAAAATATATATTCATCACATTCACAGCTCCTTAACACCCATAAAAAGAACGCAGCAATTAAATTTCATTCTCTCCGATCATCATCATCGTCAGATCAGCAACCGAGTCAACAATGTCCGATCAAACGGCACACGACGAACAACCCAATCCAATCATCGATCCCTACCAGAAACTCAATATTGTGCTCAACAACGATGGCACGATCACTAGATTGCTCAAATTCCCGGATACACCCGCTTCATCTGATCCCAACCTCGCTCCCCTAGCTCTCTCCAAAGACATCCCACTCAACCAATCAAAATCCACCTGTCTCCGGCTATTCCTACCCCGCAAAGTACTCGATCCTCCCCCTCCCTCAAAGCTCCCTCTCGTTGTTTTCTTCCATGGCGGAGGGTTCATATTACTCAGTGCAGCCTCAACTGTGTTTCATGATTTCTGCGCCAACTTAGCCGCCGAACTTCCCGCCGTCGTCGTCTCCGTCGAGTACCGTCTAGCTCCGGAGCACCGTCTGCCGGCGGCGTACGACGACGCCGTGGAAGCGCTGCACTGGATTGGAACCGCCGGAGACGATTGGCTGAGAAGCTACGCCGACCTGTCGAACTGTTTTCTGATGGGCGATAGCGCCGGAGGGAATATGGCCTACCAGGTCGGGCTGCGGTCGGCGGCGGAGGTGGAGCGTCTCAGGCCGGTGAGGATCCGAGGGCTGATATTGCAGCAGCCGTTCTTTGGTGGGGTCCAGAGGAGCAGGTCCGAGTTGAGGCTGGCCAATGACTCTGTGTTTCCGCTTTGTGTTGGTGATCTGGCGTGGGAGTTGGCACTGCCGGTGGGCGTTGACCGCAATCATGAGTATTGTAATCCGATGGCAGGTGGTGGTGGGTCGAAGGCCGCGGATTTGATTGGGCCGCTGGGATGGAAGGTGTTGGTGACTGGGTGGGATGGGGACCCACTGTTTGACCGGCAAGCTGAGTTGGCGAAGATGTTGGAGGGAAAGGGAATAAGGGTGGTGGCCCACTTTGGAGTGGGGGAATATCATGCGGTTGAGATGATTGAGCCCTCTAAGGCCAAGCTACTCTTCCCGGTTATTAAGAATTTCATATATTTCTAGAGATGGGAGTGTTTTTTTTTTTTTAATTCAGAAAAATTCCTAGAGATGGGAGTTGGTTGTCTCAAATGTAACGTTTTTTTTTTTTTTTTTTATAATAAATTTACTCGTTTAACTTTTTTTTTTTTTATATGGTTGCATTATTTTTCTTTGTTTCATATGAAATAAATATGTAACTCTTTTATTTTTCCCTCCATTTATCCATTGTCATCATCTCAATCAGCTTCAAGTAATGTTTTAATAGTCTAATAGCTTTAGTCATGATGATCATCGAGTTTTTTTTTTTTGGGTCAGGGTGATCATAAACATGTGCTTGATTGATTAGTTAGAGTTGAAAATTTTGAAATGGAGTTATCAAAAATAAATTGACTTTTCAGGAAAAAAAATTGAATTTTTTGGGTTTGGATTTGAATACCAAATATATATACTAATTATCTTATATAGAGTAACAGAATCTAATTCAAATCATTCGTCGGATTCTATACAGTTCAATGATAAATTGGTAATTAGTAAAGTAACATTAATAAATATTATAACACCATATATTAATAAATAGCTAAGTCTCACTATAAATAAGATCTATCTATATTAATTGCGATGCTTAACATTTTCTTAAAAAAAAAAATTGTGATGTTTAAGTCTCCCAAAGCATCTTTCTAAAATTTCATTCCTAAAATCAACAGTTGAACAATTAGCTCCATGATAGGTACTACTCCGCCTTGACATTTTTTTTAAATATTAAAAAAATCCACCATGTTGAAAGTTTCCACAAATTTTTTTTTTTTTCTGTTCCTCTTTTTTAATATATATATATATATATATATATTTGTAAACATTTGCACACCTTTATATTAGCTAATCTATTATTAATATATTACACCGGTCAAGGATAGCCAATTATAACTTCCTCTGGTCATCTACTTATATTCCCCTGGTCATCTACTTAACACCAAACGTGTGCTTAACTTCCCCTGGTCATCTACTTATATTCTTATGATATATACATCATGCATACACGCATGTACAATTATCCACTAAAAAAAGTTTTTGACTTTCCTATATTATAATATTTAATTGTCAAGTAGAAAAACAACTAGCTTCTATAAACACGGATACTAGTAGTAATACACCTTAAAATTCTAACCAGATGGTGTGTGTGTGTGTGTTTGTATATATATATATGAAAAATTAATAGCAAGCCCTAGCACTTGCGGTATGTATATATATATATATATATATATATATGTATATATATTCATATTCGCAGTTCCAAACAATGGAAAAGCTCTTCATCGATACTAAACACTGCAGTGACTTGTAAATTTTCTGAGGACTAAGATCATCATAAAACAGTATGAAATGTCCAACCAAACGACAAAAACAAATCCCACAAACTCAATCGATCCCTACGAGAAACTCTATCTTGTTCGCAACGACGACGGCGCAATCACTCGGTTGCAGAAAATATACCCTGATGTACCGCCCACAGTATCTGATCCCGACCTCCCTGTTCTCTCCAGAGACATCTCTCTCGACCAAACCAAAATCACCTGGCTCCGACTATTCCTACCCCGCGAAGCACTAGATTCTTCCCCGCCCTTCTCATAGCTACCTCTCATAGTTTACTTCCACGGCGGAGGGTTCGCCGTTCTCAGCGCAGCCTCAACCATATTCAACACCTACTGCCTCAACTTGGCTGCCGGACTTCCAGCTGTCGTCGTCTCCGTTGAGTACCGCCTGGCTCCCGAGCACCGGCTTCCGGCCGCGTAAGACGACGCCGTCGATGCGCTTCGCTGGATCGGAACCGCCGGAGATGATTGGTTGAGAAGCTACGCCGATCTATCGAACTGTTTTCTGATGGGCGACAGTGCCGGAGGGAACATAGCCTACCAGGTCGGGCTGCGATTGGCGGCGGAGGTGGAGTGTCTCCGGCCGGTGAGGATCCGAGAGCTGATACTGCAGCAGCCGTTCTTTGGTGGGGTCCAGAGGAGTGGCCCGAGCTGAGGCTGGTCAATGACCACATGGCGCTGGTTTGTATCTGTGATCTGATGTGGGAGTTTGCGTTACCCGTCGGCGTTGACCGCGATCACGAGTATGCCAATCCGACGGTGGGCGGTGGATGTCAGCTTTTGAATTTAATTAGGGCTTTGGAGTGGAAGGTGGTTGTGAGTGGGTAGGATGGGGACCCACTGTTTGACAGGCTGGCTGAGTTTGTAAAGATGTGGAAGCAAAAGGTGTAAAGGTGGTGGCCCACTTTGGAGTTGGGGAGTATCACGCGGTTGAGATTAACGAGCCCTCCATGGCCAAACTACTCTTTGGTGTTATCAAGCATTTCATATATCAGATATGTGAACATTAATGTGATGTATTATTTTCTATCTTTTTCGTATTTGATAAAATTTGAATATGATTTTATTATAAGATATAGACTTTAAATATTGTCTCATTTAAGTTTTTTTTTTTTTTTTTTTTAAATTGCAAGTAGTGCTGTTAAGATGCAATTTTTTACATAAGGTATTCTTGACGATCATTAATTTTGCTTCTCTGTCTCCTGAATTGGAAATATTGCTAAATGAAAATATTTTTGTTTTTGAAGATTCATGGATATCATTTTCAAAAATCTCTTGTTCGACGACCTTACTTGTCCAATAAATATAACTTTTAGATGTATGCATGTAATTGTGATTCATATGACTTTTGTGTGTAATATGATATTATTCAAAATTGTTTATGCTAAACATATGTATCACCAGAGAATATGTTAATGATGTTAGTGTTACGCACATTGTTAAACTTATATATATTACAAGTGTTTTACAAGGCGCTAAACATGAGATTTTACATAGGATTTTGATTTGACTATTCCAGACTGCAGGTTCTATAATCTTACTATCGAATATTCAACAAATCACAATCACGTATCAAATAAGATCAAAATGAAAAGTATCATTGGAGGAAAGAACCAAAAATCTGGTTTAGATATTTTAAAAATCATCGCACCGAAAATAAAATGGTGAACTAATTACTATAACGACACAGGTAAAAAGGACAATATTGTCTTTTTCACAATCTGTTGTTTGTACTGGCAGAGTTATTTAGAAAAAAATAAAATAATAATAATGAAAAACATCCATGACGGTGAGTTTGAAAAGCATGCATATGAAAGAATGTTTTGCAACAAAATTTTCATACAAATGATAATTGTAATTTTCTTATAGTTTTGTACTATTTATGCTGATTTTTTCAGTACCATTAAAGAAAGAGAATACGGACTAAACTCAATAGTTTTTTTTTTATTTGTTCCTACTTCGAGAGAGAGAGAGAAAAGAAGGGGAAAAAAATAATGCTTGTAAAGTTGCAGGTTGATTTTTCAGTGCCTATGGAGACCTGGGCTTCCTATAGGACAGTTCAGCCTTTTATTGATAATTGGGCCTTTAAAATCTACAGCAAGCTCAAAAAGCTTCACAGCCCAACGAAATTGAGCAATACAACTTGTATGAGACAATTATACGTTAACATAAAAATGCTCCATGCATGCAAAATCTATTTTACAAGCTAAATGAGATGTGACTTAATTCATATCTCTTGTGTAATGATAACAATTCATTTTCAAACTTACGGAATTTATTCGAGTTCTGTTTGTTTATTCACAAACTCAAACATCGGAGACCAATCAACCAATACCTTATGTGTTTTTTTTTTTTTTCTTTTCTCTCGCAGATCTTTTGGTGTTCGTCGACGTGTTCATATGCAATATTCTTCATCAACCGCCACTTGATCCAGATTTTCGTGGTCTTGGTTGAAAGTACGTGGAATTTGTATTGGTCGAAAATTGCGTCAACAAGTGTCACTGTTAATTTTTGTCATTTTTTTTTTCTTTTTCGATAGACGGCTATGATCAAGGCAATGCGAAAGGGGGACAAAAAGAGTATGAGAAAAAAGAAAAATGTAATAGCTCCAAGATGTCGTTGTACATACACATATATAATAGGGCATGCCAAACACTTTTATCACTGAAAATGAAAGAAAACTAATTAAAAAACAACCATAACAAAAGGATATGCACGGCAGCACATCACACACCTCACAATGCATGTGGACAAAAGGCCAACCAAACAATTAAGGTACAATTTCTAAAACATATATTTTACTAATTAAAAATATATGTCACTATAATCATGTGTTGAAAAAATAGACAAAACTGGACATGATTAATTTATATATATGTATATGTTTTCTTTCAGCTCTAATGAGGTTAAAAGCTTCATTTTCATGTATGATGGGGCTCTCCATCCATCGACATGCACATATAGACTTGAGTCATTTTCGTGCACTCAAATCCTATCGTCTGACCAAAATACCAACAAAAGTAGAATTAAAAAAAAAAAATCACCATTTTGCGGTTAAAATCCATACTAATTCTTTTCAACCCACCTGGCAAACTCCACTCCAATCCAACCATCTATACACATGTATATATATATATATATATATAGAACTTAAGAATCTTAGCGTGTGTGTGTATATATGTGTGTGTGTGTGTGTGTGTATATTGTTTGTTACTTGCTTCTTTTTTTTTTTTTGTTTTTGGTTTTGTTTTGAAGAGTGCTATTTGCGAAAAGGGCATGAAAGATTTTAAGAAGTGGCATGGATATACGAGTTGTTCGTCGTCTTCTTTCAACGATCGATGACAATAAATATCACTGCCTTGTACACATCACAGTATATACTGCTGGTGGAAACGACAAGAAAATGGAAGAAATAAGATTTTGTGTGATTATTTAAACCGTTATGTGTGTTGGACATCCTGGCACGTAATTATGAAGAATGCATTAACTAAATTATCTCTCAATCATATATTAAAAAAATAAAAGAGATTAAAAAAAGGAATCAGAAGAGGTATCCCAACTCGATCTGATCATGAAATTTGTCGTCGAGCGGTTCTTATGGAATTTCAAAGGCCAGCTTGAACTATCTTAGAGTGAGCTAATCTTACAAATTAAAGAATTTTTTTTAATAACCAAAGTTATTAAATTGATTTCAATAATCAAGGTAGCTCCTCTCCCCACTATTTTTTTTTCCTGTTTTTTTTTTTTTTTTACTGGAAAATAATTGTTTTTTGCTTGTCCTTATACGAGGAAATGGCTTTTGAGAGTAATGAAAAGAAGTCATTTATTTATTTACTTTTTAAATAATAGAAGTAATTTATAAGAGCAGCAAGCACAAAAATAAGGCAGACACAAAGCTCTAACAGATAGAGCTATATAAGGACAGATTTTCGAGCTATGATTGGAGTAAATTAAGAAGCGAGCGGTTGCTTACTCCAATTAAATTAATGAGGGAAAATAGTTTCTATTATAACTTTGTTGCTTCCATGCATAATATAAAGTTTTTTACATGCATGTCCTCTAAACTTATCGTGTTTGGTAAATCATTCTCTAAACTAAAAATGTTGACAGCTGACTCCTTTGTAAACTTCATAATTTATTGCATCAATACCATTTCATCATGTCTATTTAATTTAAATGATTTTTGACACATGATTCGGACATGATTTGCACGTAGGGGTGGAGTCAAAAATATATTCTAGTGTGGTCGAACAACAAAATTTTTTTTCAGGATAAAATAAATTTTAGTGGGAGCTATGTGAGAATTTTTAATTTTAGTAGGTTTATACGAGAATTATTAATTTTAGTGGGGGCTATGTCAGAATTTTTAATTTTAGTGCGGGTAAAGCAATAAATTTATAAATATAGAATTAATTTTGGTAGGGATTATGTGAGAATTATTTATTTTTAGTGGGGGTAAAGTGTGGACTATATGAAAATTTTTTATTTTTAATGGAGTAAATTGTAAAAAATTTTAAAAAAAAATTGTAAGGTAAGTTTAAAAAAACAAAAAATTTCCCTCACCCCCACCTAGCTCTGCCACTGTTTGCATGGGTTTTGCCTCTCACTCAATGTGATCATGCACCGTGCACATTTTAAATTCCGTAAAAATATATATATATATATATATATATATTAAAAAAGAAGGATTAGTATGCAATGTATTTGAAATTTGAGAGGTCATTTATCAAGATTTTAAGTTTAAAAACTGATTTACAAATTACGAATTGTTAGGGTAAATGTTAAAAAAAAAAGAAAAAAAAAAAAAAAGAAAGAAAAGAACCTAATATAAAAGTACTATATAAGCATTTTCCGTATTACTTCGTTTCATGGTTTGTTTTTTTCTCCTTTATGTTGTGGCCTGTGGGTGTGATTTAGTTTATAGTATTTTAATGAATTAATCAGTGACACAATTACCAATAGAAAACAAAGCAACATTTGTCCCTTCTGATTAAAGTATGTATAAAAGAAATTTTTTTTCTTTGCATCGGAAGAAATAGTACTGAAGAACTGGACAAAGACATCTCATGTGCTTTGGTTTCATGTTGGAATTCGAAGTAAATGTTCCATGATTGAAAAGTCACCCCCAGCGACTGGTCGACTCTAGTTCAGAGAGAGGAAGAATATATAATTAAGTTACCCTTTATTTCTCATTAACATTTAAAATATAAAGTAATGCAAAACATTAGCTTCTTAATCTCCAACTATATGTACTCAAAACCTAGTACTTAGTAGCTAATTACATTATTGCGTTTTAATATTGTACTAAATAGCTTGCATCTTGTTTGATAGTAGGTAGGTACGCTATAAATTATTCAAATTACTTCATAAAATTCAATATACAAATAGAAAATCCAAATACGTTGGCAAAGATATAGAGTGTTCTAATGCAGAGTTTTCACATGCATAGACTTTCTTAATTTTATGTTCCAAATCAATAATTTTATATATATATATATGTGTGTGTGTGTGTGTACAGATTATTGCTCTAGCTTACAAAGGATCAGGACGCATAATCCGTAATAGAAGAACAACTTATGACAAAGAATGTACTTTAAAATGTTTTGAATTAAAGTAAACTAAAGCTTATCGTATAAATACAGACTATGACCTTAATTGCGTGATGCTAATACTAATTACTTGTTGAATGCAGCCTATTTTGATTTTTTTTTTTTTTTTTTTTGTGTGTGGGGGAAATAGACAAAAATTACTCGGTGCTCCAAACTAGTATTCAATAGTGTGACTGTGATTTGCAATCTAAGTAAATTGTTCTACACCTTCCATGATGCTAATTAAGATGACTCGGCTAAAATTATTTAACCTTCCAAAGCTTCTCAAAGCTAACTACACATGTATACATACATACATACATACATATATATATATATATATGACAAATATGTGCTGTCGCTAAACCTTTACCTAGCTTGCTACGTCATTAGGCTACCACAAAGATCCAAATAAAGATGACAAATAATCCTCTAATATATATATATATATATATATTTTTTTTTAAATATATGTTAAATTGATCCAACCTCATCTTCCATGCCATATTGTAACCGATTAATTAAGGCGTGTTTAAAATATTCATATACAGGCGTACGTTAGCCCTCAAAACAAGGGGTATGGTAATCAGAACTAATTAAGAATAATTAAAGATTTTTGATAAGGTAAGATATATTTGAATGGAAGAAGGCAAAAATGAGGAGATCAATATCCGTACGGAAGTGGCACAAGACATGATATGATGAGGTTTTATGGTTAAAATTATAGAAAAAAAAAAAAGAAAAAAGAAAAAAGAAAAAAAGAAGAGGTTAGAAATGGGTTTGTGTGTGTGTGTGTGTGTGTGGGAGGGGAGAGGAAAAGAACAAGTAAGGGTACACATAGGGCAGGTGGGTATCAATGAAAGAAATCCGAAAAGATGTCGTTTTGTGGGAAAAAAAGAGAATAGTTGTGTAGTGAGACCTGCAAATATGTTTGTTCTGAGAGTTGGATTAGAAGTAGTGTGGTGCCAGAACAAACTCCAAATGGTTTCCACGTGATGCGGGCCTTTTGGAAGGGAGTACAAGAATGGGACTGTCATTGTCCTTACCTATGGCGGCTACGCGAAGGAAAATTACAAAATCCAATATTAAACATTTAAAACTAAATTAATAGATCATAAGAAAATTGTTTTAAAAAAATGAAATTCAAGAATTCTACCCGTCGGGATTGAATCTCAATCCCGATATCTCACACGACTCGGTACGTCTCATTAGTGAGATCCACTTTTTTAAGTGATATCGGGATTCAAGAATCCCTTGGTTTGAAAATTAATGGTTTTGTAAAATCTTATGATAAGCAAAAACCAATTTCTTATCAAGTAGTCCATTTATGTAATGAGTTGTGCTAGATAAATGGTCATTGTTTAAAATCATAGTTTAATGGTAGAATTAACATAAATTAAGGTGGAGCCCCACGCCCACAAATATATCTAAATAATTACTGGGTTAAACGACGTATGATATGAGAAGCATATTATAGGTATACTAGACCGGTCAAAGAGTCAAAGAGACCAAGTGTTTTTCCAATTAATTTAAATAATACTACAGATCCTTTTGACCGTGTTACGACAGAGTCCGGCAATACTCTTTAAAGTCTATTGATAGCATAAAGTAGGAGGGTGTTCCAATATCTTAATCACTAACGGATTCATAAATTTTTCTTAGTGAGAAAATTTTTAAAAGTAATAACTATATAAGATAAAAAAATTTAATATAAGAATAAATTAAGTGTAATAGGGTATATTTGAGGGAAAAAAAAAACTTTTAAATGGGAGTAAATTACTAAATTTTAAGAAAAAAAATAGGAATATGATTTAAATTTTAAAAATTTGTCTCCTATTGTAAATTCATGTCTGATCTTAATGAGACAATTTGATTGCTGCTTAATTTAACTTTACTCTAGTAGTGGCTTACTTAAATTAATCATTATGGTTCCTTAAAAAAAAAATAATAATAATCATTAGGGTAAAAGTTTAACAAGAAAGCCTTCCAAATTACCCAAAAAAAAAAAAAAAGTGTACTCAACAATGGGACAAATATGTGAACAGTAGAATCGCATTTAGTTGGCCAAGTTAACTATTCTGAACCGGCCAAAGATATTTAAAACGAAACACAAATGAGGAGTTCCTTTCAATCCAAAGATTTTGCCAACGTAAGTCCACAAAGGTTCTTAGCCAAAATAGCAACCAATGACTCAACTTCAAAAGCAAACAAAAAATGGAAAATTGTTTTTGACACCAAAAAACATGTCCCTCATCTTGAATTAATTCTGATCATGTGAACCATATCCAATAATTTGTATGCACCTTTGTTAACCAATACTGAGAACTATGCCAAATTATCAATAATAATAATAATAATAATAATAACAAGTGAGTAAGTGAGAAAGAGATAGGCACGGATGACCGTTGAACTCCAGGATTTCGGTGAGTAAACAAAAATAGATAATTTGACAGAGTTTTGCTATGTACTTAGAAATATGTAATTTATTCTCTTAAGTAGGTTATTTATTGGATCGAAAAACTAACTGATTATATGAAATTCCCGCAACGTTAATAGAGGGATTGCTTTCCCTCTAGATTGCTCTTGTTATTGCGTTCATTGTCAACAATCGAATTAAGATAAAATGCTTAATTTACTCCTTAATCTAATAAAATTAATTTAACAGAAACCGATCAAAATGTTACGAAGATGACGAGCTAACAGCGTATGGACGGGCTCCACCAGAGCCTTACATTTCCTTTATTTTTTAACTTTAAAATTTTTAAATATTTTAATGTCAATAATATCACCAGAAGAATGTTGCAGCATTTAAGAACAAGCATTACGACAAATTTGGCAAGTATTCCCTGAATTTCGATGTAACACAACCATCCAAATTCCAGATATAAAAAATTTAAATAAATAAAAATAAAAAAGAAGAACAAATTCAAAAGGAAAATTAAAAAAAAAATGAGAAAAAAAAATAAAAAATCTTTCAGACCAAAACGCTTCAAAATAGAGTTCTGTCAATCCTCAATGGATTCTAGCACCCTGTTGCTCTGAATCATCCATTTAGGTGGGCCATCTATTTATGTTGGATTCTTCTGGGAGTTTTTAACTCTATCCGCAATCTTTTATAGGCCCAACAGCTCTTCATTTCTTTCTTTGTTATTTATTTCTCTCTCTTTAAGTATGTTTAAAAATAAAACTACCATTTAATTCTTGATTAAAATAGAACCCTTTAATAGAACATGAAGAAAACACCTTATTAAAAAAAATATTATTTTTAAACCATCATTTTTTCTTCAAATTTCCTGAAATTTATAATCTAGTTTTATTTATTTTTTATTGACTTGAGAGCGGGAAATTCGAACTCTACACTTTCTAGCGTTGTCATGTATAAAATTACTACTAAACTATACATACAATCAGTTTTAATTCTTAACATACTCTCTCAGATATTCCATCCTTAGATATGCCCTAAAATAACCAATTAAGAATATTTTACATTTTCTTACAAAAATACTTTGAATGTATACATACTATTTGCTAAAATTTGCTGTCAATAAATTAAAAAACAAAAAATTATTCCATAACTCTAGGATCAACCTAAAAAGTAAATACGTTATGATTTCATAAATTTATCTATTTTTGCTTTGAGTATAATATCATATGTATTAGAACATAATAACACAGTTTACTCAACAAAAAAAAAAAAAAAAAGACGTAATAACACAGTTAGGTTTAGAGATGGTTTATGCATAATTAACAATACAAATAGTACTAGAGAAAAATATCTTGATGTAGATACACTAGTAAATAACTAATCTGTTCAATTTAATTTGCATAGTGATTCCGTATCTATAATTTTATCAGTACAAGATCTCATTTGATTCTTGCAAAATATGATACGCAAATATAGTTCCCTTTTATAATTGGTTTGGTTCTAGCTATTATTATTAGTATTATTATTGAAAATTCTTTGATTAGGTATGATAAAAATACCTTATTAATAGGATATAAATTTGGACATGATATTATACTCATTTAATATTAGATTAAGAATTTCCTTTCTCTCTCTTCTCTTTCTCTCTCTAATGCGTGAGGACTATGATTTCGTTTCTCTTTCTTTGGGCCTGGATTCTGGTGGTAGCCTTTGGCTTATCTCTGGTTTTCGGCCCTAGAGATGAATGTGAGAACCATATGGTGAGGGTCTTGATAGAGGTGAATTCGTGGCAGGAGGATGGATATTGTGGGAACTAGTAAGGTGGGAATGAGACAGTTGGTGGTAGTATGTGGTCGTCACGTACTGGGAAGGTCCTCCGGCAGTTCGGTTTCGGCAACTTAGTTTCTTCTAGCAAATGTGGTTTGTTTTATCGGCAAGAACTATTTCTATGTGATTGGTTTTTTTATTTTACGGTTCGTAAGTTTGTGTGTAATAATGGCGATGTCTTCGTCATCTTTTCTTTGGGTGTTTTATTTTTGTTTGTTATTTATTAAAATGGAGGTGGTTCTCCACCTTCCGAATTGATTATTTATCCGTCAAATCTAAGTCTTGACAATGTATTGGTTCCGCTAGAGTTACTTCTATGCGAAGTTAGTAGTGACCCTTATACTACTGAGTCTTGGCCCTCGATTGATTAAAAAATTCCATCAACTGTCAGGGTTTTGTTAAAAAGAGCCTTATGTGTGCTCGATTTCAGTGTGCTGAGGTATATACCCGTTATCGGGTCTCAAGCATACGTCTTTCCCTTTGAGTGTTATCAGATTTCACTGGTCGATCTGTTCTTATTTAAAGGTTTTTGTCTTCTGTAATACGAGATTTGTTATATTCAGTGTTTTTTTTTATCTTCTTAATGAGAGTAATGAATTTTCCCTTAAAAAAAAGATTAAGAAAATAATAATTCAACCTAATTGAATTCCAAACTGTATTCTACCAATGAAAGATTTATATTCTACCTTACTGTAATTTTGCTTATTTTTTTGTATTATTAACCTCCCTTCCCTCTGTTCTTTCTTTTTTCCCCTCGAGGATTTCTACAATATAATATAAAAGATTGCCTCATTAATAAACTTCTATTAAATTTCTATAATAATTTAATTTGATATGATTCTATGTGATCTAATATTTTAAAATTTTCTTTACGGATGAGGTATTTCTTAATAAATTATTTTACATTACAATATTTTGAACAATAATGCACGTTTTTTGAAAGTAAGATTTGTCAAATCACATTTAAATGAAAATATATAATGGATATATTTAATAAATATCTAACGGTTGAATTGGATAATTTTTCACCCTTAAATTTTTTTTTTTTTTCATATCCAACCACGAAACTATTTATTTTTCCTTCGTTGTTTTCCTGTCCTTTTGGTTTTTAAAAGGTACCAGATTCTGAATTCCACAAGGACAACAAAAGGTTACATGCTTTTTTTTTTTTTTTTCGTTATTTTTTTTATAAGAACAGAAAGTTACTTTACCAACATATCGTGTCACTTTTTTTTTGCTCTGAATAACATATCATGTCGTTTGGAGTATTCACAAACCTTTTCTTTGATACGCAATATTTCATTTTGCCCACAACGAGAAATATATATATTAATATACTGCTATTTATAACATTTCTATATTATCAAAAGAGAAATTACAAAACTTAGCTGTTAAAGCCAGCCTTTTTTTTTTTTTTAATTTGGTTCCTTATACTTCACTGTCTTTCCTTTTGTTTCAATTCATCATCATCATCCCCTAAAGCTAGGCTAAAGCTACTTAAAAACATTAAATATATTTTATATATTAAAAAAAAAAAAAAAAAAAAACCCTCCCCCCCAACTGCTTTTCCTCAGACTTTGCCTTTGTCTCAGTTCTTCCCTTCACTTCAACCCAGTCTTTGCCCAAAAGACCAACAAACTCAACTCAATGCCATTCTCTCTTTTTTCTTTCTTTTTATTTTTATTTTTTTTATTTTAAATTTATTCATTGGCGCTTGAGAGTCTCCATGATAAAGATCAGCAGATAATTCCGTTGTTTGAAAGGGTAGTAACTTTTTTTTTTTTTTTTTTTTTTTGTGGGGGTTCAACTGTTTTTCTGTTGAAGCCAGTTGGAGAAGATTTGTAGGGTCTTCATGTCAGCCCTGTAATGCTTCTGAGTGAACTCGAGAAGCATAGGCCATGTGAAATCCGGGTACACACGAGGCCACAAACTGTCCACCAATTCCCCTGGTGGACTCACCACTTTCTCCTTCCCTGGACACAAAAAGAACGCCAGTGATTTCCTCGGCATTTCACTGTTCACCACTGCCCTGTGCAAGCAACTCTTATACTTCCCATTCGACAGAGCCTATAACAAATAGAATATATATATTTATATATATACATATCAGCAACCAAATATGATTGAAAATGTTTTTTCATCTACTATTATCAGTCTTTGTGTTGTTCTCGGTTGTTACCATGAAGGTGTCGCCGATGTTGACGACAAAGGTGTCGAAATTCGGGCTAATGGACCGCCATTCCTCGTCGACGAACACTTGGAGTCCACCAACTTGGTCTTGGTGGAGAATGGTGAGAGAAGTCGGGTCGCAATGAGGCCCTGTGCCTAATGTGAGATCGGGTTTTTGGCAGGGTGGGTAATAATTGAGCCTCATTATCGAATCGTTGTCTTCGAAAAATTCCTTGAAATGGGTTCTTCCTACTCCCAGGCTCATTCCCAGCAGCTCCATGATTCCTAATGACAGCTTGCTCATTGCCTCTGAGTAATCCTGATAAACCCTCCTATCAAAAAAAAAAAAAAAAAAAAAAAAAAACAGAGCACAAATCAGTTGAGCTGTTGTTACAAACACTTCTAACACAACATATGTATTAACGTTTTTCTTTTTGAAAGTACCCGAATTGCTCAAAATCATCGCCCAACACGCTTCGAAAGTAGTCCAAGACGATGGTTTCCGAGGAGTTGTTGTCGTTGGCGGCGGAGTAGCTGAAAGAGAGCGTCTCCTTCCAGGGGAGTTTGGAGGAGAATCTGCCGGTGAAGCTACTGGCGTAACCGCAGTGTTCCCCTGCTTTCCTCTGAGCTCTCTGTTTCTCCACCAGCGGCAACTCGAAGAAATCATCCATGTAGCGGTGAGCGTCAGCGATCAGCCGGCGATCGACGCCGTGGTTGACCACCAGGAAGAAGCCGTGCTTCCGGCAGGCCTCGCCGACGAGCCTCGAGGCCTCGGCAGCCGCGGCAGGGTCGCCGGACAGGAAGCCGCATAAGTCGACGAGCGGGACGGGTAGCTCCGGGGCATTTTTGCAGGGCTTCTCGTCGTCTGGCCATATGAATTGTGTCGGAATGTTGGATTGGCGTCTCAGGATGGAGGCATCAAAAACTAGTGACTTTTGGTTCTCAACTTGTTTGTTTTGATGTTTGGGTTGTTGAGGCATGGATGGAATGTTTCTGATGTTGGTGTTGGGATGGCTCGTGGTGGTGATGGTTGTTGTAGCAGTAGTGGTGATGCAATCAATCGCCATTGCATTTAAATGAAAATCGAAACTCTTTTTCTTTTGTGTTTGTTTGTCGTTTTTTTAGTGTTTTGAGGACTAAAATAATTGTGAGAGCGGGAGTTTCAAGGAGAAATGGAGGAAGAGAGTGAGAGCAGAGGAAGGAAGTGAATAGACTGAGAGAGTTGAGATGAAAGAAAAGCCAAGGCCGCTCATTGGGGAGATCAGTGAACAAAAGTTGGAATCTTTTTATAGTAGCTCCTTGCGTCTTCTCTCTCATCCAGTTTAAAATGTTGGTTTGCAGATGAGGGCCTCTGGAAGTGAGGTGTTTGCAAACAGGGGCCCGGGAAATGGGCAAATTAGGAAAACCAGTGTGTTTTGTCTTTTCTATTGTTGCCAGGAAAGCGCTTCCCGATGGTGTTTTGGCATTTCCTGTGGAAAGGAAATGCTATCTTCACGCACTACCATCTGGAAAAAGGTCTTAGTGCTACTACTTGACAGACAATTCTCAGTGCCTTAAGCCCACCTGAAATGGGCACCGAGCGGGACTCTTTTTTTTTTTCTTACTTATTTATTTTTTATTATAAATTAAATGCCTCTTAGCAGAAGTAGCTACTCGGGTGTAAATGCAATTGATGCCAAAGAAAGTTAGTGAAAAGCTTAACTAAAAACAAACGATTCCCACCAAACACTTTGTGTTTCTCTTTGTCATCAATCTTCAATTTTCACGTCCTTCAAATGCCTCTATGTTTGGAAAAGCAAAACTGGTTTTTTCGTTCATTGCTCAGAAAACAAGTTTGTTTGTGTGTGTGTGAGAGAGAGAGAGAGGGAGAGTAAAAAAAAAGAAAAGCCATATCTTAGAATGAACACTGATCTTTTGGTTATAACCTATCTTTAAAACTAGCTCAAGAAAAAAGGATGTCTAAATTCACGTATAAACATTATCACAACTCAGTAACTTGGTGATGTACGACAAATTTATCTTAAATATGTAAGAATCCAAAACTCATCTTTAATATCATATTAAATGAGTCTGGATAATACTCATATTCAAAAGCTAACTCAAATAGAGAAGATATTGAATACACATCTAGATATCAAAACAATCCTGTAACTTTACTACGATGGGACAAATTCAACTCATTAAACGGTGAAGTTTGTTGGTGGAGCAAAAGTATCTGTCATGAGTAGGTTTTTTCTGTAGTAGCCAATAGAAATGACCAACTACCATGATTGCAAGTCCAAACTTATTGAGTGCAAAGAGACACAAGAGATCTCTTTTTAGGACCAAAAAGATCTTCCAAAGAAATCAAATGAAAAAAAAAAACTAAAGAGTAGTTTTTTCATGTCATGGAAGTAGCTTATTTCTTTTACCAGAAGTCCTTGCCCAATACTCACCATCTGTAGGGGTTTGGTCACAACCAGTATTTACCATCACACTAGTAAGATTTTGGACATGAAGTAGAAAATGGCAGAGGAAATTTTACAATCTTGGTGTGGCATATTTAAAAATAAAAAATAAAACCAAATCAGACGAGAATCAGGACTTGGAATCAAGTATATCAGAGAGGGAAAACACAGATTTGTTAATCAGTTCATGCTATTACACTGCAGAAACAGATTTTTACCAGAAGTTTCTTCCATTTTAGACAGAATATATATTGAATAAACAAACAGGACAGAAGACATATAATTTAATTGATTTGGGCATTTGTTGCAGTTGGCTCCACAGCAAGATACAGAAGAATCAACTTTCATAATTACTAAGAAATAGATATTTTACGAGTGTCTAATAATATCTCTTTTCAATAATTCCTTCGTACAAAAAGGCTAATTATGTCTATCCCAAAAGGAATTTTCCAAATAAATCGTGCGATCACAATGTGCGAGATTTGAAATAAAAAAGATTGAAATGTCGGGAATGCTATGCAACAAGCCTTAACCTGATCAAGCATTGGTCATATTCATGAATCATGATATATACATTAGTGCCAAGATGTAATTATTTTTAAAGTGGGCAATTTCCTCTTTCAAAGCTTATGCAAGGTTGTGTTTGGTAAGATGGAAAGAAAAGAGTAAGGAAAGAAAGTATAATTTGAACGGCAAAAATGAAAAGGAATATTGAATTTTTTACGATATTTGGTGTGAATTTCTTACTTAATTCGTCCCTATTTTGAGAGATTAAATTAGGGTTCTAGGATTTGCAATCCCTTATCCAATTTATTAATTCCTCTTTTTTCTTATACCGATCATGTTCCCAAAATTTTTTCTAATAATCCCTCACCTTTCTCCCTCTCCTCAAACTCTTCAGAATTCAAAGAAATGCCATGGAAAAATGTCATATTATAATTTAAAACTGATATTTTAATATGCTGAAAATTCACAATTTTACCTTAACTAGGTGCATAATAAGGTTTTTTTTTTTTTTTTTCTAAAAAAAAAGCAAAAATTTAGCTATTTATTGTTTTAGAGAAGCAGCCGGCCCAAGGAAACGAGAAAAAGAGAAAAGGAGATAGTGAGTCGACCGGAGTTCCAGGGTCATCTCCGGGTGCGTCGTTGGACCTCCGGCCTTAAAAATTGGTCACTAGGCTCGTATCATTGTGAATTTTTTTATGGTGGTGGCTGTGTTTGGCGGGGTGGCTTCATTGGAGTGAATCTAATGTCGTTTAGAGGATGATTTTTAGACAGCTTGTAGGCATTTTGTCACGCTTTTCTCGTCTGGTTGTTGAACTTTTTCGGGTTTTATTCTGAACGGTGGTGAGCTTCTTGTAAAGGTGGTGGTTTTGGCTCCAGATGCTGATGGTGGTAGCGCGTGTTTTTCACGTTCTGCTATTTGAATGCATCTTGTCGGCTTTGCCGCTTGTCCCCCAAAGCGTTCCTCTTACTCTGATAGTCCTCTTGTCGGCTGTACTTTTATTGAAAGCTTGCGACGGTTGTGTTTTAGTCTTTAGTTTTTTATGTTTTCGTCTAATAAAGGCGTTGATATTTACGCCATATAGTTTTTAGTATTTTTATTGTAATAATGGAGGTGGTCCTCCCACTGTTTTAGTTTGTTTTTGGTTCGCCAGATTTAGGTTTTGGTGAATTAGATGTTCCGCTAGCTATGAGTCTTAGTGGAGATGTTTGTGGCCTTGGTACTACATGTTACATGCTCTCGATGGATCGAAAGCTTCCATCAATTGTAGTGGTTTTAAAAATAGCCTTATGCGTGCTCAAATTGATATGTCGATGAATTTTTCTGATATCTAGTCTCGTCTTACATCGTTTTTCCTGTGTTTCATCAAATTTTACTGATGGAACCGGTTTTTATCAAGTGTTTTGTATTATGTACTACAGAGTCATCCGCATTATGTTTGATGTCTTTAGTTGAATTACCTTAAAAAAAAAAAATTTTGTTTATCTGTTAGATATTTTAATGACTGGATTTATGAAAGGAAGTATTACTTTATATCATTAATTGTATATTTTGTAACGTAGAACATGGAGATCCGGCCATTAAAACTTAATTTATGGATGTTAAATGCTCCTTATTTTTTAAGGATTTTGTGGTAAGATATGTTAAAAATTATGTATAAGTACAATTCTGAACAGCAATCAAAATCATAGCATATTATAAAGAATATGACAATTTAATACAATCTAATGCCCATATAATAGTTCAGAATGTATCCTAACTAGTCAAAAGGGTTTTTTTTCCCTAACCTATCACGAAATTTTATTATCTTCTTTTAGTATTCTAAAGTAGAGTATGCAAAAGAAAACCTATCGATATGGTTCTATTTTGAACTATTAGATCATTTGTATCATATTGTATTAGTTTTGTATATCTAATCCTTCATTTTAATATGATTTTTTTTTTTACCATATTTAATGTGTAAAAACATGTATTGTAGAGAAAGATGTTCTACATAAATAGCTTCTGTAACAGAGTAAAATGAAAGACTATAAGAAAAAAAATGAATTGTAGAGTTTTAACAGAGTAAAAGTTGTTTATTTTGGAAGCTAATTTTAATTTTAATCCCATGAACTATGGGTCCAATAATCTTGTTATAGTCTCTAACTCCAAAAATGTCCCAAAATCAATTTTCAAACTATTAATTTGTTCCACATTAGGTATTTAGTCCAAAATCTTCTTTAAATGTGGATAGGGATTACATCGTGAAGATCAAAAATGCATCTTAAATAGGGTTATTTTAATCATTTATATCCTAGAACATTTTGTTAAATTTACATTTCAATTTTTTTGAAAGCATTAAATTCTCAAAACATATGTGATCTTGATATTGGTAGCTATTGTTTATTTTTTACCATATCTTGGACAAAATGACTATTATAAGACACTTTTTTTTTTATTATAATTTTTTACGAAATCTATTATAAGATAGATTGATAGTTCAAGAACTGATTCTAAAATATTTTAAAAATTAAAGAATTAAAACGAGATTAATTCTTGTTCTCACTGTCAAAAGCAAACTTTGAACTCACGTAGAGAGTTTGACTTTGAAACTCCAGTTTCGCCTTTTGGTAGGGTAACAAGGTATAGTCAAGGTCAATTAATATTAAGTTGAGGCGACTAACATGTTAGCGCTAGTGGGTTTGGTTCGATTAAAAACGTGTTCCTCAACGCAATTTTGGCTCTTGTAATGATCGCACTTAGAAAGTGAGTTCCATATATATATATATATATGTTGGTACAATATATATGTATGTATATACATATACACACACACACAATTTCATTATCTGCCAAAAGGGTTGATTGTGTTTTAATTCATTTGCACCATCATTCGCCGGTGGGCTCTTCCATTAATCAATATTCCAATTATTGATTTTTGTTATAATACGTTTTCAGTATACAAAAGATTACAATGTAATAGGATTAATAAAGAATGTCATGATTTGCAGTGAATTAATGGAAACATTGATGAATATTTCAATTTAACATTTATATATATATATATATATATTTTCCTTTTATTATTGCAATATATTTTTAGATTTTACTTAAAGTAGAGCCTTAAGTATATAATTAGTTTTCTTATTTTGAACCAAAATTTACTTCCAAAAAAAAGAAGCAATTTTCTTATGGTTTTAACCAGGATGCATGTTTTTTTCCATTTTTGTCCCTCTACTCATTTAAAGAGACTCCAATATTTAACACACCATGCATGTACTAGGTAAGAAAGAACATATTAAAAAGATCAACATCACAAGCCAGACATAAAATCTTGCCACCAAACCTGCAAATGAATTATATATGGCAGATTACATGATAATATATATACTAATGTATTGTCGTACAGAAGCCAAGTTAATTTGAACCTCAAAAGCATCATCAGTTAGGATCCATGAACTTGCCAAATACATTTTATATATGCTTCAGTATTTAATTTTGTATTATGCTTTTATTTACATTAATAATTATATCTAAGAGTCTAGGTGAACGTGTTTTGCTAGGGTCTTTTAATTATTTGATTTTTTTTTATACATGATCTGGGATTTGTGTTTTTATTATTAAGGAGGATTAATAGAGTTGGAAATATAGCATATTGAAATGAACTATGATTTTTTTTTTTATTGCAATTGTGTATTGTTGCATTGTTAAATTAAGCCTAAAAATATGAGAAATTTGTAGTAATTTTCCCTATCATATATAAAATGATAGAGTCAGAAATGTTTTTTAGTGAGAGACATTTTTTTAAAAAAATTAGTTTTTTTTTTTTTTGAAGGATGTTTACAAATTTTATTTATTGAGTGTGGGTATAACGATAATTATCCTCTGAAAGTGAAAGTAACTGATTTTTTAAGAGAAATTCGTAGGAGAAATTTTTTTATTTTTTTTAAATCTAGGTGGGGTGCATTTGTAATTTTTCTTACAAAATGAAGACATAACTTAAAATTTACAAAACTTTTACGACTAGAAATAATTAATACAAAATGTGAGTCCCTACTTACTTTTATATGGCTCCAGCATTATATATATATATATATATATATACATATATTGGTTATAATTTTCTTCTTCACTTTAGGGGGAATAGTCACTAGTGAAAAGTTATACCTTAAGTACCAAATATTCTACGTACGGGCAGCACCAAAAATAAATAAAGAACCACTCTTCTACCACTTTTGCAACAAGAATTAAATATGTAGTGACTATATATAGTAAGCTCTAATTTAAACTGTGACTCTTCAGCAAAACAATAAAATATGTTTATATATATAGATATATATATTTATTTAACCAGTGACTTTTATAGCTAGGCAAAGATCCACGGACCAGACATATTTAGAAGATTATACATCGGATCCACATGTACAAAACATACGAAGGATGGCTTAACCAATAAAAGGAAATATGA
The DNA here is from genome assembly GCA_009761775.1 of Ficus carica. Taxonomy (NCBI): domain Eukaryota; kingdom Viridiplantae; phylum Streptophyta; class Magnoliopsida; order Rosales; family Moraceae; genus Ficus; species Ficus carica. Next base: position 7,108,604 of record CM019742.1, on the reverse strand, counting down.
TAAAAGAATAAAAAAAAATATATATTGAGACAACTTAATTTAGCTTAAGTGTGCTAGTTTAGTGCTTTAATTTTTTTTTTTTTAAATATAAATGGGGAGAGGAACAAAGTCCCCCACACAAATTTCTTAAAAAGATTAAAAAAATAATAGAACTAAAGAAATTCAGAATCTCGTCTTAAGACAAACATCACAAAAGATAAAAATAATATGAAACAACCCTTCAAATAAGTCATATTAACATCGCCATTTATTGGATATATATATATATAGAATTCCTTTTTTCAATACAAAATTTTATATGAACCTTTCTTTTTAAAATTCACGATCGTATTCCTTCTCAAATTATTAAGTTTTGTCAACTTATTTCAAGATTTTAAAATCACAATCTTCATTTTTTTTTTATGAGCACGTACATAATTATCAAGCTCCTCACCTGGCATGATATCATAGGGTTCAAAACCTCTACAACATTACTGACATTTCAAGAAAATCGAAAATTACTTTAATATTTTTTGTTGCGGTGTTTTCTGGATTTAACAACAGTAAATGTTCCTTTTGCTTGATAACGGAGTACGATTTTACACATATTAATCATACATATAATCTGATCATTGGACGAAGCTTAGAAAACCAGCTAAAATTCCCACCGATCAGTTACAATTAGTCGAGACTAGCTAATAAAAAATAGATAAAAAAATAATATTGCAAAATATTTTCTGTACTTTGCAAGACCAGGCAGTGTTTTTGTTTGAAGCGTCCCTTTAATAAAATCCTATACCATTAGCTTTTTCTATTTTTCATTATGTTTCCTTATCCATATATTACACTAGAAAGGTACTTGAGAAAGAGAATTTGGTAATCTCTTGGATATAGTTGGAAAAGTTAAAACAAGTTGTTGAAGGGGGGAAAAATTTGAAATGGTTTTCGCTTTATTTTTTTCAAGTAAAATATCAATAGCTAGAGGTAAAAAAAAAATAAAAATAAAAATAAAAAATAAAAAAGGAGAGAAAATGATGATTGTCAAGTGTAAAGTATTCTTTACATGCCAGATGTTTTCGTTATGTATTTGAAAAAAAAATACACAAAGGAGTATACTATATTTCCCAATATCTAATTTGTGTTACTATAAACAATATTGAAAATTTTAAGAAACTAAAGTAAAATAATTTTCCTTTTTTAATAATTACAAAAAAAAAAAAAAAAAAAGTTTCAATACAAAACGGATACAGGATCGCCAGCTGTCAAAAGGCAAATCATATGCATGTACAGGTTTTTTTTTTTTTTTTTTTTTTTTGGTGGGTGCAAATAGAGAATGGAAGTATGTGTTGGAGCACTGAGATCACATCAGAACCTTTGAAGAATTTAGCAAACAACAACAACAACAACAACAATATTTTGTTTAACTCGTTTGTCGAGTTGACTTGCATGATTGGATGTCTTATTAATTAGCCATAGCTTTCTCTTTTAAAATGCTTGTATATGTTTCACACTTCTACTTCTATCTTATAAGTGGGATATAGACACACACACATTTATAGATATATTTATATATATATATATATATGTATATATATGGGCCGGCCGTCTTATAAAGCATACAAAATACAATGGTTGTCCCAAATCACATTCGAATTCCTATATACAACATCACTAAACAATACACTCCCAAGTCCCAACACCACAACTTGGACAAATGGCTGTATATAGTGCTTTATATGTTCAAACGTCAACTAGTTACGACCAATAATCAAGACTCAAGTTACATACATATATATATATATATATATATGTATATTAACTCATTTTCATGATCTCCATTATGTTCCATTATGATTAGTGGAAAGTCAAATGAATGGGACTTTACTGTAGAATCTCTTACCATGTGTACTGTCCTTAATAGATGGAAAATCTATTGAAGATTCCGCATATAATTACAAAATTGTCGATTTGAAAGTATACCATAAAGATCATTCTTTGACGTCCTTCAAGTATATCCATACGGTATATGGCTATATGGCGTAGTGTTTGTTACAATTCTATAGATACTATAAATTATATAAATATGTATATCAAATATATATAATATATTAGCTAGATTATATTCTACTTAAATTTATTTTCCTCATGTTTTCTTTCTAGTAGCTTATTAAGCCTCCAAATGGCAAGCAGAGATTCAAAATATATGGAGCCACAAACCTTTTTTTTTTTTTCGAAATAAACATTTGTAGACTAGTAACCCCGAAAATACCAATTTTTATCCACTAATTGTGTGACAGTTATTTAGCAGTTAGATTGTATGTTAGTGTGTTAATTGTTATAAAATCCGAAACTACAACTTCGGCATCAAATCAGTTTATCCACAAAATTGATAAATAAGTTGACGTCTTTAGAATCATAATTTACTAAACAATTTGCAAAGTCAACTGATAATAAAATTACCAAGTTGCACGGTTGATGATTTGGTCGCCTACATAGAATGAGTGTGCTCCAAAATATAGGTACAAACGGCACAGATATGTTTATATATACACACATATGTATTTATACATAGCTGCAAGAGCCAAACGAGACACATGATCTCTACACTTAAACACAATTAATTAAATTATACGAAAACAATAATTAGTTAATTATATATTTATATATACATACCCGGTCATAACTGTTATGACCTGTACTAAAAAATGACCAAAAATGTTATATTTAAAAAAAAAAAAAAAAAAAACTTTCGATGAAAGTTTCTCTCTCTAAATGAAAGTTTCGATGGTCATAAAAAAATAAAAAAAAAACTTTCGATGGTCATAACAGGAATGACCTTTACTCAAAAATGGCTAAAAATGTTAGATTTAAAATATAAAAAAAACTTTCGATGGAAGTTTCTCTCTCTAAATGGAAGTTTCTCTCTATTATATGAAGATTTGGGTTTCAAAATGGGTGGAGGGCTAGGCGAAAAAGTGAAAAAAAAATAAGATTCCGGTGGGTGGTAACTCTTTCTCTCTCTAGATTTCAGTTTTCTCTCTCTAAAACACTGTAGATGTTGGTCTGTGCATAAAATTTTTTTGAGCCATGCGAGGGAGAGAGATATTTGAGCTGAAGGAGATGAGGGTAAACCCGTAATTTGATATACATTAAATGCTGCTGGGCCCACATTAAGTGCTAGTAATGAAGGGAAAAAAAAATAATACTATTTTTAATAATAAAATTTTTACAGGTGCTAAAAGTGAAATTAACCCTAAATTTAAACGGCAAGCTAGTTGTTTGCGTGTGAGAGTGTTGAAAGATGTGGTTTGAAGAAAAAAGAAGAAGAAATCTTTTCTTTTAATTTCTTTAGTGCTGAGATCATGTGGTAATACTAAGTTATACACTTTTGAAAAATGTTAAATGGATTAAAAGCGGTTTAATTAGAAGTTAAGGGAAATTGGGAAAAATTATGTCCTCTCAATGGGAATTGGTAGGAGAAAAATCATACCCGAAATTACATTCAAAATTTAGACAAATAGATTTAGCTGCAAAAAGATACTCTTTTAACAAATCCCATACCACTAAAGTTTGATCAATTTGATCATGATTGTAGAAATCTCATACCACTAAAGTTTGATCAATTTGATCATGATTGTAAGTATGGTCTACCCATAAGGAAGTTAAAAAATAAAAAAAATAAAAAAATAAAAAAAAAAGGTCTTTTTGCACCTTAAATCTGATAGAAGTTAAATAAAAAGAAGGTTTTTAACATAACATTAGAAATGTATGAGAGGATTGTAATATTTATGAAAACACAAGGTGAAATTTCGATTAAACACAAAGAAACTTCAAGCGCATGTCTCAGCAAAAAAGATTAAACACACACATATTATCTACTGTTTAATATTAGAAGAAATAAATGAATATTATCTTGCACCATTTTAAATTTTTTGTATGGTGTTTTCTCTGAAACTTGAATTTATCATTCAAACTTACTTTTTAAACATGTAATATGCATTTGGAACACGGGTTTAAGATAGAATTTTTAGGTTGAAATTAGTTGACTTTTCAAAAACAAGTTATAATTTTTGTTGATTTTTTCAGAAAAAGAACCTAAAAACTTAGGTAAAAAAGTAGTTATAATTTTTGTTGATTTTTCATAAAAATAACCTAAAAACTTAGGTTCTGGACCTGTCAACTAAACGGCTTGTAATCTAAATGGACCCCTATATCTACATCATTTACTCCTCTTGTTTCTTCTCATTGGCATATTTGTCACATACACATATTTGGTATTTCACCAAACCAACAGAGAGATTTGTGGTGCTAAAATTGGATCATCAGCTAGTACACTACTTCTACAATTGCTGAAATGAACAATTATTGTACTTAAGAAGCCAGATAATTAGTAATTTGGTTCACCATCTACATTTATCTCGAAACCACATAGCGCGAATTCACATGGGAAAACACGCACTTGATCATCACGTCGCATCAATATATATATGTATATTTATATTTGTATATATGTGTATATATAATACTTCGCTACCAATTACATTTCCAGTTTTAAAAAAGAAACAAAACAGTGTCCGCTTTGTATTACATATTTTGTCTGACAATTTATAAGTGTGTTCGAAAGAGAGCACTGCTGACAATCTTGTTTATTTTTTATTTTTATTTAATCTGAGTCTTGAAGTGTCTTTTTAATTTCCAAACATCTGTCCCAATTAGGTTTTAAAAACTTCCTAAAATTCAAACATTCCCATATCCCAAATTCCTCGCTAGAAGACAGATGACAGTAGGTGGGCGAAAGAGAAAGCAAGGGAAAAATTCAAGACATGAAGGTCCATCACTGAGGCAACTAACATGATGGTGGAGTTGTCACAATGTCATGCAGCTAGCTAGCTAAAAAGTTTGCGGCATATTAATACGGGCACGAGCGATATTAATTTTAATCCTATTTTTTTCATATCAATTTATATGATACATATTGATACATATATGTGAATTGTCAATTCTTTTACTAATACGTGTTTAAGTGATTATTACGTTAATTAATGATAAAAATATTGCATATATCGGTTAAAAAATGATTACTTACTATCACTTAGTCAATTAAAAAATAAATAAAAATACAATGTTAGAGTAGTGTCCTAATATTATTGTGTAGATATAATTGAAGTTCATGTAGAGCAAATATAAATATATATATCCCATGAAACTGAAAGACCCAACAAGGTTGGATCAATTGAACAAACTGCACTAAACAACGTCACACTTAGGACAAATACAGTTCCATCCTCTTATTATCCACTACAAAAAAATATTTAAAAAGAAAAAAAGAAAAATTACTTTAATAAAATATTTAATTTAATAATGTTTGGGTTGCTTTTCCTCTCATTGTCTGTTTTGATCATTATAATTTGAGCCATATGCATGGTGGGTCTGATTAGGGGGATTTAGATCCGAGTAGTTATGAATGGGGGGCAAACACAATCTGGACTTGATTTTGGTTTTGGATTTTCAAAGAATAGGCCCGCCCTTGGTGGCAATAATAACATACATATATAAATATATATATATTTATATATATATATATTTATCACTTGCAGTTATTCTAATTTATTTGTTATCTCTCTCTCTCTCTCTCTCTCTCTCTCTCAAATGCTAGTACTGAATCTGGCCAATTTAGGTTTCATCCAACACACAAAAAAACAGTCCAAATTTTTACTAGATTTGGGAAACTCCTATGGAGGCCCTTCTTATCAACTTCTACTTCGACAAATGGAGCCCAATTCCTGTCACCTCAATTCATGCCCACCCATATTAGTTCTTCCCCTTCTTCTCTCTTTGTTATTGGTTACCTTTGTTTAATAATATATACATATATATAAATATATTATAATACTATTTGCATGTTTGGAATTGGCTTTGGCCTTTACAAAACTCCTAAAAGTCCATCATGACTCACTCAATGCTATTATCATGTTTAATTTCTCTATATTAAAGAGACACAACTGAAACTAACTAACTATATATATATATATATATTAGAAAAATAGATTGCGTCCTGCAAATAATTAATATACTTAATTGGTGGTTTGGGACTTGCCTATGATATCCTATACCTTAAAATTATGCAAGGTCTAAGTAGTATAAGCACCTCATTTAATGAAACATGTATACATTACTATTCTTGCATTGAAATATTGCAATATATAAATTGTAGATCATCATTTAGCATATAATATATATATATATATATGTGTGTGTGTGTATGGACATATATGGCAATATTATTAATGGGGCCGCCAACAAATCATGCTCCGAACTAACTAAATGCAACTAAGAGTGTGTCGCATCCTAAGAAGAGAGAGAGAGAGAGAGAGAGAGTAAAGTCATTGAGAATGTGGTTTGATGTTGCATGAACAGGCTAGAAGGACAAAATGCACTGTCCCATGTCGAGTTCGTGCAATGCCATTAATAATAATAATATGTCATGACTTGGGGGGATTTTGAATTTTTGAGACAAGTCTAGGTCATGTTAGTAGAAATCCAGTCCCCCTCTTTTCTTTTCTTCCCCCACTCCCTATTATAAATTTCTTCTTCTTCTTCTTTTTTTTTTTTTTTTTTTTTTTTTTTTTTTTTTTTTTTTTTTGGGTACTTTAAAGTGAGATGGGTGTCTTGTCTATGTTGTATACTCAGAAACCATTTTAATCGGTCGGCAATCTTCCATTGGATGATCTTTTTTCTCTTTCATTATGTGGAACTAATATATGCTATATATCACATATATATATGTATATATATGTATATATGTGTATATATCATGTGCATATATATAATGTGCTTCGCGAAAATGACCATGACAAAAATATCTAATTGACTATTGCTTCATCTTATTATTTTGCTTCTTAGTTTAAGCTTAATTATCTAAAGAGGCATCTCTGCAACTTGTCAAAACGTTTTCCCTCTAAATGATTTTGTGAATAGATAATGTCGTTTTTGGAACATGGCCACGTTAAATTTATAAATGTCGAAATACATTTTTGCAGTTTAATTATCTTGCTTATGTATTAACTCCGAAAGTCTACTTTAATCCCAAGTTTCAGATACAAAGAGAAAGCAAATGATAAATAATAGCCCATATCCTCAGTTGCCATCTCGGTAGTACTAACTCCTTTTGCATCCATCGGGAGGTTTTTTAAGTTCGTAAGCATAAATCTATTTTGGTATCTGGTATGAAACACTAGGGCATGTGATGTGCCGTGTTAGAACTTGGTATTTTATTGACTTAAAATAGTATAATGTTACGAATATTTATATAAATAGGATGCTATTAAAAGGAATGTTAATCTAATCATAATGTCTATATAATTAGTGTATCTATTGATTCCTATTATTATTTTTTAATAAAAAAATATTTAGGTTTAGAATATCCATATATCAATATAGCATTTAAAATTAAAAAGTTGATACAATAGGGACAGTGTTAAAAAAATCTATATATTTTGCCGTATTGTATAATTTAACCTAAAGATCATATATATATAGATAAAAGATCATGGGTTCAAGACCGGGAAAGGTTCAGATCCGACACCGGGGCAAAGCACGACATTTTAATAATAATTATACAAATAAATGCAATATAATACCTTTATACTACTCTATACAATGCATCAAATGTAAGCTAGCTAAGAGTATATTTGGTATACATATGTAGGAGAGAAAAGTAGAAGGAACGAGAGGTATGAGGGGACTAGTTTTAAGAATTTTGACATTTATAATTGTTTAGTATGGGAGGAAAAAATGAACGAAGTTTAATAAAAAAAAAGGCCTATAAATCTTTCAAAACACCCAATTTTCGATTCCTAAACTGGAGTTATGAGAGTTCATACCAAATATCACAAGAGAAATATAACATCTCTTTCTCCCTCCTCGGCCATTTCTCTTATCTAGGTGATTTATACCATTCCTTCTTTTATATTTTCTCTCCTTCCTACTAAACACACCCCAAGAATATGGAGAAAAAGTGAGAAAATATTACGGAAAAACGTAAAAGTTATTTCAGAACTTTCTTGTGTTTCGTTGTTGAAGAAAAGGAAAGAGAATAATTTTAACTATATGTATGGTGCATACATATGCTGCCTGTAATATTGTTTATCAATACATGCATGTACACTTATCCATATAAATTTATATTTGTGCGTTTGGTTATGTATTTATATATCAAATATATATCTATGTAAAAGTACACACGTAAACATCTACATGCACTTAGAAACACATATACGCGCGTGTATATATTTTCATGTACAGATACAAAGTGAAGTAAAATAGTTTGATGGAAATTGCTATTTATTACAGATTTTTTCTTAAAAGTACAATTTCTCATTGGAAAACACGCTGCCCATTGCCAACAACATATGGATTCTCGTAAGAACGCTGTCGTTGCGTGGTGAACATTTTTGCTGTCGTTTTTCAAACGACATGTAGTTGTTATACTAAAGTTTGGTGTGACAGACTATCCCTCAAGTGGGTGTACAACGTGAGATTCTTCAATTAGCTTTTCACTTGTGTTTATGCTTGGAAAACCTTATACCTTTCTTTCTTTTTTGGAAGGGAAAAAGCAAATTATGGTTTTAGTTATATTATTTGTTGAAAAGTGCACGAAAATGCACTTTTGCTCATATAATTTATTAAATATTTTAAGTCTTAATTGAGTATTTCTATTATTTTAATTCAAAATATTTTACTTTAGAAATATTTAATTTTAATTTATTTTATTTAATAATCTATTTATTTTGGATTTATCTCATTTTCTTTTAATTCCCTTTTTCTTTCCTTTTTCTCTTTTTCTTTCTTTTCTTTTCTCTTCTTTCCTTCCGCAGGTGTGCTAACACCAGCAAAATTCCTCCCGTGTCCGAGAGATTTGGGCCGCGTGATTCTTGGGCCAAGTTTTCCTCTTTTCCTCCATCAGGCCCGCTTGAATTGCAGCCCGTGTCTTCAGCTCCAGCCAGACCAGCGCGGCTCTCGCCCCAGCTGGCCTCCTGCATGCAATCAACTAGTTGACTAATCTTTGTGGCTGATTTTTGGGGCAAACATCTCTCAAACTTGTTGGACCTCAGGCCTATATTAGGCTAGGCTTTTGGCAAGCTGAAGGAGTCATTTTTCCCTTGGTCTTTAGAGTGTTTCTTTTTGTATTTTCTTTTCTTCTTGCAATATTTATCTCATGTTTTCTTTTTAAAATTTCATAAGATGAATAGCAAGTTAGACAAGACACTCTAATGAGATTAGTGATAAATTTGTATATCGAGTGATCCAATTTAAGTTCGATTTTCATTTTGTTTTGTAAGTCTATATGTTTTAGTGGATTAAATCTCTCTATCTTTATTTTATATTTTCACTCAAAATATTTTGTGTCAATCTTTTATATAAATTCAATCATGCTTTGTTTATGTAATATTGTCATATTTTATTTTGACAATATTTGTTTTACGAGTTGTCTTTTACTGTAATTTGCTAAAAATAATACTTTATCGATTTTGGATAACTTGTAACGATAAAGCCGTTTAGTTCAAAATTGAGATTTAATCCACCAAAACACTTTTGTCATTTTTATTGATCTTTAATTTCATATTTTTCGGTTGCTTGTTTGGAATGTAAAACTTGCAATTGAGTTATAAATTGAAGATTTGATTCAAATTGGAAAACGATGCATATGAAGGATTCACAACGCCTTGTCTCATTTATTATCGAATTTTTCTCTACCTAAATCTTATCTTTTTCATATTTTGTTTATTTTCTCTATAACAAAGATTCTTCAAAAATATCTTCATTTTCTATTATTATATTTCCTTGTCTTTTTAACGTTCATGTTCACTAATATTGTTTGTTTTTCTTATTGCCTTTCTATGGATACGACCGCCCAATCTGTACTATAACCGATCGCTTTGCGATTACATATTTGGGCATTAATCATTTGTGAATAAAAGAAAAATGACATCCCACTCTTCCATCATGATTTTTTGTTAATCCTTCGATGTCGATCGTTCATTTGAATAAACAACCGTCTTTTTATTTTTTAAATATGAAAAATGGTACTAAATAGTGTTTTTAAGAAAATAATTAAAGTAAACAACAAAGTTTTGAATATATATGAAGGTATTAAATAGAGCGAGGAAATGTCTTTTATTTTTTTAAATATATAATATACAAATATAATAAATAATATTGTTCTTTAAAAATTAAGAAAAAGAAGAGATATAAATATGTTTAATTAAAGTTAAATAGGTCTTATATTGTGGGAGTTTGATATGATTTGGAGACTTTGATTAGATATTTTTGGAGTTTGGATTTTCTTTTGAAATTTTAGTTTGTTATCATGAGATATTAATCATTAAGTTACTATTTTATATTTAATTTGATAGTATTTATTTTGAGTTTTAAAAATGTTACAAGAATTCTTTTTCAGTTCTTAACGAGCTAGGTATAGGAAAAATATATATATATATATATATATATAGAAATTAAAGAAATGTACTTTTAATCATGTCTTTAATATTTAGGATAGTATAAATATTAAAAAGATACATAAATATAAAATTGTGAAGTCAAAACATGGTTGGTATGCCATTTGATTCAAATATAATTAGTGTCATGATGTTATGTTATTTGAATCATATTGAATATAAATTTTGAACACGTCACATATAAGTTTGTTGATCTATCCTGTTATATTTCTATGAATTAGAATTATAAATTCTCCCAATTGTTTGCCCAAGATGGTGGTGGTATGCTCGGATATGAATTATTGAACGTTCTACATCCATCATAATCCTAAAAATCATGGTTATATATACAAGAATAATATGAATACGAGGAGTCTCATCTCAAATTCATAAATTGTAAACTTATGGAAAGATTCACTTTATTAGACATTAGTAATTTTTTTTATTTTTTATTTTTCTTTGTTTCTTTTTGGTTTTTAAACAGATATGATTTTTTGTGAAATATATATATATATATATATAAAGACAAAAATGAAGTATTTTAATTAAAAAATGATAAAATGACAACTAATAGTAAATTTATTGTTGATCTAAATTCCCAAAATTTTCATTGTTACTTTTTCCGAAAATATTTAAAAATTTTCCAAAACATTATAAAAATTACACGGCACATTTACCTAAATCGAAATTTAAAATGATATTCATCGACATTTACTGATATTTTAACATAAAAAAAAAATATTAAATACAAAAGATATTTTGACACCTCGATAGAAATCTTAGAAATATCTAGGATATTTGTGTCCATAATGATTAGAAGTTGGCCTCTTAGGCACAAGCGACAAATCACATAGTCAACTACTTGATCAGTAGAAGTCCGTTATATTTTAGTGGGCATATGCCTTTACTAGTTCTAGTTTAGAGTTAATATTGGCAATTGCTTATATTTAAATACTTATGAATTGAAGCTTGACCTGTTATCTCCACCTTTAACAACTTTGGTGAGTCTCACCAAGTCGTTGGGTGCGAGTTATTTTTTTATTTTTTCATGCACAGCCGCCTTCGAACTTGCAAGAATATTAATTTTATCCGAGACAATGTTTAAATTTGATTGATGTGATTACCTTATTCATCATACCTACATGATTTTATTAGTCCCAATATGTTGCACCAGTATATTGCCCCATTAAAGTGATAACAAATTTCGTTTGCAGTACATACTGACATTATTATTTGCTAAAAATCTCGTCCTTTGATAATAATGTCGTTTTTTGTACGGTACCGACATCCGAGTGTCGTTTTCGTTTTTAGGCAATGACAGCGTAAGAGAAGCCTTGCTCGTGGGAAAATATCAGCCTAGAAATACAGGTTTCGTGATCGGGTATTCGAGTTCTTAGGCTAGTATGTTTATAACGAGAAACAAAAGCATAAAGACTTACATTTCTTGAGCGGAGAAACTGATATTCTCATTTTATATATTCACACGTTCTACGCAGCCAGGCTTGTTATTCCTCAACCAGATTATTACCTAACGTACGACCAAAAATGAAGTAAAAGAATATGCATAAAACCAAGTTATCAACTCAAAACAAGGTTTTGAGGGAGACGGTACGTGCTGGCAAATTTTGCGTCCCGCATAACGTCGGGGTCAAGCGAAAGTGATCATATCTAACTGTGCTTTTATGTGATGACTGTTGGCTTCTCTCTTCCAGTGAAGTCCTTCAGCTTTGATACGGATAACGCCAAATCTAAACCATGACAAATTGAGGAAAAAAGAGTCGGATAAGTAATTTTCACAAGGCTTTTACTGAAGAAGCGAGAAAAAAACTGACCTATTAAAGGTTTCAAGGCTGTTTGAGCATCAACATCATGTTTAGAGGCATATGGTTCGAATTGTTCGATATAAACTCGGATGGTTGCACCAGCTGAACCAGTTCCCTATACATATAACACTTAAGTTACTACTCGTAAATCAATCCTGAAGTTTAAGAACAACAACGTTTAAGAACCAGGTATAGAGAGCGATCAGAGTGAGAGAGGAAAGGTGTCAACATACTGATAAACGAAATATGATTCTTGACCCATCAGTGAAAACAAACCGAACACCTTGTTTTGATGCCACACTACCGTCGACCTGGATATACGCGTGAAATGAGTTAAAAAGGCAAGTAAATTCAGAAGTAATCTTATTGCTACTTCGCAAGATGAGTAACTTACAGGATCAGTGTAGGTAAAGTCATCCGCAACTTGGAGTATGTAGTTTCCTGAGACATGACAATTTTTAGTATCCCACACAGGCTATGACGATGACGCCATGAAAAAGGAAAAGTTATGAACTTACCAAACTTGTCGCCTGGCTTACTTTTGGAGATCAGATCCCTGAGGTAATCAATCATCTTATTGGCACCTTCAGATTCACATTCCTGGATAATGACTTAGAATGTTAAAGAGCTGCACTTCTACCGACAAAATGGCTACTCGGTATAGGACATTGATTCAAAAATATAAAAATAAAAAATAAACAAAATAACCATGATGATGCTGACCTCATAGTCGTAACGAGAAAAGAAATTTCTTCCATATGTTGCCCAATGTTCCTTCACAACATCGGCAACGGAGACCAACTTCTCCCCTGGTTTCTTGTCTTTGTTTCGGTATGCAATGATTGATAGCCAAGCTAACACAGCCCTGTAATTTGGAAATACCAGGTATTTGACAATTCACAGTAGGAGAGAGCACAGAGATATAACAGGAACAACAGAGAGTTTATTTAATACAACTTATTTTATTTTTCATGTTTCCATGCCAAATTAGCACGCCAGACTGAGAGTTTGAATTCAAAATTAAGTTCAGATCATTTGTAGAATAAGTTTCGGTTCTTGATATCATATTGATCATCCTAAACTGTCATATGGGACAAAAAGATAGTAAAATAGTATGCCGCTGCTTTTTCATTAAAGAATACAAATGGGGGAATTTACCAAATGCCATCCTTCTCACGGATGTGGTCAGAACCCGTTCCGAAACTCTCTTCTCCACATATTGATAACTTCCCTGCATCCATAAGGTTCCCAAAGAATTTCCAACCGGTGGGGACCTGGTCCAGCAAAAGGTTCATTGTTTAAGGAATAACCATGTCATAAAAGTAAAAACCCTTCATTTAGAGCGTCATGTTTCTTACAATATCATAATATAATAGATAAAAGAGAGACAAACCTCAAAGAAAGGGAGACTCAATTTTTCAGCAACTTGATCAAGCGCACCACTAGTTGGCATAGAACGGGCTAAACCCTACGAAAATTTGGAAATTAAGTCAAGTCATTTTCTTCTAACTCTACGGCTAAAAAGTGTGAAAGTTAAATACTTCGGAAAGAGGGGCGCAATTTTACACCTTTGGGCCACTTTGAAAATATGGGATTGCTTCCTGGGCATTGGCAGCAATAATTGCAACAGAGTCTGAAGGAGTAACAAAAAAGCTTGAACCCAAAATCATGTTTCTGTCACCATCACCTGTTTAAAAATTTATAAGTCAAGCCACTCAATATACTGTACAGCCAACAAATCAGGATAAATCAATTGCCAGTTCTAATAAGGAGGATGAACGGTATCAGTCAAAACTGAACAACAAAGACATATTACAACGATTCATCACAATTTCCAGATTATATGTTAAGAAACATACCATCACTTGCAGCACCGAAATCAGGTCCATTTTCACTATACAAAATGTTGACCAAATCCTTTGCATAGCTGTATGAAAATACGTCGGAATGAGAAACTCTATAAAATATTAACAGGTAGAATATTAGCATTTGAACAAGATATAAAGCTTACGTCAGATTAGGATCTGGGTGACCATGTCCAAAATCCTCTAGAGGCACTCCATTTGAAATTGAATCCTGAGCGACACCCGAAACATCAGTCATCAATATCTACCATAAATAACAATTGAATAATAAACTTTCAGTTTGTTCCATCTAAGTAATTACTTACCGGATTGGCTCCAAGCTTATCCACAAAGATTGGTTTTGCATATGCACCAGTAACAGCATGCATGGCATCAAATATAAACCTAAAAAATCAAACAATTCAACACAGTAAAACTCCTAATTATACTAGACATCATAAATTCAAGCATTGTAACGAACAAACTAAAACCTTAAAAAAAAAAAAAAAAAAAGGAAAAAAATAGAAGCCCGTAAATGTAGCCAGGAAACCAGCACCAGTAAACAAATGCCAGTTTAGTAGGGAACAGATGAATCATACCTAAAATCGGGCCTTGACAAAAGACTTTTGATAAGCTGGAAATCAAATACACTCTGCACAGAATACCATAAAATATTGATTTCCAATCTACATTCATAGTCATCTAAAAAATTGTAAAAATGCATATGATTTGTTTCACACCTCCAAAAGTTCCAAGTAGTCAGAAACGGGGTCTACTACTTCAACGGTGAAGTCTCCAAACTTTGTAACTCCAAGACTAGATAGATCTACATCAGCAATGTCTGCTGTCTTTATTTCAGAGATCTGCATGGAAATCGTTCAACCCAAATTTTATTGAACAGCAGAGTAAAGTCATCATACATGGACAAATCTTAGGCTGTGTTGCTTAACGACTTCGAGCTCTTATTTCCACAAAAAGGATTAAAAAAGGGACTAAGGATTGCATAATGAAGCTTATGTAAACCAGATACTTACAGAGAGAGTGTTTCCGTAGATTTTGTCGGTGATGGATTCAGGTGCAGGTTGACCACTGCTGTAATTGAACTGCAAAAAAATGCTAAGTTTAGTTGACTGCATTGTATGAACTTGTTGCAATTTTGATCAAGAAACTAATTTCTACTACAATATTAGCCGGGGATATTATGTAGTTGGATTCTATAAGATGCAATAAATACGCCATGGAAAAGTGTATTTCCAAGTTACACCATAGTATGCATAGTTTATGTTTTCAGATAAGAAATTCACCTTAATACCCCAATCGTAATCAGGCCCACCGGGATTATGGCTTGCACTCATAATAAAACCGCCGTTAGCCTGTGAACAGAAACATCGATTGTTAGAAAGAAAATAAAAGGAAAATTACCGATAATTTCATATAATGTGACTCAATGCCGAAACATAAGATAGACAGAAAAAGATCACAAGCTCACCTTCCTCTTCCGGATCACAGCAGAAACAGCTGGTGTTGACAAAATACCTTCCCTGCATTCATAATTTCATCCTAGTTTTAATAACTCAGCCCCAATAAACACAACCTTAAAAACTAATTTTTCTTGGTCAAAACATCCTTTTAATAATGTCATGAGAACTCTTATCCAAAAAGGACACTTACTTGCCAACCAAAATTTTCCCAACACCATTACCCGCAGCAATTTTAATAATGATCTGAAAAAATAAAAATAAAAAATAAAAAATGTTGAGAGACACATGAAATCCATATTTACCACATAAAATCTAAAATGTTGTGTGACACTTAATAAACTTGATATATATGTGTGTGTGTGTGTGTGTGTGTATATATATATTAACCTGTGCAGCTTCACGGTTAAAGTAACGGCCATCACCGCCAAGAACCAGTACCCCATTCTTGTAATCCTCTGGAGGCAACGAATTAAACAGTGCCTATACACAACACCAAATTCAAAACAAATTTTGAGAATAAAATTGGAATTAATAAAAATTTTATCAACCCAAAGAACTTAAAAAAAAAAAAAAAAAACCATACCTGAATCCAATTTGCAAGGTAGTTTTCTTGCTTAAAAACTTTCACCTACAAAACACGTGAATGAAATGAGCCCCAAAAAAATATATATTTAAAAAAAAAATGTCAAAAACAGAGGGGAGGAAAAAAGATAAAAAGAAAGAAATCTACTTTCTTTCGGAGACCGCTAGTTCCAGTTTTCTGGCCTTCAATCGGCTTGGTGGGAGTGGATTTAATCTGGAACACAATAAAGCCAATAGGTCAAAACCAAAAATAAAAATAAATAAACAAAAAATTGAAAGCAAAAATACAGAGAATTTGGATAAACAGAGAATAAAAATAATTAAATAAAAAAGTAAATAAACTTAAGCTCGACCTGGATTCCTTGCGGTTGTGCGAAGGTGGTCGGAGAAGAAGAAGATGATGAGGAGGAAGAAGAGGCTTCAGTGGAGATAGAGTGTGAGGTCCTGAGGCGGAGTTGCGGGCCAGTGAGGAGAGGAAAGAGAGCGACGTGTGAAGAAGACGACGACGACGACGATAGTGAGAGTTGTGTCGTTTTGGGAGTGAAAGAGGAGGAGAGAAGGCTGTGAAGGCGGAGAGAGAGAGCCATTGATGAGATAGAGAGAGAATCAGAGTGGAGTGTGGAGTGTGGAGTGTGGAGTGTGGACTAGGAGAAGATTGTAAAATCCAAGAGCAGCCACATGTTATGTACGTTCTGTGGAAAACATTATAAAATAATGGGCTCAAATTGTCCTAAATTTTTTAAAAGATAGACGATTTAATTTTTTTTTAATAGAGAAAATCTTAAAGAGTAGTTTGGTGGAGGAGTTTGAGTTGAAAATTTTAAGTTTGAGTTGAAAATTTTTATCGACTTTTTAGAAAAGAAAAAAACTGAAATGAAAATTTTGAGTTTGAGATTGAATACCAAACGAGACCTTAAATTCTTAAAATATTAACTATTATAGTTATTTCTGTCTAAATCTATTAAATTTTTAATGAAATGAATCATGTGTAATGCATGTAATCTATTTTGTAAGGATATTTTAATAATCTAACAATAATTAATTTAATAAAATTAAAAAACTCATACAAAATAAAAAAAAAACATTTCAAAAAACTAAAAATTCTACATATATATCTCTCTCTCTGCATTTCTCAAAACCCAGATAAATCCCAAATCGAACCCAGATCACCGACGCAAGGGGGGGCCCACGCGAAACGCTGAACCTAAATTGCTCCTCCCCCCCCCCCCCCCCGAACCCAGTCCCCCTCGCAGGACGACCTCAGGCCGGCGCCTCCCCCCCCCCCCCCCCGCCAAAAAAAATTTTCGATATGGGGCGGCGCGACGAACTCGGCTATTGTAGGGACGGCTATGGTTGGGGTTTTTGCGAGATCTGGGGCAGCAAAGCAAACCCAGATGGCCGATGTTGGGGGGTGGGGTAGGGGGGCCGAACCACCGAACCCAGATAGCTCCCTCCCTCAGCTCATCCCCCCTACGGGACGACTTTAGGCCGTCTCCCTCCCCCTCAAAATTTCAATCTGGGGCGGTGCGACGAACTAGGATGTTGTGGGGACGGCTATGGCTGGGCTTTTCACGAGATTTGGGGCAGCGCGGCGTACTCAATGGAAATGGCTATTGTGGGGACAGTATGTCTGGGTTTGCATTTCTCAGCTTTTTTTTTTTTTTTTTTTTTTTTTTTAATGTTGTTAGTGAGGTATTGTTTGTAATAAGAGTGTTTTTGCCTTTTCATAATTAATTGAGTTCATATGATGGGTTATATGACTATCCGTTAAAAACTTAACAATTCTTGACGGAAATAATTATAATGGCTAATATTTTAAGAATTCATGATCTTTTCGACAAAAAAAAAAAATATAATACAAGAATCAAATCATGACCTTTAATGAGTTCAGGACTGTTTGAAACTCAACAATACTAGTTTACAACCATGTGTACTGCTTTTCCTTATCTTACTGTTTGCACTTACCTTTTGAGTTTATACTCACCTTTTTCTTTTTTCTTTTATTTATATCAGTGATATAAAAATTAAATGCGAATTTTTTAAAAGATAATTGCAACCTCAAAAAAAAATATATATAGAAGATAATTGCATATTAAAAAATTATTATAGGAACTGTATTTTTTCATATGATAAATAATGTTATTTTAGGAGGTAAATTAATGGTTAAAAACTAATTAATGGTTAAAATAGTTGTGTGTATTTATAAGATAAAAGTAAGTTCTCGTTAATTATATAAATAAAAAAAAGTAAGTTCTAGTTCTTTGAGGAAAAAAAGTCATTAGAGATAATTCTATTGAAATAGAGAGAGATAATTAGGGATAACTTGAAACTTTGAATTCATCCAAAAAAAAATCTGAAACTAAAGCATCATATAAGGTAATAAATCTGACATACTGGGAATCTATTAGTAAAATAATGGTCGGATTTCTAAATGGTGAAATAAGTCAGACAATTTTCTCAAAAAAAAAAAAAAAAAGTCAGACAATTATATATCCCAAAAAAAGAAAAGAAATAGTCAGTCAAGTAATGCCAGTATTCTCACCGCTCCGATAATTTACTCTAAAAAATACATTTTCTTTAGGCCCAAATATTTTAGCCATCTTTAAACTTTCCTCCCCAAAAGGAAAGGCAATTCCGAAAGGTCTGTTTGGTGTATGTACTTATTTTCAAAATAGGTGAAAATAATGGATAAATATGTGATAAAGTTCTTTTTATATACCCTATCAATAAAGTTTATTTTTAAACTGTTTAGATGTAATCAAACGGTTGTGATATGATCATTATAATGTATCTTATTTCATAATAATATCACTAAAAAAATATGAAAGAAATTTAAAGAAATTAAAATAAAAAGGTGTCCATATCCCCCATCCCACTACCACCACCGGCCAGATCCCTCCCACCACACAACCCTACCCGACAGATTCCCTCCCCCACACCATGACCCAGGCGCTGGCCAGAAATCCCCAACCCCCCTCCCCCTCGGACAAGCCCCTTAGAACGCCCCCGAACACCCTTTCCCCCACCAGACCAGACAACAAGCCTCTCCCCTGCCGATGCCAGCGATGGACCACCCCCCAGCCCTGCCGACGTTAAGTCCCCCCACCTGTCGGCTAGATCCTGCCCCCCCCCCCCCCCCAAAGCCCATAACCCAGGCGACAAACCACCCCCACCGACGTCAAGTCCTTGGCGAGCATCCCACCCGCTAGCCAAATCCCACCCCACCCACTACCCAGGCAGCCCACTATGCGCCAACCTTGAGATGGTTAGGTTTTTTTCTTTTTTTAATTTCTTTTGTTTTTTAAATTATTTATTTACTTTCTTAGTTAATCTATTATGAGATAAGGTGTATTATAGTTACCAACACAAACAATCTTTTAACCATTTAATTACATCTTAACTATTTAAAAACGAGCTTTATCGATAAGATATATAAAAAAGAGTGTATCACAGTCTTTCCCGAAGATAATAATAAAATGTTTGGCCCAAATTTTCCAAAATCTTTTGCTGACAATTGCTCTCTTTTTATAGAAAAATTATTTAATCATTAAATTAAATGATGATTAAATGTATGATTTTTAATCATTAATTTTTTAATCATATAAAATAATTTAATGTTTAATTGTATGAATGATGAGTTTTCACATAAAAAAATTTTGCAAGAGGAATACAAAACTTCTTCTAGTCATAAATCGAAAAATTAACCTAATAATAGTTAAAAACAATAGTTCTTACCGGTAATGCTATATAAAAGATAAAAATGAGTTAAAAACACTAATAATATGATTGCAAACATAACCATGATTAATTAAATATCTAATACACCATCCTTAATTCAAAAAAAAAAAAAAAAAAACACTAACAGTAATTGAATGAAAAAGAGAAAATTACTTATTTGACAGCGTTCCCAGCTCCCTCCTACACAGTACACCATCTTGAGTCCCCTCTTTTTGCGTGAAAAATCATGTTTTTTTTTTACGAATCCAATTTAAATAATATTAGAGACATCAATTTCAATCATAATTTTTAAGTATTAACTTATGTATTATATTTTTATTGGAAAATGAAAATTAATGCGATAATATTTTAAACACTTACTAATAAATAAAAAATGATAACTCATTCCACATAAATTGTTACTCAAATAAGATTATAGTAGATGTCCCTGATACTATTCCTACAATTTACGTTAGAGTTTCGATAGAGTGGTAGACTACCGTCGGTAACTCAGTAGTAAGATTTTTTAGGTATCACGACAGGTTACTGT
Source organism: Ficus carica (assembly GCA_009761775.1). Classification (NCBI taxonomy): domain Eukaryota; kingdom Viridiplantae; phylum Streptophyta; class Magnoliopsida; order Rosales; family Moraceae; genus Ficus; species Ficus carica. The sequence continues at coordinate 7,088,132 of CM019742.1, read as the reverse complement.
TGTTAACATGATAGGCTACCGCTGCACAAAGGTTGACGATAGAGTATCTCCGTATGAAAGTCCATTAAGCCTTAAAGTAAGCCCGGCCCCACTTATGAATTCCATGGTTCATCCATACCACTTAAAATCTTCTCAAGTGGTACATGCTCGAATACCACCCCTTCAAAAGGGATATTCCTCTAACTCATCCGAACAAAATTTGTCTCAAAACCCAAATCATTTTATAGAAATTATACTCTATGTTAAGTTTAAAAGAGTGGAGACATATGACAAAATTTCTAAAATGTTTTAGGAATAACAATTTTTTTTTAAATTTATTTTACATGTATGGTCAATTTTACTTTACTATTAATTAGCTGATCTTTTAACTGAAAAAATTACATAAATGTTTTCTTGTTCTCTCTTTTTTTAACTTACAGGTTTAATTTATATTTGTTTTGGGAGTTAAAAGTCCCAAAAAAAATTTTCTTTGGTAACCATTTCAGAATTTGCACAATGAAGTGCATTTACAAAATAGTAAATATATATATATATATATATATATGCGATTATGAATTTATGATAATCAAACATCAAGAAATAATGACAAATGGACACATTAATAATGATCTCAAATAACAGAACTACATGATTTTAAAATACTCACTGTACAATAGCATGACTATATGATTTAAAAAAATGAAAATGTATCACGACGTCAATATATAATGGCATATAATCAATAATGATAAGTATAACAATATCATCAAGACAAATTACAATGATGAGATCTCAAAATATAATGGCATGGTTCTAATGACAAATATATCAGCAACCTATAACCATGACAACAATATTATTACAATATTGACACGAGATTAATATATAGTCAATGATAAATATAGCAACAACATTAACTCAAACTACAATAGCAATATCTCAAAGGATAGTGACATAATCTGTAGTTAAATTTGGGACTCAAAATATCAATGTCATTAAAAATTAAGGATTTCAGCATCTTTTAGTGACATAAATGGGATAGATTTTTTGGGAAATATTTATGTATCTATCTAACTTTGATATATTAATTGATCTAGTGTGATATATATATATATATATATATATATTTTGACGATCATATTGAGAGGTTTTAAAATTAATTATCTAAATTAAATGATATCATATTAATTAGTTTCACTTTTGTAGTAAATTTTGTTAGTGGAAAAAAAGTTAAAAAAATTATGTAGCATAAGGATAATTATGTAATTATAGGTTATCATTCCGTCATTCTTAAAATATTATGAAACTTTTGCTATATTTCAATTCCAATAGATAGATTCTGCCATATATCTAACTATCCCAATATTTTTCCTCAAAACAGGATAATTAGAAAGTATTTGGAGAAAATTATGGAAGCGATATCTCAAATAGATATGTTTATATTTTTTGTCCTCTTACGTAAATTTTTGACCTTTTATATGTATCTATTTGAACTCAAAAAACTCAAACTACTATATATACGATAGTAATCCAGAAATGTCCTTGCGTAATCCTACAGATCACTCAATATTTGGGCCGTACAGGGTCCAAGAATAAATTGGTTTTGTTACTTTTTAACTTTTGGAATGCTCAAAGTAGTATTATTATTTTTTTTTTTCCAAGGAGTTATTTTCATAAACAACTTTTGAATGATACGCTCAATTCATATCGATCCTGACTTTTGATTTTAAATATCACATTGATCATCTGGCCGTCAAATCCAGCTTAATGGTGTCCATATAATGATGTGGTTGAACAAGCCATTATTTAATTCACGTTGTGGCACCAACAAGCAGCACGGGAAGCTCATGTGATGCCAAAGCAAAGGAGAATATTGGTCTTCATGCGAGTACTTCCATTTTGAGTGGATCCTAGATCTACCGTCAAGAACCTCCGCAAACCCAGCGCCAAATATGGCACAATAATATAATTCTTGGTTTCTTGGTTGAGTAGAAAAGAGAGAAGACTAAAGTTTGGATTAAATAATGACTTAATTACTTTTGGGTTTTTTTTTTTTTTTTATAAATTTTTTGAACTTAATAGGGAATATATATTTAGGATTTGTAGAGTTGGGTGGAGTAGAAGAGGTGGAGGAAGTGCAAGAGGAGTGGAGATTGGTGGGCAGTGATCAAATGGTGGGCGAGAGTGGTGTCTCGAAGGAGGTTGTGGAAGATGAGTTGGGCTTTTAGATTTGTCGGATGTGGGTCGGCGATGTGCTGGAGTTTAGGAGGGACAGAATTCTGGTAGTTGCGTTATTCATATAAATGTTTGTGTGGGATTTTGGCGTGGGTTTTTACACGAGAGAGAGCATGGACGAAGGCGGGAAAGAGGGGAGAAATTTTTCGTTTTCCTTTTCGTTTTTTTTTTTTTTTTTTGGGTTTGAAAAATGGTCAATAAATATGTTAGAGGTAGTTTTGTCTTTTCATAATGAATTCAGACTATTAAACAGAAAAATGTGAGTTTTTTTTTTTTTTTTTAATGTCAATTAGTAAAAAGGTTCAATTAACATTATTTTAATAAGTTCAGGGACCAAACAATTAAAAAAAAATTTAGGGACCAAACGGTACCTTCGTGAAGAGTTCAGGGACTAATGTAACAATTTACCCTTAAATTTATCCTTTGTGCTTTTAACAATGGTACAAAAACAATCCTTATCACTCAAATATTTAAAAATAGAAAAACTACATTTTTTTTTTATATGTCACTTAAATATTAGTTAGCTAAAATAAATACACATGGTTAAGAATTAAAAATATTACAAAATAAAAAGAATGAAGTAAAATAAGACCCCCTTTTTTTTTTTTTTTTAATTTCTATCTTTCTCCTATCCCCTCTCTCCCTGCCTTAGTGTGGAGGCAACTAGTGAAAACCTATTTGGAACCCATCGATTCCCTATGAAAGACACCTCCACATATTCGGTTTCCATAGTCGAATCATCAATGCGTGATTGCTTGATGCTCTCTTTCTTCCCAGCTCTCTCTCGTTGTTTGCCTAATAGAAGGCTACGCTTCACGCATCTGTTACTGTCAAACAAGCTCGCCACTATGGGGTGATCGCTTCCGCTCATACCAATTTAGCATGTGATTAACACCAACAAGACAAAACTATGTCACACCAACTAAGTGTAATTGTCGCTCCCTCTTACAGATCTCGCCTCACTTGCTTGTGATGAGAAATTGTCTTTATCATCTCGAGTAGTGAAAGATACGTCATTTAATTATAAGGTCGTTAAAATTTATCTCACATAACAGGGTCAACAAAAACAAAAGATTAAAGTTGTTTTTTTTTTTTCCCTCACAATTTCAGACTACATGTTTACCTAGAATTAATGTTGAAATAAATACGCTTATCTGGTTATTCCAATTTGATGCAAAATGCATGACAAATTGCTACATAAAGGTTGTTATGAGATTACATTCATATAATTGATGTAGATCAGTATGTTAAAGGATATTGCATAGTATTCTCTCTCTCTTTTTTCATATAATAAATTTAGGATAGATGATTTGAACTTTACATATTATAATGAAGTTATATATGAAATTATTATTAAACCATGTCTATAATTACAGTATTATAAGATGTAAAATGGAAATGAGAGTCTCGTAATAATGTAAAATATGAAAGGCGTACGTATAGTTATTCCAATTTTGCTGTAACTATAAGGAATCTCTACTGGGTCATATAGGTGCACAATAGCTAGTAGGCTTCTATTTTATTTTGGTTTTTTTTTTTTAATGGAATGGTAGCCTTTCAATTTAAATTTGATAATGACTCGAAAATAAATTATGCCTTTAGGGAAATTTAAAAAAAAAAAAAAAGTAACAGATATCAACTTAAGAATACTCATTAAATGAGTATCTATATATTATATATATATATGGAGAGAAATTGTCCCTTTCATATCTACAGCACACATATATAATTAAGATTCTGGGTGTAAACACATGTAGATTTTTTTTTTATTTCTTTTTAAACACGTGTAGATTGTATTCACTCTAATTACATTATTAATGAATAATACTAATAAATATATATAGCAGTAATGTTAACTACTACCTATTTAATAAAAGATACGTCTCAAATGTAATTTACTTTTTATTAATTGTAGTGTTTTAACGTTGATGGTTTTTCTAAGCTTGACCCTAAACATTTTTTCTTTGCTAATAGCTGGATCCTTTCCTCTCAAGTCATAAACGTGTTGTTAATTTATAACCTATAGTATTTTCTTGTTTTTCTAGTAGCTCGATCTTTTCTTCCTTTTTTTTTTTTTTATAAATAAAATAATGTTATAAATTTTACTTCTTTTTTTTTTTTTTTTTTTTCCAAAAGACTCACACACAAGTAAATTATATATATGCGCTTACATATACATCTCATCACATACACGACATAACATCGATGTCTTGTCAGTTGGCCTCATTAGATGGCCAAAAATCAAATGAATGGTTGTCTTTACCGCAGTGGTACTATATATAATATATAATATATAATATATAAATATGTATATATATATATATATTGTCAAAAATGAACTTCATTAAAGAAAGACAACCATCACAACAGCAAGAAAATGAAAAGGTTCAAAGCCATATAAGCAGAGCCAAACAGAGGTTAAAACAAGCAAAACTAAAATATATAGTGCATCGTTGAACAATGTTATGTTATCATTTGTCTTACAAGCAAGATTGTGAGCAACAATATTGTTGCCGACACGGATTATAATCCCAATTTCACTTCAATAATGAAGGAGTATACATTAAGGGAGTATACTCAATACAGATAGTCAACATCAACCATTTTCATATTCTATTGGTAATTTTAATATGTCTTTCAAAAAATATTATCTTTGTAATGACATTGCTACAATCTTTCAGTTTTAATTTACAAGGTCATAATATTTTTAATATTTATCACTAAATTAATGACAGCCAATTACATGCTATGGAATGATATTAAAAAGTTCCTGTCTGTCTACTTCTTTTCATACTTTGACAAATTTTCACATGCTATAAGAATTGGAAAGCTTTGCTACACACAAAAAAAAAAAAAAAATCACATACAATTATTAAGGATTGATTTGTTTCTTGCAGAAATTGAGAATGAACTAAAATGTTAGTGTGCATACAAAAAGAATTAGCACAAAAAGAACATACACACACACATCTATATACATGATATATACATACACTTTTATCAAATGCAAGTATGATGATATTTTTGTTAGCATTCTCAAGCCGTATCAACTTTTATGAGATTTTGTTCTTTATTTTCCACCTGCTAGTGCCATATAACAAGTAAAAATGATCAAGAAGATCAGATATTGTTACTCAGAGATCATTGAAAAGAAGATGGATAAATTTTACGGCTTGAGAATGCTAATTAATTTTACGTATCCTATTTCAGTTTACTTTCTAAATTTTTAAAAACCGTTCATTATACCCCTAAAGTATATAAAACCAATTAATTCACCTCTTCCATTCACTTATGTTTAATAATTTGACGATTTTACTGATGTGTCATGTAATTAAAGGTTAATAAATAATTTTTAAAATAAAACCCTAATCAGTAGAAAATATTAATCAAAAACTGATAATTCTTAATATAAAATAATATAAAAATAAACAATCTTAAAGTTAAAAAAATGTTCGACGACAACTTCGACCCATCCACCATGGAAGACCTCATGAAGCTCTTCAAGGTCGAGGCCTACAAATCTTGTGCCGCTATGGAGCTCCAACACGAGCAAGAAGCCAAGGAGGCCGAGATCGCTTTGCACGAAGCCGAAAATCACCTCGATTCCGCAATGGGAGCCCCCATGGAGGTTCCACCGATTCGAATAGGAAATGGAGCAAATGGGTATGGAAGCCACCATGGGTCTTCGAGATCCACCGATTCGATTACGCCATGGAACCTATCCCATGCATTCGAGTACCACTAATTCGATTTCTCCATGGAAGTTGCCATGGATTTAAATATAATCTTGAAATCTCTATCCTTCTCTCTCTCTCTCTCTTAAACATACATAAACAAAACACCCAAACCAAAGCCAGATTGCCAAAGCAGCAAAGCTCCTAGACCCCTCCTCCCACTCAAAGACCCTTCTCAAATCTTTAGATCGTAGACTCCATTGATGACCTTAAACTTGCAGAGAAGATTTAAAATAAATAAAAAAAAGACAAATTCAAAGAGATAAAAAATAGAGAAAGAGGAGAGGTAGAGTTTGTGCCTTTTTTTGTTAATGTGTTTTTTAATTTTTATATGATTTTATATTAAGGATTATTAATTTTTATAATTAATTACTTTAATAATAGAGTTTTCTTTTAAAAATCATTTATTAATCCATAATATACCATGTCAGTAGTACCATTAAATTGGTAAGCAGATGTAGACGGAATGAGTAAAATGAATAATTTTCTGTATATCAAGATATATAATGAATGGTTTTTAAAAATTAAAGGATAAAATAAAATAAAATACATAATCTAGGGAGTATTTATGAAACTAATCCGAAGAAGAATAATATATTTTTTTTTTCAGGATATCCAAAGCAAAAGCCAGAAAAGAGGACTAGAGACAGAGAGAGAGAGAGAGATATTATACATGGGGACCGGGCTCGGAGACAAATTGCATGCATAATTTTTTATCCTGTGTACTATATGGTCCAACGCGTGTCGGCGTGTTATTGGCCGAGAGTACAAGTAGCTATCATAAAGTGACTGATTCTCTTCGCGTAACTGTAGCATAGTGACACGTGTCGGGCTTTTGAAAAGTGACAGCGACCGTACCACATTCAATCTTGTTTGGCTTTAGGGCCTTGACAAAACACTCCACTAGCCACAGTGTTGGAGTTATCATCATTTATAATAGTCCCTTTGAAAAGATACAAAACCCAACACAACAGTCCCTGTCTCACGCACTCTTAGTACATCTATGCTACTGTTTCCTTCCTCCACCCCGAAAAAAAAAAAAAAAAAAAAAAAAAACACTTCATTCTTATTTTAATTAGGTCCACGAAAATGTCAAGACTTAATATTAGGTTACTTATTATCTTATCGGTGTAATTTGTAGGCTCACTCAATGATCAATGAGATGGGGTATGATGACACCATCGTTTTTATTTTCCTTTTAATAATTAAAAAACAAAGTAGAGCCCTTAGATGATTTAGGAACATAATCGTTTATCATCCTATCAGTGATCCTAGTTAGGGGTAGCAATTCGTGTCACGTGTCGGGTTCGTGTCGTGTTAGAGCCGTGTCGATTTTTTTCCCCGACCCGAACACGACCCGCGACACGAACACGACACGAAACCGCGACACGAACACGACACGAAACCGCGACACGAACACGACACGAACCCGTCACGGGTGGACACGACACGACACGAAATTGACCCGCAACACGAAATTGACACGAAATTAACACGAAATTGACATGAAATTTGACCCGAAATTGACACGAAATTGACACGCGACACGAAATTGACCCGAACTTGACCCGCAACACGAAATTGACACGAAATTTGACCCGAAATTGACCCGAACTTGACCCGAAATTGACACGAAAAGTGACACGAAATTGACACGAAAAAAAAAAAAAAAAAAACGGGTCCACCCGAACACGACCCGTTTTTTTTCGTGTCAATTTTTCCCAACCCGAACACGACCCCCGCCACCTATTTTTCCCAACCCGAACCCGTGAAATTCGTGTCGTTTTCGAGTCGTGTCGTCGTATCGCGACCCGTATTGCCACCCCTAATCCTAGTTACTACTTATCCTTTACGTACTAGAACGAGCGGAGCAAAAATGCTACTAATCACTACAACAAGTTAGGGTTTTCTTGTTACCCGGAAAAAAAAATCTAACATTATCTATTTATATGTTATATATATATTTTTTGATAAAAATTAAGGTGTTATATATGTACTATATATAAATACACCAACATTCATATAAAACAATACTTGCAATGAACCTAAAAATAATGACGGGTAATGTTAACATCATTAATGTGCGATATTTTTGTTGATAAATATTTTGTATACTAACAATCTCAAATACTATACCATACACGTTAAGGATCATGTAAAACTAAGTCTCCGTTTGTTTCGTTAGTTGGAGATGAAAATTTTAAGTTGGAGTTAATTGATTTTTAAAAATTAATTATAATTTTTGTTGATTTTTAAAAAAGATAAAAATTAAGATGAAAAAATTAAAATCAATTGGATCACTAAACAAAAGCTAAATATAAATCAATTAGTAATAAAAAAAAAAGGTTTATCGGATATATATACGACCTTCTTATATTTATATATATCTTGTACATAATATAGAAATATTGTTGGAAAGATAAATATAAACAGAACGGAACAGTACAGTACTCGTTTGCTTTATTATGTTGGGTTCTTCCATTGAAGACCCTAATAATAAAAAGCTGGGCATATATAGCGGTGATAAATAATTGTACAAAAGGAGGGAGAGAGAGAGAGAGAGAGAGAGAGAGAGAGAGAGATAGGAAAAGAGATCTAGAGAGAGAGAGAGAGAGAGAGATCAGAAAGATGGGAAGAGGAAGAGTGGTGTTGGAAAGAATAGAGAACAAGATCAACAGGCAAGTGAGTTTCTCGAAGAGGAGAAATGGTTTGCTGAAGAAAGCTTACGAGCTCTCTGTCTTATGCGATGCTGAAGTTGGTCTCATCATCTTCTCAAGCCGTGGAAAGCTTTATGAGTTTGGAAGCACCGAGTAATATACACACATACACTTCTATACATATACATATACATATATATATATATTTATATCTATATTTATTTGCCTGGTTTTTTGCATGTTTTGTTTAATTTCTCTTTTTTTTTTTTTGGGGGGGGGGGGGGGGGGGGGGGGGGGGGGGGGGGGGGAGGGGGTGGGGGGTGGATATAGATCTGTACTTACGAAATCTTCTTTTTTACTAATTCGGTTTCATTACACCCACAAATACCCCAAAACATTAATTAATAAGATCAGTAGTACTAGTGGGAGAATTTCAAGGTTGCCAAATTAAGAGGTGAACTTGATTTGCCTTTAAGCTAATTTTGCTTTGCTTACTCTTTATATAGCAAAAAAAAAAAAAAAAAAAAAACAAAACCCAATCCTGCAAATAAGCTGGTCACTGGATGCGCGGAGGAAGACTAGATACTGACGGCCCATGGCAGCTTAACTCATTTTCATTCCTTTTTCTTTTTTCTTTTTATTTTTTTGACAGATGTTCAAAACCTAGGGTTTTGATTTTTGTTTTTTCACTTTATTTGGGTTAATTTAGGGTTTCTCTCTTTTTCTCTCTCTACCATTTTGAACACCAAGAGTTTTCATGATATATCTTCAAGTTAGTCAAAGATTACTTTTGTTGTACCCCGAATTTCCTCTCTGAAGATATATTCCTTTTTCAAATTTCAGTTCTTAAATTTTTAAAATGTTTTTAATTGGAAGGATTATGTAAATTGATTTATAAGTGGATCTCTTTTGTAGTACCCTGAATTTCTTCTCTAAAGATATTCCTTTCTAGATTTCAGTTCTTAAGTTCTTAAAATGTAGTTAAATTAAAAGGATAAATCAAATTGATTTATTAGTGCTCGTCCAGCTTCTCTAATTAATTTTGTGAAAAAATTAGTGTTTTCTTTTTCTATTTTAAGAAGAAGAAGAAGAAGAAGAATCATTCTTGTACTCACTCTAGCTTAAAAACTTTGCAGCTGACTTTTCAAAACATCTTTTATTTCTTTATTTCAAAACTACTGATCATGTTTAGTTCATGAAGTTTTAATGTTATTGTTTAACACATCTGACTTAAGCTTGTGTTTACGAAATGATTATTTTTACATTAAGCTTTTTTGATCTAAGTGTTTATTTAGTTATAAATACATTTATTACATATGGGTAATATTCTTCATTCTTCATTCTTTAAAAAAAAAAAAAAAAAAAAAAAAAAAAAAAAAAAAAAAAAAACGCTTTTCTTGGATCTTTTGTCTTCTTTTGGTACCATCCACACAAAGAGAAGAAACAATATTTTATATTATATTTTTTCTATTTTATTTAGCTGTGTGTTAATTGTTAAAAATCTTCCTTAATAAATACTAAATATCGTAGTACACTATATATATGTTAAAGAATGTTAATTTTTAGTTAAAAAAAATCAGTAACGATAATACCATCCAGCATAATTAAATGGCTATATTTATTGCGATTCGGATGTTTCTTAGCTATTACTCCACGCATTGATCTGCAATCGTTCCTTGTTTTTAATTTACATTAAAAAAATAATAATAATCTTAAAACTTATTAATTAAGTAGTTCCTCAATAAGAATTTTCTAATAATTAGATAAGCATAGTTTATAGTTTATTTGTAATTGCCATAAGCGAAGCCTCTACATATAGGTGTAACTACATGCACTTATCTCTTTCACAAAAATTTAATAGATAGGAAAGAGATGAGGTGGAAAACTACTTATAGTTTTGAAGTATTTAATTACTAGATTTGATTTTCAGGAAATAGGTAGCAAAACATAATTCTTGAAATTCTGAAAAATATAGTTCTAAATCTCTCAGAAAAATAGTCTAGGCAATATTATAATTGTTTTCTATTCTTTAAGACAAAAAAACACAAAGTGCAGACCAAATTACATGTGATTCAGTTTCTAATTAATTAACTCGTCCCCTAATTAATAAATTACGTAGTAATAACAATGTTGCACTCATTTAGTCCTTATTGTAATATATATTTTTTTTTTTTAGTAAATCAACATCTTTCTAGTTTGCTGTATTATAAGAATGAAGTTTATTCGTTTATAACCAGCTTTCATTTTGGCAAAAAAATATCAGCGTGAATTTGATTCTGGAGCGCTACCGCCAGTTTTGTTACTCCTCCCAAGACAACAATATTAATGTTGGAGATGATCAAGCCCAGGTTTGGTTTATTAGTTACCACTTCCATTTTCATGTCGAATTCGAATTACATTTATATTTTTGAATTGAGTTGTGTTTTATGTTAATTCCAAGTAAACGACCCTCGTTTTTTTAATCTAATTCATATATGTACTTTCTGAGATTGGATTTAACATACAAATATTCATACCTTTTCGGTCGAGAACTCCATTTTCACCTCAAAATGTTAAAAATACCCTTAAATAGAAAGAAACAAAAAAACCTCTAAATCTTAAAGAAAACTTAATTAGGCCGGTTTGTGTATATATATTTAAAAAAAAAAATTAGAGAATATTTAAGTGTTTTCTTCTTCAAAGGTAATTTAAGGGTCCGTTTGCTGAATGAGTTTGAGTTGAAAATTTTTGTTGATTTTTCAGAAAAGACAAAACTTTTTGAGAAAAAGACAAACTTTTTCAGAAAAAGACAAAAATTGAGATAAAAAAATACATTTTAGTTTGAGATAAACCTAATCACCAAACAAAGCCTAAGTATTTTAGGTCAAAATCAAATGTTTCATCGAGAAAAAGGTATTGTCCATACAAAATACACTTAAAAATATAAAGTATACTTTCTATAAAAATAAGATATAAATATAAAGCATAGAAAGATAAATAATTCTTTGCAAATGAATATACCATCACTACAAACCTTCAAACCAGACCTTTTTTTAATGAATTTTTTCTTGACGACTTTTTTTTAATGAATTTTTTCTGGACGACAACATTGGCCTATGGTCTATAGATTATAAGGTGAATATCATTGGTCTACGTTGTTGTTTCTGCATCGTGCCTATATATGTAGAAGTGCAGTTGAACTAGGAGTACTACCACCTCATTTTTAGCATATGTTCCTCTGTCTCTGCATTTTGTTGTCATATCAATATATTATTCATAGAATTATATATATCTCTCGAGTCTACTTATTTTCATAATAAGTATACATCAGATCACTAAATGCTCACATCACAACAAAGTGAAATTATCATTTGAGAGCCCAAACTGTAATTTTTCACTTAATTTCTACTCCTGGGACTAAGTTTCAAAAAAAAAAAAAAAAAATTTTATTTACTTTATGACATATATGTCTAAAACATCTGTAACTTGAATCTCAATTTATGTTACCATAATTTATTTAAAAGAAAAAAAATGTCAGTTAATCTTTTTACAAATATATATACCATGCTATATGATTGACCTCAACCAATGGTTAACTTATAAGAAGAACTTTTCTCATATACATATATATATATATATATATATATTATATGATTCATATTTTCTTCTATTGTTCAAGCAGGACTTAGTCCGGGAGATTCCAAAACTGAAGCTCAAATATGAGTCTCTTCAGCGGGAAGAGAGGTGTTTATATATCTGAAATATTATCCCCTTCAATAATTGCATATATATATACACGTCTGAGATATTCTATATCAATAAATAAATTATGTACACAAGTAGTGCAGATAGTAGTAAGATATATTTCTCGCGTTGCCACAGGAAAATTTTTTATCAATGTTTATATGATATATATTTACTTTAATTTCTAATGTTACCACGACGACGTACGTCTGTACCACCGTTAGCTGCTATATATATATATATATTTGTATGTAATCTGGACATATATATATTTATTTTATAATACATGGTTGACTTACATGTTTCAAGGCATTTTCTGGGAGAAAATCTGGAGGAGCTTAATCTGAAAGAATTGCAAAATCTTGAAAAACAGCTAGAGAAAACTCTCTCACATGCAAGACAGCGGAAGGTATATCTATAGTATTTGTATATATATATGTGTGTGTGTGTGTGTGTGTGTGTATGTAATACCTGATACTACGTATATTTCTGCACCGCACTTACTGAAACAAAAATGCAAATAATAGATTACCAAAAAACTGTCATAATTATAATCAGCAATTATCAAAAAGGAAAGAAAAATGGCCTAAAATAATTGTCAGTTATTTACTATAATCAAAATTGACTCTAGTTTTAGTCAAAATTACTAAATGTGTTTGCCTTTTTTTTCCTATAATGGTTGAATTGCGTACTAAGTAAATGAATAGAATCCTCGACATACAACTCAGAAAAACAAGAGAGAAATAGAGCAATACAGAAAAAGAAGAGAAATAGAGGTTGCATTTAAGAATTTGTGGAAAAAAAAAATTAAAAAAACCCCTTAGAAGATGAAGCTGATGCAACTTGGCAATAATTCAACGAACTGTTATACCTTCCAAGGGGTTTCATCAATTCCCATATATAAATCTGACCACTCCTTTATATAAGTAGGGATTTCAACGAGACGACTAGTTGGGATAGGATGATCTTCTCATCATCCTGTGCCATGAAAAAATCACTTCATATCTTTGCTTTATTAGCTTGTTTAAATTGGTGAGGATGAGACGGGTTTTCCCCTCACATATTTACTCTTAGATACCTCGTTTATCTGATTAGTTAATTTCATTGTATAACAAATAAAAATAAAAAAGTAAACCTGTATAAGACATGTTAAGTTAAAATAAAAGAAAATTATAGCTTTCAATGTTTCATATAGTAAATATAACCAAGTTTTATGTTGAAAACTATATTGCATTATAACATGTTGTGTGCACAATATTTAATATGACTTTAGTGGGACGGGTAACGGGGAGTAGGATCGGACCCGTAAACCCATCCCCCTACTAACTCTTACTCATAATCGACTAACTCTACTTCACCACTGACACTAGTAACAAAACTGTCAAGTTCCTTTCATAGCCCCCCTCCAAAAACAATCACCTTTACCCTTAAGGTCCATGTTAAGAAATCACAGCTGAATGACTCCACCTCGTTATTGCCATCGTTGAATGGAGTAGCGAATCTTGAAAACCCGAACTCAGCACTGATGAACCCAGAAGCAACGGGTCTTGTGACGTGGACATGTTTACTCCAACGATTTTGGCGCCCTAGTATAAGAGATACGTGGCTTCAAGTATTTGAATCTCAAGGCAAGACCAATAATTATCTAAATTAACACGCTGAATTCAAGATACGGAAAACTATTATTGAATTCAAATATGAAAAATTATGTTTTAAATATTTGTTAAGATTATCGAACTATAAATACATGTTAAATAGCCTACAGAAATCCTAAGTCACATTCTATAGATTACCGTCCTCTGTAAATTCTAAGAAAAATAGTGAAATCCCAGTCATTCTCCATACGGCGAACCTCGGCGAACCTCTATAAATATATGTGTTCTCTACTTATTACATCAATTAACTTTTACTATTTCGTGATTGCTTGCTACCGTAATAATTCTCAAAACTAACTCCACCGAAGGATTTGTAAGCGATTTTAACTGTCAACAGTTTGGTTTCAGAGTGTCGAACTCATAAATTTCAGGTATGCTTTCTAGCTAATCTTGACATCGTTCCACCGCCTTTGGTCGATGCTATTGCTCTATATGCTCTCCTTCATCTTCTTCATCTCCTTCAGCTTTCTCACCTTAGAATTGCTTTAGCACGCAAATGGCCGCCTCTCATCCTCCCATTGAAACCAATCTAGTGCAATACCTTCCATGAACTACCCTACAAATCATCCTTTTCTTGTTTAATTTAAAAATGTATTTTTCAAGTACGATCCATGGATACAGATTACCTTCTGAAAAATATTTGCATCTCTAGTCACTTTGCTTCCAATGTCCATACGTCCCCTCCATCTTCTCCGAATTAGATTGTGTTGTGCCCAAGAAAGTACTGCTCTGATACCACTTGATATAGTCTTTAACACATGAATAAGAAAAACAAGAGACATAGACAATTCATTGAAGAACTTCTAGTAAGAAACCCTAGAAGATGAATGTGATACGACCTAGCAATAATTCGAGGAACTGCACCTATGCTTTCCAAACAATCTGACAGATCATAAGCTATTAATCCTCTTATTTGTAATCTTAAATTTCTACTAACTACTAATTAACTCTCATTCCTTATAACAAACTTTCCCTCACCACTTTGCACAACTAACTAAATTATCAAGTTCCTATGTTATGCATTAAGCATATACTTGATAGTGTTTTATGTTGAAATGGACACGTTCAGATCTAGATTTTGTTTACCTCTTTTGTGTGGTGATTGTATGCATACCCGGTCAAGGTGACCTTATTAAAGAAAACATTCGAAATATAAAAGCCTGTTGTAATCTCGTCGTTAGTTGTCAAATCTAATGGGGGCTTCGTTCCGATGGATCAACCATAATTTGAAGGCAAAATGAGGCCTCAACAGAGATGATAAATGGGATCGGAACTTCTACTCTGACTATATATAGTTGCGAGGGATTTCCAGTCATCTATCCATTTTCTTTCCTTAGCGAGTGAAACTATCCATGGCATTAACAGTTCTCATTCATCTATGCGTAGTTTTTTTCAGATCTTTTTGGTATTCCTTTATATGAATAGTTATTGTTAATGATTTTATTGCCGCATTTACTAATTTAAAGAAGATTCAATACATGTTGGGCTATATATAGAGCACTGATAAGCTAGTAACACTGCCAAGATTACAAATATATAACTGATCAAACTGTTTCCTGCTTGCAAATTCAGGCACATATGACGGCAGACGATTGAAGAACTGCGGAAAAAGGTGAGAATACAGATCTCTACCATCAATCTCAAGCCCAACATATATATATATGTGTGTGTGTGTGTGTGTGTGTGTGTGTGTGTGTGTATACTTGTATATATGATTCAATAGCTTCGCTTCATGATCTCTCAAAACTCAGAAGTTGGCTTTATTACCTAAACCACAGAGCTGATCTGGTTTGAACTAGCACACACATAAATGTCAAATATCAATGTATGTCAACAATACATATATATATATATATATATAATGTCAAAGAAATTTTGCTAAGAGCATACCAAATATTGGATACTTGTAAATTTATATATTTATATTTGAGTTAGGTTGTGCCTATGTAGTTTAACTAATTAGAGTAGACAATGTGTTGTCTCAACACTTGATATCCAATAGCTGGTAAACAAGTTCGTATTGTTCATAATGAAAAAGACTAAACAAGATCTTCTAACTTTTTTTAATACTAATTAACTATCGCATTTGCGCTCATGATTTTTTTTTTTTTGGGGGCATAAATTGACAGGAACGCGATCTTGAGGAACAACATAATCAGCTCAAGTCTAAGGTTGATCTTTCTCTAGTTGATTAATGCTGATGGTCATGTGGAATAGTTATATGTGACTTTGTGGTGTGTGTGTGTAACATATTTGTTCATTATAATATTATATGTACAATATATTGTATAATGTTTCTGCTGTGTTTGGAAATTCTCTAGCTGAAAGAAGAAGAAGAAAGAATTGCTAGGTCAATTGAAGGTCAAGAGGATCTTAATATGGTACTAGCTGGCAGCAACAGGTTTAAATTGCACCCAATACACCAAATCAAGTTGATTCTGCTCTTGTCATGGACCAAGCTGGGTTAGTAATATTTTCTCCTCAATGACATTTCTACATAATATATTGATAATATCTAATCTAATTCAAGCTAGCTAGTTTCCATGTTGTGAAATTTGTTTTGTTTGTTGTCATTATTTTACAATCATTTCAATTTGGACTCATGATAGTCCAACCAGTATTTATAATTGACGTCATAATAAAATTTTCGAAAAAGTAGATAATTAAAAAATTTTGAGGAGAAGAGAGATGAAAGAAATTGGAGGAGGGGATTTTAGAATGGAAAATAGAATTTTGAATTGTTTGGTTGAGAATGAATTGGGAATAAATATCTAAATTCACAGGCTCCATTATTAATTACCTTCCAATCTTTGTGTATAGGACAAAAAATATTGACAAAACAAATAGGGTAGATCAAATAATTATTTTAATCCTAATAATAATTACACCTCATATCTTCTCATTTTGTGTGGTAAGGTGTTATTATAAAATATATTAGATTAGATATTTTTTCAAACAAAAAGGCTCCATTCTTTTTTTTTTTTTTTTTTCCTTTTTTTTTTTTTTTTTGTTGTTCTTTAGTGGGCTTAGTATTTCCGGCAATTGTAGTGATTTCTTTTTCTCTTCATGTTAAAAAACTAGATTTTTTTTAGATGCTATGGGATTAAAACTTATCTTTTATATATATATTTATATAAATAATTTCCTTCTCCTAGTTTTTTAATTTGTGTCCCTCTTGTCAAACATAATTATGCAGCTTAATTACGATTTCATATATATATATATATATATATATAGTGATTAATGCTTTTAATGAGTTGCAGGTATTATAGGTCTATCACCCAGAAATGCAATCTACATTCATGAAGCAAGGACCATAGCGAATGGGATTAACTGCCGCAATCAGGATTGGCTTATCTAAAGTTTCACATGTTATATATATATATACACACACAATGTGGAAGCGTGTAACATGTAATATATTGTTATTGGTGTAAACATCATACTTTGTTTGATGTACGTTATTTGTTTCTCTTGTTAAGTGTGTGACTGCTGTGTTAATAATTGATGATACATTTGCTGAAACCATTTTGAGTATGTACCTATCTGCTTATACAATATATATTTATATATAATATACATATTCACTTCTAGAAGGTTGCTGATATTGCTATCTGATTGCAAGGAGCATCTTTTTTATAAAAAAAATTTAAACAAGTGATTTCTTAAAGAAAAGGACAAATTAGAATATTTTGATTGCTGTTTTTTGCCCCTTTTTTTTCCCATATAATCTAAAAAAAAAAAAAACTATAATATTCCCTCCATTGACATTTTAAAACGTTTTTCTTTCTAAAGATTTGGTATTTGAATAATAAAAATGCAATTTCCCAAGCGAACCCCACGGCACGCATGGT
Organism: Ficus carica; assembly: GCA_009761775.1. Taxonomy (NCBI): domain Eukaryota; kingdom Viridiplantae; phylum Streptophyta; class Magnoliopsida; order Rosales; family Moraceae; genus Ficus; species Ficus carica. Next base: position 7,070,295 of record CM019742.1, on the reverse strand, counting down.
GACACGAAGCTTCATGAAGACGGGCTTCTCATGCCACTGAATACTGCACCATGACTAACGTTCAAAATTTTTTTTTTTTTGAAACCGAATATCTTTTTTTTTTTTTTTTTTTTTTTTTTAGTTTAAAAAAAGGAGAAAATTAAAAGAGATATAATAGCATCTAATCTAATCTAAATCTAAAACCCAATTTTTTTATAAAAAAAAAAGCACTCTGCACATATGATAATGATCTCTTGCAACACCCCAAAAGACCAAAAGCTAGGTAGTGTTCATTTTCTTTATTCCTTAATTCCTTTTTACCTATATAAACGATCAGTTTTGGCCGGCGCGTGATAAACCTAATTAGATTAGGCATGTCACGTATGGATATGACACATATGCATGGGAATCGGGATACTCAAATTCCATCTCCACTCATTGAAAATAAAAGGAAAGAAAAAAAGAAGAAGAAGAGAGAAGCTACACATGCGAACGAAAGTTTTGAAGTGGAACTCGTGATAATAAGAATAATGGTTTGTGTTGGGGAAGTAAAGAAGTGGAATCTAGTTCATCTTTGATGGACTGTGAGCAAATTGTTTGTGTCTATTGGTTCAAATTTGGAATGATTGGATCATGTCACGTCAAAGGGGAAAAAAAGGGATACAATTTACATCTTTGTTATCATCTTTTTCACCGCATAGTCACAACTTCTTTTCTTTGTCACAATTTGGACGATGGAAATTGATACGTTTAGCGTCTATCAAATCATAAAGAATTATAGTTTATCAAAAAAAAAAAAAAACATAAAGATTTATAACGAGAAGGTAATGAGATTGGCCAAAATAAAGAAGATAATAAATGAATATAACAAATGAGTATTATGATTATCATTTAGATTTATTCATCTGTAAGAAACATAAAAGAAAATTAACGTGGTTACATGTATAATTTAATGGTAATACTATACCTAATGTTATTAAAAGGTGCAGAGTTTAAATCCTTTATTCTAAATTTAAAAAAATTAAAAAAGGGAATTCAATAATTTAATTATGTTTTCCTATCTAGTGTTAATATTTCAAGAATAAAAATCTGATCAATATAATTATCAAGGCATCCTTTATAAATTAAATAATTTTATAATATTACTGAATTTATATGTAAATTTATTAAGGGTATATTAGAGAAATTGATATTTATTCACTTGAATCAGGAATCAACATCAATGGGAAAAATTAGTATATATATCTTTCTTTTCTTAATTATCCTTGTATTATCGGGCTCTAGTATCCCTTATTTTTTTTCGATTAATGTAGCATAAATTAATTAAGAGATTCTTATACGAGACTCAAACCGTCGTTCCAAATTTTTATTAAAAAAAAAAAAAAAAAAAGACTAGTAAAAACTAGTTATAGATTTGATGGGTTTGAGTTGAGAGATTGTCCGTTATTAAAGAAAGATTCAAAAACTCCAACAAGTTTAAAGATTTTTCTTATAAATAGTAATAATAATAATAATAAAATTAAAAAATGTTTAAGGGCACTATTACTAAGAGAGATCTAATAACTTTTCAATATTTGGTATTTATCGGTGTGAGCTGTCATACACCTCTTGAGTAACAGAACCTACATGAACTGATAAATTCTTATATATGGTGATCATGATGTGAGTGTGTCTGTGTGTGTTTGTTTGTGTATATATAGTCAACTTATTTGACTACACAACATATACGATTCATAGATCTAAAAATTCTTTTATCAAGTATGATTAAGAAATATTAGTAGCTTGATAGAATAGAAATATAATGTTCAAAGAAAAAATGAGATAAAAATTATAAAACAATGCAAAGATTTTGTTAGCAAATGGACAAGTAGTTCCGTTCAGTTGGGACCACAAGTTTAAGTTACATAGGAAAAACGATTCGTCTCTAGGACCACTTGGACAGTTTCAAGACTAGAGGGACAAAGCAATGTCATTGAACATCTTATTTATTTATTTATTTATTTTTATTTTTTTTAAGTTTGAGAGGACATGTACTAATATCAAGGGTTGATGGGGGACATTCCTATTAAATTGGTACTCCCATATCAAACCTATCATATAACCAGTCTGAAGGACGAAGGACGTAGGCACTAAGGCCTACGCGGGGACTTACTTTTCTTAAATTGTGGTTTATATTTGTATTTGATCAAAAATTACACATAACACCCCTTTAAAAAAAATTTAAAAACTTTTAATGATTTCATTAAAAAATAAGACCTTGTAATTATTAGCACCGTCACACCTCTTGGATTTGTCATTGCCAAGCCTACCACGTTATATTATTAAAGAAAGAAAAATAACAATAAAGTTAAATCAGATCGTACTCGCCAATCAGTGAGCAAAATATCAAAGAAAAAGAGAACATATATTAGAAAACAAAAACAAAATTAGAGTACGCAAAAGCAGCCGCTAATAATCACTACAAAGAGAAAAGAAAGTTCTAATGACTATCTATGGATATCTAAAGTCAGATCTAGTCCTTCCAGTGCCCAATGTGTTCAACATCATACGATGATTTAGAACAGATTATCAGAATCCTCTAATTAAATTTATGAAAAATCAAATTCCACCCCAGATTGCCAAGCAAGGACTATTATTTTTATTGCTCTATCGATAATGATTTTTACCCGATTCAGGCCAATCAATGAGCACTATTTTTAGGACTTCACCCACCCCAATCCCGACTAACGGGGTTAATTAAGACAGGTATTTGTTTCAATCATTTTATTAAATGAGACATATTTTATTTAGATGATTTTTAAAATATGTGTTTAGTTTTTTCACATCTCAAATACTCCATTTGAATTGTCTATTTTAAAATGAGGTCTAAATGAAAATAAACATCATCTCAAATATACATCCTATTTGGAACAATGTTATACAGTGTCTAGATGTCCATTTAGATTAAGTTATCATATTGAGTTGAAAATGGTTTTTCAGCTAAACACCAACTCCAAAATTTTCTCATTTCAATTGACAAAATTTTCAATAACTATCCAAACATAAATCTAAATGTTTCCATCCAAATGTAATTTTTTAAATGTTATATCAAAACATTTATTTAAATTAGTACAATCCAAATGTTTTCATCCCAAATATTTCCATCCAAATGTAAAAATCTAGATAGCCCCAAACGCACTCTTAATTTGACCGTCACACGTACCCCAATCCTTATACACACACACTACATCCCCATAGGGGCGGGTATCAACAAGGCCCGTTCATGCACGTGAGAATGCCATCTATAGAACTGTGATAATTTGAAACCGCACTAAAATATACTATTATAGTCGATTACTGCAAATTTTACTTATTTTAAAGATGTCTTAAATTCTACATGCTTATACTTGGCGTCCAATTTCACAACAAAAATAAAAAATAAAAAAAAAATTTTAATTTCATTTTCTGTTCACGGTTTAAAGAGTGGAAAAAAGAGCAAAGAACTGGTTTTTAATGTAGTACGTAGCTACTCGACAGCTAAAACGGCTAACCACCGACTTAATATCTTAGCTTTCCTTCATTATCTTTGCTAATTAATCAACTATTACTTTTCACATCACATGACAGCAACCTTGAAAAAAATTGATCAAATATCATATACATTTTTAATTTTTCGTATAAGCGTTTCAACCAAACCACAAGGCACAAACGAGTGTTCCCAGGTTTTTTTTTTTTTTTTTTCTTTTCAAGTGACTTTTGGATTCATTGTACCGTATATAAAATATTTGAAAGGATTACTTCGCTGAAGAACACTTCATTATTCTAATCCATTTTTTTTTTTATCTTGCCTTGGGGAAGAAAATGAAAAAATTTCAATAAATTTTAGTGAGATGATAATACAATTACAACTTACAAGATATAGTAATTGTATTTGTTTTAATACATGAGACTTATGACTTCCACTTATTAAAAAGAAAAGAAACACTTTTAAGTTTAAATATGTGAGCTTCTAATTAAATTCCTTCCCTTTTATGTGTTAAATTAGCCCTTGCAGGATTACAAATAAAGGACAATATACCGAGTTTTTTTCATGCTATTTAGAGGGGAAAAAAAAAACATTTACATATTAGTTTTTTTGTTAAATATAGTCAGAAATAAGTTGTTAATCTTTAACAAAAGAAGTAATATTTTTTTAGTCAAAGACTTACCATTTGAGAAATGACAACTTACTTTATCTCATTACCTCTTAGTAGAGATGTTAAAAGGGCCGATCTAGTTTAGTCCTTCTCATTTATTTTGAGTTTATTGGTATTTCGTATCGTGTCTATAGGTTTTAATAATTGTGTTAGGTGGTGTTGTGCTTATTTTCTTCCATAATTTATAGCGTCAAGTTAATTTATGATCCATTTACAAACTTGTTGTGTTTAACATCATTGTTTCTTATTCGTGCTCTCATTGTTCCTAATGATAACAGAAAATTATAAATAAAAAGGCGAGTATTGATACAATAGAATACATTGATTAAAAAAAAAAAAATACATATATATATCATTAAAAATAAATTCCGACATTAAAAATATTATCTAACAAAAACTCAAATGAGATAAAATCTTAGTAAGAAAAAAAAAAATCATAAATCTCATATAAAAATTTATAAAACAAATCAACAAAAATAGCAACATTGTCATGCCGCATATCATACCCTTACTCATACTCGTGTCGGGTTCTTAACGTGTTTCATACTAAAAAATCATGTCAAACATAACATATTAAATATAATACGTTAATTGATCCATTTAATAATCGTACTCACTTTTTAACATACCACGTTCATGTCAGCCACTAAATCCAGTCCATTTTGACATATCTACTTCTTACTTAAAAATTTAATAGATAACTCAAGATCTTTATTTTTCCAAACTTGAATTAAATTTCAGTTTATAGAAAATTCATAAATTAGATAACGACTCATTTTAATTGAATCCAATTTTCCTTTTCCTTAAAAAATAAAAATAAAATTACCTTTCAGAAAATTCCTAAAAAAGAACTTTTCCTTTAGGATAATAAAAGCATAATGGTAACACGTATCTAAAAACTTGATAAATTCCTTTAAAAAAAAAAAAAACTTGATAAAATCTAGCTGTTTAAATATATGAATTAACCTTCCTTAAAAAAATATTTATGTTAATTAACCTTACTAAAAATATATATATGTATAAATTAACCAAAGATTATTCTTTTGTAAAATTCTTACTTAAATTACGATTATTTATTACTTTATTTTTAAAATGACATATAGTGAAAAAATTATCACATACCAAAAAAAAAAAAAAAAAAAAAAAAAAAAAGAAAGAAAAATCTTCCTTTTTTTCTTTTCTATTATTTGGAAAAGTAAAATAGGAAAAAAGAGAGAGGGGGGGTGTAAAAAGACTAAAATGGTAGTGGAGGATAGAGGATTATAAAAAGTGGAAAAATCACGGATGGCCGATGAATTGTGTTGTTTTGTCACCCCCCTTTCCTTTCAAACGAAGAGGAGAAGATTGTTCAAAGATTTTTCAACCCACCACCATTCTACCTTCTTTCTTTCCTTCTTCTTCTCCTCCTCCTTAAGCGCCCACCCCTGACCTTCTCTCTCTCTCTCTCTCTACCCCTTTCTCTCTCCTCTCTGCAATTCTCATTGCACCGCGGTGCTCTTGTCTTTATCATTCAAATGGCTACAATTTCCACATCAGGTTTGTCTGTCTTTCTTTTAAGCTCTCTTTCACTGTTTATTGCATTCACATGCGTAATAATCATCTTTTATCATTCATGATGGATTCTCGCGAGATTTCTATTCTTTTTCAGAGAATTGGCATCTGGGTTCTAGCTGGTTTTTGACTCCAAGATCGTTTCTTTCTTCTTCCTTATTTTCTTGTTGTATTTTTATGAATTGTTTTACCTTTTCCGTATTGTTTAATGAATCATTTTTCTTTTGTAACAGATCTTTCTCATCCGTTTTGTGACATGTGTATAATTTTTATGTTGATTTTGGATTCACAATCGTAGTAGCGGCTAATGAATCTGAAAAGTGTAGATATTAGATTTATGTATATACGAATTTATATGATATGATTGTTCTTTTCCGCTTTTTGGGAAGTGATTTTGAATCTTATTTTGTTGTGAAAGCGTTTCTTCTAATATAGTAACCTTTTCCGGTTCAATTACTTGAGCAGTTTTTTAGGCTAGTTTAAAATTTATATGCATAGATGCATATATATATATATATATATATACATATAAATAAATAAATATATATATATTTTTGTGAAATCTTATTTCAAGTTTAATTTTTGGAGAGATACTGAATGTGGTAATGATTAATGGGTTCTTCTTCTTTTGTTTAAATAATTACTTTAACTTTGGAATATCGAATGTCACATAATATGTTGGTCTTCTGGCAAAAATGGGTTGTTGTGCCCTCATGGTGGTGGCCACCTGCCAGTTACCCAAAAACAGGGCAAGCTAAATTTACACAAAAAATCTCAGGAAATCAAGTTTTGTTTGTTTGTTTGTTTGTCATATGATGTCTCTTTTCTTTTCCTCAGATAGAAATGGAGTTCCAGAAAAGAACAATTCACTGGTTGTTTGCTTCGGGGAAATGTTGATTGATTTTGTGCCAACTGTTGCTGGAGTGTCACTTGCTGAAGCACCCGCTTTCAAGAAAGCTCCAGGTGGTGCTCCTGCTAATGTCGCCGTTGGCATCTCAAAACTAGGTGGTTCGTCTGCTTTTATTGGAAAGGTACACTAAAATCTTTTTCCTTCTTCTTTTGTCAAATGATACCGTATTAGATGAGGTTCAATTTAGTCATCCTTTTAGTCCATGTGTGGCAAAGAACTTCATGTGAACTTTTTAATCGCAAACATGCGTTGATATTTGATTGTAACATAAGATTTTATTTTATTTTTTCCAAGCCATCCGGTTCGCCCTTACCCTATTGAAATTTTAGATACAAGTTTAAGTATTATACGTTTATGGAAAAATTACTTCCATCGTGGGTGTTTTTACTATACCTCCTTTTGCCTAATTTATATAATGCAAAAAACAAAAAATATATATGTGATAGTGACGTTAACTGCTTTCATAATCAAGTGTCTTCCTGTCGGCATATCATGCCCCTTGTTGCATAATCTCAATCATTGGGTTTTTCTATATGTTGGAAACAAATTGTGTTTTTGTAACTATGTGTGATTATCATATGTTCTCTGCCTTATTTATCATAGGTGGGCGATGATGAATTTGGGCGCATGTTATCTAACATTTTAGAGGAGAACAATGTAAACAATTCAGGCGTGCGATTTGATAAAACCGCAAGAACTGCATTGGCATTTGTTACACTCAGAGCTGATGGTGAGCGCGAGTTTTTATTTTTCCGAAATCCAAGTGCTGATATGCTTCTCCGCGAAGCAGAACTGGACACTGATCTTATTAAGCAGGTGTGTGTAAACTTTTTTTTTCCCCCTACTTTTAACATCAAAAGCAAGATGCAACTCTCTGTCATAGCCCATTTGGTTGACATTACACACGTACAAACGAAATTCATTGCAGGCAAAGATCTTCCACTATGGTTCAATTAGTTTGATTGAGGAACCATGTAGATCAGCGCACCTTGCTGCTATGGGCACTGCCAAAAAGAAGGGTTCCTTCCTCTCTTATGATCCAAACTTAAGATTGCCATTGTGGCCGTCACCTGACGCTGCTCGGAAGGGCATAATGAGTGTCTGGGACCAGGCTGATTTAATTAAGGTATCATATCTGCCAATGTGATGATTATAAAATTTAAAAATGATCTTCCGATTTCTATACCTATGCAAAACCAGCACGAACACACACACAAAAGAGACTTGATTGTACATACAGTCTGAAACAGCTTGATTCTCTTATAAAATTTGCAGGTAAGTGAGGACGAAATCACATTCCTCACTGGGGGCGATGATCCTTGTGACGATAATGTGGTGTTGAACAAGCTTTTTCATCCTAATCTTAAGCTCTTGGTTGTAACTGAAGGGTCAGAGGGTTGCAGATATTACACTAAGGTAATCAATTTAATTTCTTATGTATAATCGTTGCTTTGTCTGATGTTTCTTTACTTGAATCCTTGATTCATGCCTATCTAAAAAGAAAGTTATCCCAGTGATTATATAATTGTCTTGGCTAAACTGAATGGATCAAGACTGCAAGAACATCTCTCTGTTACTAATCATTTTCCGGTTCTGCTTTCGGAACACAAGAATCATGCATCAGTGAAGATTGACGTATTAATCAAACATTTGAATTTGATGCCAACCAAAATTATGTACAGGCGTTCAAGGGCCGGGTCGCTGGCGTTAAAGTTAAACCTGTAGACACGACAGGAGCGGGCGATGCATTTGTGAGTGGGATACTGTACAGCTTGGCTTCTGACCTAAATCTATTTCAGGTCCTCATTTCACTTGCTTGATAATTCCTTTACCTATACTTGATAAATTTTTCGTACACAACTAGCATGGAAATTCACCATGTCCGGGGACTAGAATTTCTTTAGCCCAGGTTATGAACATTTCTTGATCAATCTCCATAAATTGTGTTTTGGCAGGACGAAAAGCGCCTACGAGAAGCTCTTTTTTTTGCCAATGCCTGCGGTGCCATCACGGTAACGGAAAGAGGAGCCATCCCTGCACTGCCCACAAGAGATGCTGTCCTCCGGTTTGTACCAAAAGTTTCTGCTTGATACGTAGTAAAAGCAGATACTGCAGTCTAAAATACATGTATTTTTGCTTCTACCGAAGTTCAAAAAACCTTTGTAATCTTAGTTTCCTTAATCTGAGCAGTCAATTTAGCATTTGCTCCTTGCTTTTTGTTTTTTTTTTTTGTTGTTATTGTTTTTTTTTTTTTTTTTTTTTCCTGTTAATAAAAATTTCCATTTTTGCCCAACAAGAGGACGTGTTTTTTCTCACACTTGCACTTGGGAAACTGCTTTTTCCATCTTAGTTGGAGATTTATTTTGTTGTAATGAAATAAATTGGTTTTCTGTTTAGTGGGACTTACATTTAGTGTCTCAGTAATACTGGTTTATAAATGTGGAAAAACCTTCTTCAAAATTGACCCTTCGCAAAAGAAGTTTCATCCACTGCTTTAAAAAAAAATTATTTTTGCAACTAATTAGATGGAACTCATCCTTACAAGATTGGCTTCTATAAGAAGGAACTCAATAATTTATAAATACATATCTTATAATGTTTTCACGTGAGACAGCTGATATCTAACAAAATTCACATCCACTAATAGGGCTTTTGGGACTTTTGGCGCCTTTTAACCTCTTTACTTTTATTGAGTTAGTAAGCAGTCTTTTAAATTTTTAACTTTAACAATTTACCTCTTAAATTAAAAAAAAAAAAAGTGACAAAGTGCTCTCAATTTGATAAAAGATGTTATATTTAAAATGAAAACACCATTATTCATGTGACACAAGGTGTTTGTCATTCTTTCAAACAATTTGTTTCCAACCAATTTGGAATCAAGATATGTTGTTTCAAATTTCTTGTCTCATTGATTATCCCCCTAATAATGTTGTGTTATATCATCTGAATTTAAAAATTTAACCATATATATAAAAAAGCTAAATATAACAAATGATTAAACAAATTGATGAGTTGTCAAAACATTATCAAAGTGACAATTATCGAGACAGGAAAATAAAACAATTGATCTGGACTCGTTCATGTGACGTACAAAAGTGTTTTTGTCTAGATATTAACAACCATTGTTGATTTAAGAATACTCTGCAACAATTTATTAACATTCATTAGATAACTTTTTTGTTTGTTGAATTACTAAAATTAACTTACATTATTATTATTATATATACACGAAAAAAATAATTTTCTTTGCTATGTAGTCATGGCATGCTTTACCATGTTCCCATGTTGTGATACCTGTCGTGGGTTTTAATCAAAGACTTATTTGTATATATACCCCTGAACTTTTTGAATTTGACATTTTAGTCTTTTTTTCTTGACAATCAACCCCTTAAATTTATAATTTTTGACATTGCAGTCCTTTTTGCTCAAATTCATATAAATTGAAATGATTTTTACACATAACTTATACATTATAGTCCAAGAAGAGTATTGTTGATCATTTTTGTTTAAGTTCAATACAAATTCTTTTAAAAATTTGAACCTTAATTCAATTATACTCAAATTTAAACCTAAACTTTAAAAGAAATTTATATTGAAATTAAGCAAAAATGATCAATATTGTTCATTTTGAGCTATAATGTGTAAGCACTTTGCAAAGAATTGTCTTAATTTTATTGAATTTAAGTAAAAAAGGACTAACTTACCAAAAATTAGAAGTTCACGGAGTTGATTATCAGAAAAAAAAGTTTAGAGACTAAATTATCAATTTTAAAAAGTTTAGGGGACATTCATGTAAATAAATCTTAATCAAATAGCAAGTTTCAAAATGTTCATTTATAGACAAAGTAATTTATTTATTTAAATGAATATTTTTGTACTAGAAATATGGTACACAAAGTGTGATCACAAAGATAATATACATTATCATAAAATTTAGAGTTTAAATTCCCAATCTTTAAAATTTTATTTTATTTTAATTTTTTTTTAAAGTAGAACTGCACTTAAATTTTGTTCAAACTAATGGTGGTAATTAATTTAGGAAAAAAAAAAAGAAAGAAAAGAAAAGAAATATCACTATCAACGTTCCATCCCTTATTTGCTGCACCACTTTCGGGTCGCTTCACGTGCTGATCATGTGCTTTCAATGAATGACGTACACACTCAAACTAGATTCATGAACTGTTGGGGACCACTGGTTTTGAACTTTCAAGTCCAGCCGCCGCCCCAGTCCCACAGAGTTAAAATTCCAAAAACGACGACAAAAATTACAAACGACAATGAATTTTAAACAAATCTGAAACGAACAACTCATTAAACAGGAAAAAATTAAGCTTATGAAAAGGAAAAAAAAAACTTCTGAAAATAAGAATCGACAGATTTATTTATTTATTTGAAGTAGAAGCGACAAAATTTTGAATATCACAAATTTCTAGAAACGACAGTCATAGAATAGTAAATATGATGATAAAAGAAAACGACATGAAACAAAGAAAACGACAAAATACTGAAATTTGGATGCCCCACACTAGTACCCGCACCGCACGGAACTATTCAAATCTAACGACGATAAAATTTGGAAACTACAATGAAAATTCAAACCAGCAACAATTCTGAAAACGACGACAGCAGTGATATAAAATTGAAAAAAATATACCAACCGAAAATATCACACACTTACACCCAAGGGGAATGTATTAAAGACGTTTCATAAGTACTCTAATTCTGGCAACCCGTGTGAACGAATCAGTTAAGAACTAAAAACAAATGAAAAAAAAAAACGAAAGAAGAGAAACGACAACTAAACTAAAAACGACAACAACAATAGCAACGAAAGAATCGTGGACAATAATGGAGAAACGACAACAAGGCTAGAACGACAATAAATTAAAACTAATAATTGAACGATATCAAAAGCAAAAGCCACGACAACCGAAAAAACTACAAGGAAAAGTAAAAGCCAACAACTGGGAAACGACAACAAAAGTAAAAGGCACCAACAAAAAAAGGACAAAAAAAGATTACATATGCACAAAAGAGTTAAACAACCGCCAGAAAACGACAAAATTTGAAAAACAACGACATAATGTAAGAACTATCAACTGAGAACCGGCAACTAAAGTAAAATAATTTTTAAAAAATGACCACCTGGAGGAAACACGCAAAAACTGAGAAAACGACAGCAAATATAGAATGGCAATAAATAATAAACAAAAAGTGTAGAAAAGGACAACTAAAAAACGACGTCAAGATTATGACACAAAGTTAATACAGCAACAAATTTCAAAAAAAGTTAGGCAAACATGAAAAATGGATAATTAAAAAACAAAACTACTTTTAAAAAATAAAGAAGGAAAAGCACAAAAGAAATCATATTCAACCAATAAATTTATATATATATATATATATGAAATTTTTTTACTATTAGATCTCTTATCTATATAAGTTATATAAATATTCATACTTAAAATTTACAAAACTACTGTCAATAATAAATAGACCGTTGAAAAATTTATATATATATATATATATTTTTTTTAAAAGTAAAATATATTTTGTTATAAGAGAAATATTAAAAGAAACTAAAAATTAGATAAATAGATAGTTTTTGAACACTTATTTAAATAAATAACTGATTTTTATTAAGAAAATGACAATTAGTTAATGATTAACTATAGATAATAAATGATTAACTATAATTAATTAATAACGGATCATAATCAATTTAATAAAATATATATTAATATTAGTTAATAATTTATTAATTATTAATAATTAATCAATTATTAATTGACGTAGCATCATTATTCTATTTTTATAAAATTTCAGTTATTTATTAAAAAAAAACTTCTTAAGAAAGGGAGAGGCTGTGGTAGAGTCGCTCTCAGAGTAATTACCGATAGAGCTTTTTTTTGAATCGTTAGATTTAATCGAACGGTTGATATATTATTGGTGTAATATAGTTATCATACACCTTACCTTATATAAATTTTCCCACCCTTATCTTCTCCGTCGCCGGCGAACTACCCCCTTGCCTGCGACCCCCTGACGCCTGCGACCACACCCCCGGCTGGCCCCCCACCCCATCCCCGGCCACCCCCTCCCACCCTCAGCCCCCCCTCTCTCTCTTCTCCTCTCTCCCTGCCCCCAGCCCGCCCGGTGCCCCCCTCCCCCGGCACACCCCAGCGCCCCCCCTTTCTCTCTTCCCCGCCGGCCCCCCTGCCCCCAGCCCGCCGGCGCCCCCCCAACCCCAGCCCCCCTCCCCTGGCGACGCCCCTTTCGACGAAACCCCCCCCCCCCCCCCTCCTCTTTCTCTCTCCCTTTCTCTCTTTTCCCGTTCAACCCTTATCTTCTCCGTCGCTGGCGACCACAACCCCGGCCGGACCCCACCCCATCCCTGGCCATCCCCCCCCCCTCTCTCTCTTCTCTTCTCTCCCTGTCCCCGGCGTCCCAGCCCCTTTCTCTCTCTCCCTTTCTCTCTTCCCTTTCTCTCTCTTCCCGGCGGCCCCCCTGCCCCCCTGCCCGCCCAACGCCCTCCCCCACCCCAGCCCCCCTCCCCCGGCGCCCCCCCCTCTTTCCGTTCACGATCTTCTTCAGCTTTTTCTTTTTTCTTCTTTTTTTTTTTTTTTTTCACTTACTTTATTATAATATGAATGGTGCCTACAGTTCATCATGTGCACTCTCAATATATAGACCATTCGATTCAATGTCTGTGGTTTAAAAAATAACTGTATCGGTAAAAACTCCCAATGTGTCTCTACCACAGTTTTGTAAAGTTCATATATATATATATATATAAATAAAAAAAATTTACACTGTGGCAAGATGATGCTCCACGTTTACGCTCGGGGGCCCACCACCCACGTTTCTTCTTGAAATGAAAGCGAAACGAGGAACGAGAGGAGCAAGAAGACGATCTGTAAAAACGAAAGAAAATGGAGGAGGTTAGAAGAATAATCCGTTTGTTTCAGATTCGGAATCAGAAACAATTATCCTTAATATAAACAAAAATCCCATTTCCATTTCCATTTTCATTTTCCCTCAACAATGGCTTCGAATCCACGGCCAAATCCATCACTGCTTCCCGAGATCGGACCCGATGGCCTCCCTCGCGAAGCCCCTGTCATTGCCTACACCGAGAAGGTCTCTCTCTCTCTCTCCTCTCTCTCTCGTGTTTGTTTTCTGGTTTTTTATGAGCTTAATTTGTTGCTTTTATGGCAGATAATCGAGGAAGAGCAACTTCAATTAAGAAAGTACGTTTCTTCGTTTTTTCCCTCACTCTTTTCACATTTTCTTTAATTTTTATTCAGATCCATCTCTGTTTCCTCCTCTGATTTGTTATGCGCGCAAAATGTGTTTATGAGGAATTGATTTACTGTTTATCTGATGCTTTTGCATCTGGTTGCTCAGTGATTTTGTTTAAATGTTTGGGATCTAGAGAAGAAAAACATAAATTATTGTACTTAACAACGATGCAAGTATTAAGTTTACAAACATAATTAAACACGTTTTTGCACAGAGTATCTGAACTAAGATTTTTATAACGGATAAATAGGTGTGCTTAAATAAGTTAAAAAGAGATACGGTATTATACGGTTTTTAATCTTCGTTTCTTCTTCACATTCTGTTAAATTATCGTACTTTTCATGAAATCTACATCATGGTCCATTGAATTATTATATATATATTTTTTTTCTTAACTTGATATGATTGATGTTTTAAATCACGCCCTACCCACAATGTATTTTTTTTTCCATAACCTATGCCACAAAATTATCGTAATTTAAAATGTGGATAGCAATCTTCAGTTACATGTTTTGCGATAATATTATGAACTCCTCTGTGCATTACTTGAAATTAGAGTTCCTCAAGTGTGGATTCCTTGTTGTTTGAGTTCATGTTTCTTTCTTATTACGGTACTTGGTATATTTTAGTTATTCACAATGCAAAAGATGATATTATTCAGATACATTGAAGAAAATTATTCTAAAATACGAGATGTTGAACGCGAGCTAGGGAACCTTACAATGGAAATGAAACTCACAGCTGGGCCGAAGAAGGCAGGTTGGTGCACAATCATCAGTTGTTGTTCTCGTATTCTCGTTTATGTGTATGGTTGACTGATTTTTTTTTTCCTCCCCTCTTAAGCACTTGAACATTTAAGAAAAAAAATAGAGATGCAAACAGAAAGAATTCGTTTGGCCAAGCTGCAGGAAGATCAAGCACAGAAGGTGAGTCCCTCTTAATAATTATTTTAATCACTCATATCTGTTTGCATGTCTCTTTTTACATGTATCTGCACTTGGACCTTCCTATATGCTTCGGTTTTCGTATGCCTATATGGATATCTATCCATATACGCAACCGTGCAAGTTTATGACCTTCTTTTGGCCTTTTTCCAATGAATTTGTTACAGTTTTTTTCCCTTTGTTATCTCATATATATCGTGTTTGATGTAATTCAGGCATGGGAAGCAGCAACAAAGGCTGTGAAGGATGAGGAAGAAATAAAGCAGAAGCTTTGTGAAGATCTAAACCATCTGGTACGTAACTTATATCGGTCAAATGTGGTTGAGTATACATCTTTAACAAATTGATTCTGACACTGTTTCTAATTAGGTTCAAGAAAGCAGCAACACTCAGTTTTCTAGACTAGAGGAGTTAAAAAGACGATTGGAAGCTTTAAACCCAAGTAGAGCATCAACGAATGTTGTTCCTCAGGTAAGTGCTGTTTCCATACCTGACCACACATTTGTAACACAATTAATATCTTGGATAACTCCCTGGCTCAGCTCTTTGCTTGCCTTATTTCATTTGCTTTAAAGTTAGCGGTAAAATAGGCATTTACAATTCGGTATCCTTTTTGTCTGTGTTTATATAAGATACTGTTCCCATCATTTTCTTTCTAGGAAACTGTTATGTCTCATACAATTTTGGGGTTCAGATCAGATGTGATATCTAAGTAGTTTTTGTAGTTACGTCATTTTCTATACAAGATGCACCATGAAAATGCAGTGGAAAAAAAAAAAAAAAGTCAGGTATAGCTTTTATATGATGTTGGATAGTCATTCGGATTTTTAATTTGATATGATAAGAGTTAGTACCGTCTCTATCGTATTCTAGGAACAAGCAAAGAGGGAAGAAGCATTTCTGTATGGAAATAGAAATTGAGCAGTGAAAGGAACGAGTTAATTGATAATAATAATGATATGAGAGTTTGAGTTCTGTTATTGTGAACAGAGGTTACTGTGAAAGAAAATGCAAGTCTTGTCCTTTGTAACTGTTTGATACAATTCATAAATGCAGATTGTTTATATTTGAAATTATGTCCAGGATGGGAAATCCACCGGAGCTTCTCAGACAACCATGGCTCCAGATACTTCCTCAGCAGCTACAAATTCAACAGAAGCAGGTGGTGGGGTCAGCAAAAATGTCCCAAATGAAGGAAATGGTGGAAACGTTCCAGCGACAAATGGGCTCGGCCAACAGACTTCAGTTGAGGTAGAAGGACGAGGAAAGAAGAAAAGTCAGTTCCACGGCAGGGGAAAAGGAATTGGGGCTGTGCCCAAAGGCAGAGGATCTCCTGCTCCTGGCTGGACGGGGGCAGGGTTCGATGTTGATGGTAGAACTTGAAAGTCGATCAATTTGGATTTTGTCCTTGAAGCGCCAGCACTAGAAAAGTGAATCTTTTTTTTTTTTATTTTTTTTTATTTTTAAACTTGATTATTGGACGCAAGTTCAGTCATTATATTTTTACCCCATAGTTGTTCATAAAAAATTGGACATCAAAAGACAAGAATAGTGATATGATAACCTTCATTGTTTGTTGCTTCAAATCTCGGGTTCTTGGCCATATAATGTTGTAATTTTGTAAACCAAAAATCAAGAATTTAGTAGTGATTTTTGTTTCCCTCGTCATTCTCAAAACCTCTGTATCTGAATTTTGGTTGGTTTACTTGGTCGGCTCGTGGCCTGCCTCTTCGGCCCGTAGACCATCCCGGCCCGCACATGACTGGCAGGTTGGGCTAGGGTTTTTATGGCGTGGTCCCTAGTTTCTTTTCAAATAGTTAGTTATATTCCATTTAAAGCATACGGGCTAGCCCATTGGCTTGCTAAGATATCAGATTAGCCCCTGACCTTTGTTTTTATCGGGATGGGCGCGACCCACTTTTCCCTTTTTATGGGGGCCACCAGGTATTTGGGTAATTATCAGAGAAGATAAAATCTGGCATGCACATACATACATACATATGTCTATATATATATATATATATTTATGTATGCCAGGACTATAGGACCTTTTCAAACAGACTCAGATCTTGATCATCCTTCAATTAACTGGTGAAAGCCGGCCTATGTTGAAGAAACTAGTGTCTAGGTACTACTCCTAGTACATAATCAGATATATGTATGTTTATATATATATATTTATCTGCATTCTGATGTATAAATATTGAATAGCTATACACGAGAATAGGAATCTAGCCACTGCACTGGTGATCTGGTCCATGCATTAGATTATACAATCATAGCGGGGTTGGTCAAGCTCAAACCCCTTATTTAATTTTTTTTTTTTTTTTGCATTAAGAGCTTTCTGGGAAGTTAGGCCAACTCAGAAAATTATTTAGACCCTACCATATATGCAGCTGGTAGTAGTTGTTAAGACTTCATCTCTTGCAACTATTATAACTAGCTGGCCTCTAATTTAATTATGTTACATCAATCTAGCTGTTAAATGTACTACGCATGGAACCACATTCATCTTCTTGAAGGCTTTAGGTACACTCGATTTGAATATGAGATTGTAATAAGTTGTAGTTGGACCTCCCTATTAAAGATTGACGTACCTTTTTTTGTTTTTGTTTTTCCTTATTTTATTGTTATTGAGGTGGGGTATAGATGTGTTTCGTCATCCCATACATGAGAAACTGTAAGTGGGATCTGCTAGTTTAAGATGATAGGAGTTGGACTAACAAACATTAGTTTTTATATTCTAACATTTCTCTTCATCTTCACGTGCAAGTTAGATAATGAGCAAACATGCAGATAAAAATTGATTAGAAAATTGAATACAAATATTTAAAAGAGCTCGAAGCATAATAAATGCCGAACACGTGAAGTCAATATTAAAAGGGTTATTTAGAAAGTCTAATATAAATTTAAGAAATAGCCTGAAATCTATTAAAGTCTCAACATAATATTAAAATGGTACTTAAATAGTGTAATTGCATGGATTAGAACTTAGTTTAAGATGATAGGAGTTGGACTAACAAACATTAGTTTTTATATTCTAACATTCCTCTTCATCTTCATGTGCATGTTAGATAATGGGCAAACATACAGACAAAAATTGATTAGAAAATCGAATACAAATATTTAAAAAAGAGCTCGAAACATAATAAATGTCGAACACGTGATCCAATACAAATTTAAGAAATAGCCTGAAATATATTAAAGTCTCAACATAATATTAAAATGGTACTTAAATAGTGTAATTGCATGGATTAGAACTTAGTACCATGGACGTAGGGAAGCAAGGCGGGGGGGGGGGGGGGGGGGGGGGGGGGGGGGGGGCTCAACCTTTATTTCCCACCTATTTATCTATGTTTATATATGATTATATATAGAATATTGCATAAAGTCCCCCTTACAGATGAAAAATCTAATCCATATCCATTTATTAGCCTCCCCCAACAAAACTTCTTGGCTTCGTCACTACTTAATATCTCCCACTCTGATATCATGTTAATAATTTATTAATTTATTTCAAAAATTTAAAATTAACAGGAGATAGACTCACAATAATTTTTATATTATAACACGATCGAATCAACAACTTTTCAGTCAGAGAGTCCTTACCAAACTCCCTCCTTGTGTCGTTAGACTAAAGTGTGTCTTAGGTAGATTGGTTAGTGGCTTTTAATAAGTCAATTCACTCAATTGTTTTATCAATTTTAATAAAAATTGCAAATGAAGCTTGGAAAAGCGCTTAATTCCTGTATTAATTCTCCATGTAATTTAATCCGTTAGTTCACATTCAACCCCTCTAGAAAGGAAGAGGAAAAAAAAGATTTTATAATAAGCAAATAAAATGTACCTCCCCATCTTATTCTAACCATTAATGCACCACCTGCTGGTCATTCATTCATAAATTTTGCAGTACTACTACTTATGGGAAGTGATGAAGAAGCAAGAAAATGGAAACATGACGGAGCTAATTCAGACATAGTGCTGGCAAAGAAGCAGACATGAGGATTTGATGCTCACCAACAAAACAGTACTTCTGATATCTACACATTTAATTTTTTTTTTTTTTTGTTTTGTTTTGTTTCCTTGTACATTTTTCAATAGTTCACTTCAATCCAAGTTTTGAGTCACCTATAAAGATTCTAAATGGTGAAACTTGAAACCCAAAAGAAGCAAGGATCAAATATACAGTACTATTGATCACGATCCAGACACACACACACACACACATACACAGAGTCCCTTGATGGCCATGAATTGGGCCTGTCTACAATTCTGCCGGGAGGACCGTCATGTAACACGTTAAGTTATAAATAGCGCAACAAGATATTTGTTTAACATACCATTAATATTAAAAATATATAATGATAGTCTCGGATTTGTGTTACCCTTTTCGAACTATATTTAATTAACATGCGTTAAATTGCGAACATGATCCTCACAAAAGTGTGTATATATATATATATATATATTGTTTTATATGTAATAGATGAATACATCTTTGTAATTTTCTATTTAAAAATTTGTAATGACTAATTGATTTTTTTTCAATATAAATGAAGGGGAGGAACTAAAGCCTCAGCTTAAATTTATTAAAAGAGAAAATAAAAAAAATATATAGAAAATCGGATCCATCCTTAATGACAAAACAAAACATAAATAAAAATAAAAGAAACAACTTTCCATGTAAAGTAAATGAACCCAAACTAAACTTGAACTCATCTATACATATCTTGAAGCCCTTTTCCTTTTGAACACGAAGTTCATAGGTACTTTTCAGGATCTTAAAATCGCAATATCCACTTCTTCCCCCCTATCTTGTCATTTATGGAGTTCTAAATCTCTCCAACATCCATATGTGAAGAGGGCTCAAAAATATGTTGAAGCTTGTTTTTATGTTGTAATTTTTTATTTAGAATCTTGTAACATGATAATGTTTAGAAATTAATACAAACGGTAAATATGACTGAAAGATATTACATTAGAATTACATGATTTATAAAATATTCTACAGAAAAAGTTACCAAGCATTGGTTTATAAGAGTATAGTAACTCATTCCTATATATATATACACATCTTTATATACACATATATATAGGACCATAAGCTCAAAGTCTAACTTACCACAAACAGATCTCGTTGTCATAAATTAAACCCCTCATTCGCTAGTCAACCCTTCTCATATTATTATCTTAATCATTGAGGCTCATAAATTAAACAAACCCCACGTCGACCTCACAAATCCACATGCACCTTCTTTCGTTAATTTGAATTTCCCGCTAGCTCGCTCGATCGATCTGCTAGCTAAGCTGGGAGGGGCACATTTTAATACACACGTACACGTGTTAAAGCCTTTAGGCCATTCAATGCAATTACTATACACATACATATATTCATGTATATGTGTGTGTGTGTGTGTATATATTAGTACTCCTTCATTGAATAATATGAAAGATTATTGTTGAAAATGATAAATGGGAATTATTATTCCTGGTCAGGGGCTAGCTCTATGTAATGACTAGCATATTGTAGCATTATGATTTCTTTTTTTTGTTAGGAAATTATTTGTATCGTGAAGATATTTATGAAAAAGCCCGGTTAAGGGTTTTTATTATGTTTTGTGAGTTTTTATAACTTTATAAGACTCGAAAATGATTTCTTAGTCAAGTAAATGACCTTTTAGGTAAAAAGGAGTAAAATCGTTAAAATTTTTATGATGGTCAAAGTTTGACCAAAAACGTCGATGGTTGACCAAAAGTCAACTGTTGACCACAGGAGTCAAATCTTGGCAGGAAAGTCAACGGTTGACAAGAAAGTCAATGGTGGACGAAAAAGCCGAAGATTGACCCCAAAAAGTCAAAGAAAAGACCGTATGGCAAAATAATCTACAGTATATAAATTATACTGTAAAGAGCCGTTTTTATGAATAAAACGATATGTTTAGAATTTAGATCCACCATAGAAAATCAAGCACATTAATTAGGATATCTTGAGCCAAGTGGTTTCAAGTTATAAGAAAAGTTTTATACAGTTCGTTTTTACACAGATGAATTTTAGACTGCAGTTCAGTAAACCAATACTGTGTATAAGTGAATCCAGTATTGAAAATACCTGTGTTAATTTAAAATGGACTGTACACTATGAAAAGAGCCAAACAACCCTTATGGTGGATGATATCATCCACCTTTTTGATTATTGCATCATTATGTTAATTATGTAAATTGGAAAGTATTTGGTTTAATTTGAACCATGCATGGCCGGCCACATGCTTCCCCCCAAGGTGTAAATTCTGATTTTTTTCAAGGGCTAAAGAGCAATTTCAAGAAGTTCCACAACCTCTATAAATAGGTGACCCAAAATCAAAAATTAATTAGAGAAAAGCAACCAAACTTTGCCAAATTTTTACCCACCAAAACCGGATTTGAGGGAGAAGGAAAGAGAGGAATCCTAGCCTAAATCAAGAGCAAATTAGGAGAGTAAGGGTCGGTTTTTGGTTGAGGAGCAAGCAAGAAGAGTGAAAAAAAAAAATTTGGTGCCCAATTCCCTAACCAAGGCCGGTTGTAGGGGGGAGAACCAAGCCAAGACATTGGCCGGATTTTGGAGCAATTGGCCGGAATTTTTGAGCAAGTTGGTGACCGGACTTCAAGGGGAGGAAGGCTGGAAAATTTTGGATCCTTTTGGCCAAGCAGGACCAGCGGCTAGTGAAGGAAAAAGGGGAAAGAAAAGCAAGCCAAATCCTTGGTCTAAAGTGAGGTATAAACCCCTTGAACTCTAAGCTTTTCATTTAAATTTCATTTGGGAAATTTAAATGTATTTTAAGCAAAGTTTGTATGAGCATTAGCTCACTTTAATTTTCTGCCTTAGTTAGGAATTTAGAGTATGTGCTTGATTTAGTTAAGGTTTTATGTTTAGTAGTTTCAAATATGCATGCTAAGTGTTTGATAATATGGCTAAGGTTTCTATGTTTGATGTATGATGTTAATGTTGACTTGCATGTTGAAAATTGAACGTTAGAAGTACGCTGCATGACTGACTTAGGCTCCCGCTGTGTTCGGTTGAGGTAGGATGAACGTAATAGGACGTAAAACGAAATCGAAACCGAAAACTGCCATTTCGGGTAGAAATTGGCCAGTTTCGGGAAAAGCCGATTTTGAGGCCTTTAGAGGCCGAATTGAGAAAAACTCAAAACATGAAAGTTGTAGATTAGGGTTTTTCCTAGGGGGTAGCGTGAGCAGAATTGAAAAATGAGGCTCCAATGGCCTCGGTTTTTATGAAAACCCGAGCCTGACCGTGCCCAGGATTTATGCACGGCCAGGATTAGTTTAACAAGGAATATGAACGTGATAATGTCCGAACTAGGTTTTTCTCAAAACACGAAAGTTGTAGGGTTTTTCGAAAGATAAAACTTTCATGAAGAAAACTTTTTCAAATTCGGCTTTGATTTTTAAACTGAATTGGTTTTCAAAAACAGTACAGGAAATAGGGAATTCCTGTACAGGATTTTTAGAAACAGTGCAGGAAAAGAGTAATTCTGCACAATCACTGATAGATTGACAATGAGAAACTGTTCCAAAGGCAGTTTTCAATAGTCAATAAGTTTTACAAATTTTACTTCATGATTTCAAATTATCAAAGTCAAACAAAGGATTTTGTACCAAATATAAGGTTTTCTAAAAAGAAAACAAAAATGGGTTTTGAACGAAATTTTAAAATAATCCGATTATGGTAGGTTCAAACCCTAGGGTTACTTAAGGTAACCAAGTAGGATAACGCGAGAAGTAAGTAAGGGGCATATAACTAAAGTTATATAAGGGTGTTGGTTATATCACCAACATTTCTAACCCTTACTTTTATATGATAACAGAATACAGAACGCGACAGTGTCCTGACAGAATCAAGCGCGACATCGGACACAGCAAACGCGAATAAGGTAAGTACAACTCCGCCTACAGCATAGGCTTTGTTGTGTATACTTGCCTAAGTATGATGATGAATGTATGAAGCATGCTATGTGTTAGGAAATGTTATGTACTAGGAAATGTTATGTATTAGGGAATATTATGAAATATGCTATGTTTTATGCTATGTGTAAAGTAAAGTCATATGCTTTGTGCTATGAAAAGTCATATACGATGTGTTATGAAATGTTATATGCTGTGTGTTATGAAAAGAAGTATGCTATGATTATGTGCTAAGAAATATGTTATGAAAAATGTTAGAAACATGTTAAGACTATGATATGCTTAAGATAAGACTATGATTTAATTGTGTGAAACATCACGAAGCATGTTCACCAATTAACAAGAACAAGATCAAGTATGAAAACAATGAAAGTTATAATGGCAAGCAAGCTTGCCTGTGTCGTACCGACCTGCGTTAGGTCGGGTTGGACTATGGTTTGAGTTGGAAATGGACTGGCCGCCCCAACCGCTCCATAGTTGCGCGCCCGGTACAGACACTTATGTTATGGGGCCCATATGTTAAGATAAGCTAAGAATGTAAGTTATGAATGGATAAGAAAGCATAAATGGCTCATGCATATGTATGATAAGCTACGTCATGATTATGTTATGTTAAGTTAAGTTATGATGGTAATTGTTTGTGTCGCGGTTTATAGTAGTTGTACTTGCTGAGCGAAAGCTCACTGTCTTACGTCTATGCTGTAGGTAAGCAACCTGCCAGCAACTGTTGATACAAGATGGTGGAGCGTGGTGGGGCGAACTGTGAAATGTGGGAAATTATACCGCTACGCGTTTTGATAAATTATGTAATTATTTTATGTGTTTTATATTATGCCCAAACAACCGTATTTAGTATACGTTAACTATTTACGTACGCTTTCGTGTGTGTCGCACCGTATAAAAAAAAAAAAATTTTCCGCTGCATACGATAAGTATGAAAGTACGAAAAGTATGTATGTATGTACGGTAACGGCCTGTGCTAGGCGGGTCGTTACACTCTATACGGTTTTGCCCTTCTAGCAGATATCTCACAACTTTACTCGCATTATGTCACATGCCATCATCTTTGTCACCTGATCATGCATGATCTGACCCTTAATTTCTTTCGGATTCAATTTTCCATATATGGGGTCTCAGATATTAAATAATATAGTACTTTTGATCAGTTGTTATTTTCTTTATAAAAAAAAATATGGTAAAGAATTTAGGAATCTTTGCAGTTATGTCTCTATACTCTTGGATATTTTCATTTTTGGCCTTCTGTCTGTAATTATATATATTTCTCAATATTTATTTTATTTGCGGCTTAAATTGTGCAGAAGAGGGGGAAAAGAGAATAGTATTTCTAATAAAAATGGCAGTATAATAACATTAAAAAAAAAATTATTTTCCTTTATGTAAAGGCCAAACTGAAAAGACATTACCGTATTGTCTTTCTGTTTTCTCATTCAATGTTTAATAATTATGCTATCTTCAAACTTTGGTTCAAATTTTTTTAACGCATGTGCATATCGTGACAAACTTTGTCTTAAGAATGACCATCGCAAAACTTTCCATCACAGTAAATCTAAATTCAAAAGCTAGGGAAAAAAAAATAAAGTAGGACTTGTTTTATACATAATTTCTGCAGTATACGCATTGGAATTCAGTTTCATAAGTAGTACTACGAAGTACTTCAGCTGTGCACATATAATAATACACAGAGCATACCCCTCTATATTATATTAACAATATATACATATATGATATATGTACATATTTAGCCCTTTGTAATTATTTACAACTTTAGGCCTGTTTTTGAATGCACGTCCAATTTCTCGGGTATGCACAAAACCATCTTTTTAGTTATTGTCTTATTATTATTATCATCATTTTTTTTTCAAAAGCTCGGACTCCCATAATATAAGAACCAAATCCTCCATATGATTCTCCTAGGATATACCTTTTTTTAATGCTTAATATAAAAAAAGAACAACATTAGTTGTTATCCTTGGTAACAGTGTTCCAAACTTTCATTGCTATATCATGTTCTCTTAAAATAAATTAATAGTTTCCAACATGATTTATCTTTTCTTATTTCAAATCTTTCTAAACGGTAACTTGCACTCATAGAAATACACATAATGTAGCTAACTTAATTATACTTTACTTTTCTTTTGTTATTTGAAATCTTTCTAAACGGTAACTTGCAGTCATATACATACAAATAAAGACAACATTAAATGCTTATACATTGAAGATAAAAATGTATAGATATCATTTTTTATTTTTCTTTCCATAATCCATTCACGTAATGTAGGCTGGCAAGTGAAACATGATCAATTTCAATACAGATTATATATATATATATATATATATTTGATATGCATCACATGGATACGTTACTTGTACAAAGCGAGCATTAATATGACCTTAATAAAGTTGTTTTTGAAGTTTATAAAGTGGAAAAAAGTAACAGATAAGACGAACATACTAAAGCACGATCCATGAAAGAAAGTCGAATAATGTACAGAACAGAAAGCAAGAGAGAGAGAGAGAGAGAGAGAGAGAGAGAGATAGAGATAAGAAGAGAGAGAAAGAAGTGATGAGAAGTGGATTCCTCTGTCATCGTTGTCTTTTGAGAACAGAAGAGGGCGCGAGGGTTGTCGGGGAGTCAAGTCCTACGTGTCAACCCCAACTAAGACCACCCTCTTTACAAGTCCCAATTCACGTGGGCCCACCACTCCCACCCCCACCCCACAAGCGAATAGCATCTCATCACGTGAATAATATGAGATGGTGATCATGTGATGATGACCCTCTCCCAAGAGCAATCAACAGTCAATAGTCAAACAGTCCGAAAGGAGATCCATTCTTCTCTTGTCGTCAAATCGATCTGTCTCGAAAAATTATGTAGGTTGAGGGCCGAAAAAACAACATCAACATTCCAAAACGACGCCGCTTAGCTCCAACTCCAATTAGTACGTAAAAACTACTAGTAGTACACTACTACTCCCAAGTCCCAACCAAAATCAGAGCCGTTTCATGTACAAGCGTGTCCACAATGTCCTTCTCTATCTCCATCACCAAAGCTTCTCCTTCTTCCTCAAACGCAATTTCTCCTTCGATCTTCATTTGACGAGGCAGATCTTTATCAATTAACGCGTCGATATCTTCGAGAACCTGACAATCTGTGCATGGAAATCTCTGAATCCTTGAACATAATCTGTCTATCAATTCCGACCCTTGCATGCCAATATAATTGCTATTGACATTATTACACGTACTACTAAATTTGGTGTTAATCCATGGCTTCAAGTTGATATAAGGCCTCAAGATATCGACCAAGATTTCATCCACAATGTCGAACAACAACTTTCTGTTGCACCGGAGACGAAACTGGCTCTCGGAGAGATTAATGTTGTTGTTGTTAGTGATGTTGTTGACGTACGAGGATATTTCGAGACGGTGAAAAATGGAGGGGTCTAGCGGGTGGGAGGGGGAGAACCAATTAGTGAAGGACACGTGGGAAGTGTTGGCTATGCCAGTACGGGCTAGTATTCTGGTGATGTAGTGGCGGAGGAGTAGATGTTGGTCTGTCGACCCACCGCAAGCGGTGGCGATGGTGGTGTCGTTTGTTACGTGGACGATGTCGATTGTGATGTCTCGTGTGTGGAGCACGTGGGAGGATGGTTCTGGGTGGTGGTACTTTTGGCTCTGAGAACTAGATAACTGTGACGAACGTTTCGGTTCTTGGGCGTCATCAGGTACCTCTGCAGCTGGCTGCTTTTCCAAAAAAAAAAAAAACATAACGTAACAAAATATATATCATAAGATATTGCCCTCGCATAAATTCCGTAAATATTTGAATGAAATTTTTTTTAACTGATGATAAATCTGATAATTCTGAATTGACATATTCTCATCAAATTTCATTAAACCATCGTATTTTTCTTAATCTTATGTTTTTGATATAATCTGACCGTTTAATTTTAATATTAAAAAAAAAAAGTAAAAAACAAAGCATAGACATGAAAAGAAAAGGGGTCAAGGGAATGATATGAACCTGCTTGTGAAAGGAGACATGTTTGTTGGATGATGGAGGTGAATTCGGGGATTTCTTGACGGGAAGGAGAGTAGGGACGACGTTGAGGTTGAGGAGATTGTTGGACAAGGGAGTTTTCTTGCATTTCTTGTCAGGAATATTGGTTCTGCAGTTGGCTGTTGAGGGACGAACAAATGTCTCCTCCTGCATTTTCTGCAGCCTCCTACCAAACGTCCCACCACCACCGCCACCGCCACCGCCACCGCCAC
Source organism: Ficus carica (assembly GCA_009761775.1). Lineage (NCBI taxonomy): Eukaryota > Viridiplantae > Streptophyta > Magnoliopsida > Rosales > Moraceae > Ficus > Ficus carica. The sequence goes on along the minus strand of CM019742.1, from coordinate 7,043,182 downwards.
CACTAACGCCACTTTTCTGATTGTTTCTGCTGATCTTCTGCTGTTCTTGCAATGCCTGCACTTTACCCTTTGTGTTTGCCTTCGCCCCTGAAACTTTGACCGTCTGACCCTTAACTTCAAAGCTTTGCTGATCTTTGGGGCTTGTGGATAATAACGGTGTTGTTGTACTAATACAAGTACTAGTCTTGGTTACCGTGAATATGTTCAGTCTCGGAGAGCATGAAGCGGAAGTAGTTGATGTTGACGACGATGAGTTTTTCTTTCCTGACCGGTTTGCTTGCTCTTCAAGTTTCGATAAACCTTTTGAGACTATTCTCTTGGCCGATTTGAGCTGCTGGTTATAGACAAGAACTTCAAGGTTTTCTGATCTGTTTCTAACGGTGTTTGTGATGTCCAACCCAACTTTTCTGCTCACACTCTCCTTAACCTGCTTCACAATCTGCCTAGCGTAATGGCCGGGGCTTCTGCTACTCTGATCATGTTCCTCTACTCTCGACTGCTTCCTTCTCAGCTTTGAGAAGTCCAAATCGGCCAGATATTCGGCGTTCTCTTTGTTGATCTGTAGCGAAAGGCGGTGGTGTTGAAGATCGACGTCTGATCTTCTGGCGGAGGAGATTCTCGGAGTCTCTGGGAGTGAGCGAGTGCCTGATGAGGTCATGTCATTGTCCAAAAGATGCCTGGCTTTGTTATTGAGGTGCCGGCGAGACCGGAGAGGTCGCGTCTGCGACCGCGAGAGGTAATGGTGTTTTTGTGCTGCGTGGATGGTGGTACTTGGCGAAGTACTGCTCAAATTTGTTGGTGAGTTTGTCTCCGGAAGAAGGTCAAGACCCATTAGTCTCGCCACCAAGCTTGGCGTCTTGGTCCCCGGCGAGTTGCTGCTTGTGTCCGAGGAAAAATCATTGGGCGATACTCCTGATCTTGAACTTGTTGTTTTGATTTGAATGCCCATCTGGATTTTCATACACCAATCTCATTAATAAAAAATGGAAACTCCAAAAAAAAAAAAAAAAAAAAAAAAAAGGACAGTTTATCAGCGATATATTAAACAAAACTTACTGGGATGTTTAAGTTTAAACTTTCTTGATCTTCTTCTTCTATTATGGAGGAAAGCGAAGTTCCCTCCTCAGATTTCAAGCTGTTCCTTGGTGCCTCAACACCTGGATTAGTATTTAATCAACAATAAAACCTCATTAGTCAAATTAGTTTTCAAGAATTAAGGAAGATTAAGTTAAAATGAGTTCAGAGAGATTGAGATTAAAGAATTTAGTGTACCTTTTGGATTGTTGGCGTCTTCTGGGAGCTGAAAAAAAGTAGTGGTACTTTTAGTACTAGCCGTGGGCTTGAAATTACTAGAAGCTGCAGGTTGTGGCTGGTTCAAACCAGTAGACTGAAACTGATGGAAATCGAACAACTGAAATACAGCACACATGCAACCAGCTGATGTTGAAGATGTGGTCATGTCTCCATCTACAGGACCACTTCTCTTCGAGGATTTTCCACCCCAATACCACTCTTTGCCCATATCTTATATATATGTGTGTGTGTGTGTGGGTATATGTATCGCTCTCTATGTATTTCTTTTTAAGTTTTCAACACACAGACAAAAGAAAGTTGATCTATATGTATAAAGAAGATGAAGTTTTTAGGGATTGGAAGAGTTTTTGAGGAAGAAAAGAGAGGCAAGAGGATTTCAAATTTTCATTCTCTTGGTCATGAAGAAGAAGAAGAAGAAGAAGAAGAAGAAGAAGCGAGAAAAGCGGATCCACCAACCGGAAAACACAGCCTTTTGATTTTAGAGAATTAAGTACAACGGCATTGCCTACGTTCGTTATTGAGTACATATATACATATATATGTATATCAGCTCTCTTTCTTACATAAAACATTAATATAATTCTTTTTTTTTTTTTTTACAGTTCACACTCACTCCCAAGTTTTACCGGACCAAAAACCAGAACCAACTCTGCTTACCCTTTTATCATCTCATTTGTCATTGGGAATTGAACCTTGTAAATAAGAAATTTTGGATTAGCTGACGAAATGACCACGCATCTCTCTCACTTGACACATACTGATAATTAAAGTTTTTTTATTATTTATTTATTTATTTTTAAATATCTGAACTAGCTCAATTTACAATGCGATTCCCCACGCCAGAGAGGCCCTGAGTTTTTTTTTACACATACGAGGTGGTTTATTGGGGATCTGTAATCTAATCCAACCCTTCTATTTTCTCGTTATTTATTGCTCTCTTATTTGCACCATCGGTGAAAATCCATAATATAAATTGCTTTAATTATTAATTAGACCGTTAATAATTCAATTTAACAACTAAAATAAATGAAATTCCTAACCTTGATAATACAAAATAGGAAGTACTAATTTAGAAATCCCTTTTTATTTTTATTTTTTTATTTTAACTATGTCATGTATATCACTATATTACTAGCTACCCTCATAATTGTCTTGGAGGAAGTTGCTCCGAACAAACAGAACAAAAAAGGACTATGCAATGATGGGTCCAAGGTCTTTGGATTGGGTTCAATAATTGAGTAGCATATTTACTTCAAAAACCAGATCTCCAAATTTAAAAAAAAAAAAAAAATTTAACTAATCAAAATTATCTTAAATAATTTGCATTTAAGTAGTTAAGCTTGTAGATGAATTACATACAACAAGACTTTTAACAATGATACCCAAGGAACAAACTTGTCACTTCCTAAATGACCCTTTTTTTTTTTTTTTTTTTTTGGGTATTTGTTAAGCTACCCAAATGGTGGTGAAGGATAAGTCAGGCATATTTTTCAGGGCACAGTGGAAAAGTTCCAAAGAATTTCAGGAGGGGAAAGCTAGCTGAATACAATTGTTGGTGAGGTCGAAACTCCAAATAGTGCAGATTAAATATAGTAATGGAGAGGGTACTATATCACTATCACTATTATGTAGATGACATGTTTGCTTCTACCTTAGAGCTCTTTTCCCCAATTTTTCTTTTTCAGTGCAATAGTTTTAGAGCTTGATTCAACATCTATTCCAACAGGAAGTTCGCATATTCAACTCTAGAACCCTCAAATCTACATTTTACTTTTTCTGTCTTGAATATCATGAAATTCAAATATTCAATTCAAAGTTCAAAAATTCGTAACTTTTTTATTTTAAATTAAAATAATATGATTCTTATGTTTAAATACTCATCTCAATTAGAGAAACAAAGTAAAATCTATATTTAATTTTTTTTTTCTCAAAAATATTTTAAATTTTTACAATATTCCTTACATCACATTTCGTTTCTAATTTATATTTCAACCAAACACACCTTTCAATTTTGACTTACAAAACTTCAACTATAATTATTGTTTCTAATTTAGTGTTTATTTGACTTATATAGGAAAAAAGGAAAAATAAATAAAAAGACCGAAATTAAATTTGAAAAAAATGATCAAGTTGAGATGGTGGGGCCAAATTGAAGGGAGGGGTGTTAGGAGCAATGTGCATCATGTGATGGTACGCCTGTATGTGCAGGATTTCAGACAGAGGAAGGTAAAGCCTACCAGTACAAAACGACACTGCCATGGCCCACCCACCCCCCCCCCCCCCCCCCCCGGGCAAAAAAAAAAAAAAAACTTTTAAAATAAAATCCTACTTGACTGTCGTTTTTTAGGTCCAAACTTTGCAGCTCCTCCTATGGGCCTTATATATATTTCTTAACACTCTTTTAGGGACCACTGCCATTGGTCCTTGTATTGTCATGATTCCTTAAATGTTTCTATTCTTTCTTTGAAATGACATTTAGGTTTTGAGGTATTTGGTATTTTGTTGGCCAATGCCACTCCTAAAAATATCAGATAACAAAAATAAAGAGAGAAAAAAAAAAAAAAAAAGTGTACCCACCTGAGGTGCAATGATGTTTTCGTTTATAAAGGGGAAAAAAAGAAATAGAGGAGATAATTAGAAGTGAGTATCTATCCATCAGAGTTTAAAACATTTTAATTAAGTCTATTATAGTAATAAGTTCCTGGTAAGAGTCAATTTAATTGGGATGTGTCAGGACGCATTTAATATCAGTTTATCTCTTTTCTCATTTATAAAAAGAAAAAAAATTAATAAGCACTTTGGAAGATATTAGTAAGCTGAGGTTTAATATTAGCAAAATCTTGATGCACATAGATTTACAATTGAGAGTAAACATATTTAAAAAGAATTCAGAAAGCAATGTCCTTCAGGAACATAATATTTAGGCAACAATACAAGGTGGCAAAATCTCAGTTTATCACCAGTAAAAAGAATACTCAAAAGACACGTCATATGAACATTTTCAAGCCAATATGTACCTTCTTTTCTAAAAAAAAAAAAAAAAAGAAAAAAAAAACTTCTATCATTAGCACATGATGATGAAAGTAAAAAAAAAAATATAATTTACACAATGATAGTGCAAGGAAGGATTCTTTCTTTTTCTTTTTCCCCCCCTAAAAGAAGACAAACACCTTTTAAAACTTTTTTTTTTTTTTTCAAATTTAAATTTAGCTAAGCACGACCCTTTTCCACCAAAAAAAAAAAAAAAAAAAAAAACCTTACCTTTACCTAATATTTTATGTATAAAAACTTTACAATAAAGAACTGAAGAGCATCTTCAGATTCAGTTTTTTTGTTGGGAGATTCCCCCAACACAATATACTTAAAACCATTCCTCTACACTCCAAATTGAATCTTTCAGATAGATTATGGACTGTTTGTGGCATGTATATAATAGTGAAGAGAGAGAGAGAGAGAGACATTTCAAATTCAAAGTAGTCCTAATTTCCTTGTCGTGGGGACATAATATATTAATGATAAATACGACACTATATTTCAGTGCCTACCATATGATTTATTGAGAAGAGAGAGAAAGAACAGGACTTAAAATTAAAAGAAGCTACTATTGGGCATGAGAAAAAAATAAAAAAGATAATAATAGAGAGGTCCCATTTGTTTTATATAATTCAATCATTTTCTCTTTGTATAGGTCCTAATGATGAAGAAAATCGTATAATTGAGAACGAGAGGCCCATCAGCAATTCATTTGCTGTTTGGTTGGAATTTCTCTGGTCCACGTGACATTTACCTTTTATCGATCCATTTTGCAAGATGCAGAGAACCCAATTTTTTTTCTTTTTTCTCTTCTCTCTTTTTATTTTATTTTTATTTTTATAATTTTTTTTTCTTGGGCCAATTCTTATCGAGAAAAGGAAAAAAGGATTCGGTTCCTCATCAGACACATCTTGATGATCAATCAATATCTGCCGTCGTAATTTCAGAAACACACAGTTTTGAAGGGTGTGGGACCCGATTTCCTGGATTTTGCTCCAAAATAATAGTGTTTCATTAATTGTCTAATCTTCATTTGAAGAGGGGAAGCAACCAAAATATATATATATATATACATATATATATATATATATATATTTTCTTTCTGAATTCTCTTCTTGGGGTCTTGAAGTTATGGAAAAATGGTGAACTGAGCATGTTTTTGGGGCTTTTTTTGAGAGAATATTTCCATTGATCTTAAAATATATTTATTATAATAATTGTAATTTCTTACTTTATGATGTTTATGACTTCCACTGACTGAAAATATTAGTAGATTTTGAACATGAAATTTTCTACCCAAACCCTTCCCATCCCACCCGCAGTTAGCTCCAACAGTTGAACTACTACATGTGAACGAAGTAATGAATAATAATCTGATACCATTGCATGCGTCAATTGCCATTTATTACGAAGATATTTTAGTTTTTAGATTTCACAGACACAAACACATCAATAGTTGACACTGCTAATAGAGGTTGGGGAAAACGGATTGTCTACCCGACCCGATACGGCATTGCAGTCCGATGGCCCGACCTGGTTTCTATATTTCGTAATAAAGTCTGCCCACCATGTTTAGAGCGGGTCGAACCATCGGACAAAAAGTCAGATTATGGATGATCCGTTTGATCAAGTCCACATTTACATCTCACGTGATCTCCAAAGTACAAACTATTTAACTATATACTTTGTTTGGTTTCAATAGATTATGAACAACCAGCTTGGGTATTTATCAGCGAATTACTTCTTGGCAGTCCAGGGAACAGTTCGGTTTCCACCCGATCTTAAAATTTTATGTCGTTGTCGTTCCTGAAAGATTACGTCGTTTATATATATATATGTGTGTGTGTGTGTGTATTTTCCCCCTCGTGTTATTTGAATAATGTCGTTTATTCCCTTCCTAATAGACGCTGCCCCAGCACTTCCTCAAGCTTAAGTCAACGTAGCAGCAACTAAGATATATGCCGGGCTGCACAATTAGTTAGGTTAATTAGATACCCCGAAAAAAAAAAAAAAAACACTAATCAGTGATTATTGTTTAATTTAACATACGTACCAGGTTTTTGGAAAATTGAAAGTTAGTGTTGTTTGAATTTATAGATGAAAATGGAGTTGGCTGCGGTGCGTAGGAAAGGGACCAGGTCTTGGATATCTTATATTGGTTGATTCTCCTATATATATAATAACCAGATCAAGTTGTTAAAAATAAAAAATAAAAAACAATTGAAACGTGCACAATTTGGTACATCTTTCTTTTCTTTTTTTTTTTTTTTTTTTTTTTTAAAATTATATTTGGAATGCGTCTCATTAAACTATTTTCTTAGTATACCCTATTGAAATATTAATGTCAAATGTGCCCTATTTAAGTAATTTTTTTTTCTTGCGATTCTCTAAATTTTTTTCCCTAATGTGGCCTTAAATATACTTATTAACTGACTTAACCATATTTATCTTATAGCCCTCTAAATATTATTTCCTAATATGCACCCTTATTTAATTTTCTATTTAATTTCCTCCCCTAATATAATCTGAAATACTAATTAACTAAAATTTTAAATAAAGTATTTTTAAAAAAAATTTTAGACATCTGGTTTTTGTTTTTTGGATTCATTTAATTTTAGGAATATCTTTAATGAGTTGTTTAGTTTTTAGTAAACTAACGTTGACAAAGATGAGATTTCAAAGAGTGCAAGGGTGTCTAGGAAACATTCCCCTAAAATAAAAAATTTTAGGCAAAATTTTCTTAAATGTCAAAATTTCCCTAAAAAGATGTTTTCCATCAAAATTGTAATATATATATATATATATATATATATACCTTGCCCATATTTTGCCTTGCTTTCCTCCCCCTTTTACTTTGTTTATCTACACTCAAAATCATTAATTTCTCAAAAGCTTTGCGTGCTCTTAAGAGAATAATAAATAAAGAAAACAACGAAATCTTTTAAAAATAAAATTATCTATGAAGTTAAAAAAAAATCAACAAATTATATAAATACACTAATCCCTTGAACAAGGTTTTCAAGAAAGGTTAACCACTACGATTGAAAAAAAAAAAAAAAAAAAGGTTCTTTGAAAGTCATGAACTATTAAATACTAACTATTAAGCTAGGTTTTAGATTTTATTGGGATCCAAGGATGGTTTTGATTGAAAATAGGTACTATAGGAAGTTGAGAATTTTATACACGATTGCACTCATGTAGACATTTCTACTTACTAAACTTGAGCTCATATAGTTCTTGTGATACAAGTTTGTGAGATTGATTGAGGATGTTGACTAATTACGAGATTCTAATTAATATGCCATAACTAGCACAAATGTCATTTAGAAAGTTGAAAATTTTTATGTATAAACATGTAGACATAGGGGAAGTTAATTTTCTGTTTTTTGTATTAGTTTCAAGAATTAAATATGAGTTTCTTAGATATTCGCGAAGAATTTAATTACTCTAAGAGTTTAATTACAAAATCTTTAATTACTGTAATGTATATAAATTTTTATTATTGACCTTCATTTATGTTGGGACAAGTCTTTAAGAAATAACACTTTTGGAGACTAACTAATGAATGAGCCTACGGAAGACCTGCTAGTTTAGAGGTGTGCTATTTTAACAATATGAACTACATAGAAATGAAGTTACGAATAATAATCTGATACTCTACATGCATCAATTCCCATTCATTGCAAAGACATACATGCATTAGAATTCATAAGCACATGCATGAATGTAACTATCAATGTTTGACACTCAATAAAAGTGATCTACATACTACATATATATTTATATATATATATATATATATAAATATATACTTGTTGTGTTTAAAGAGACTACGAAGAACCAGATTGAGTAATCAGAAGCAAATTACTTGTCGGCAGTCCAATGAACAGCTCGGTATCCACCTGATCATCTGAAGTAGAACTGTCGTTACTTTGACTGCAGTAGGTTACAGCTTCTTTCTCTTGGATCAATGGCTGCAAATTCGGCAGATTTTCTCCTGTAGTTTTCTACAAAAAACGTTGTGCATATATATAAATGTGAATTCAGATCTTATGATGTTTGATATTGCTGGCTAGAGCAAAACAGATAGTAAAACGTGTAATATTGTTCTCAATTAGAAGAAGAAGAAAAGAAAAAAAAAAAAAAAAAACCCAATGAAGAACAAGTTGAAGAATATACGAAGACAAAGCCGAATTAGTTTATTCTTTCTTATATTTTCTTTCTTTTTCTTGTTGTCATTTTATGATAAATCACTGCTCATTTATGCTTCAAACGGAAAAAAAAAAAATTAAAAAAAAAAAGTACAAACAAACTCGATCTTAAAGCTTCCTAATTTCCATCAAATATATAACAAGCATTTCAACTTTTTACTTAACTAGTCCGGAGAAATGTCACCATGCTATGCTCCTGTCTCAAGGCAAGTCTGCTATCTTTGCGTGATTGTCTGTCTAATTTACTTGGTCTTTCTTTCCTTGACAAGAGGACTTAAATAGCCTTGCCTTATTCAGGGCTAGATACACTATTTCAGTTTCTGAGGCCACCCCTAATAAGCAACCGGAGGAGAATCAGAGCTTGAGGGAAGCCCTCATTGTTCGATCAAACGCAAACGCATAATCGCACTGCATTGCTTTTTCTCCAATAAGGGAAGTAGGAAATAGCCCAGAGTGAAGGAAAAACCTCAAGAGCGGAAGAAAGGAGTCAGGAAGCGACATCATTCTCTCTTTCTTCTTGATATATTGCCGCTATGTGAGACTTGGTTCCAGATTTCTCTCCTTTCTTTAGTTCTATAATTTATATGAAGCAACTAGCAATACCAATGAAGTAAATTCCTTGAATTACAAACAGTGATTTGAAAATTGGTTTTGCTGTAGGAAATCTTTTTTGGTCTTAAAACCTAAAATACCACAAGCAGAAATGATATTCTTCTTTTCCAGGGGAAAATGAAGGCAAAAGCAGAAACAAGAAACAAATAAAGGACTCGAAATTCACCTTGAGATTTTCACGTAACCTGGCATTCTCTTCTAAGAGAATCCCTTCCTGATTTCAGGAGGAGAAAAGAAAAACTAATTAATTAAAGAAAAACGAAGTTCAGCTAAAAAGCTAACCTTGAAGCACATATTGAATACAAATTAAAATACCTTCATTTTTAGTTGCTTCATCTTCTCATTGAATAGTTGATCCTGGGAAATTAATAGGCGATTCAAGTAATTTAATGAGCTTTCATCATCATCATGTATACACACACACACAGAGATATACATATACATATATATATATATGTATAGGTATATATTAGCTAAAAGCAACAGCTATAGGGATCAACAGAAGTGATGTAATAAAATGTACATGATGAACTTCTATTAGTATGAAAGAAATCTTTGGGGAAAGTCCGAATTTTAATTTAGTTCATAAGATTATTATATAATGTACACACCTTTCTAGTTCTGATAATGTGTAGGCTTCGCTCCAACTGCCTATTTATCCCTTGGAGTTCCTCATAAGAACAAGAACTTATGTCACGCCCTAAAAGCTTCCTAATAACAATTCAAGAGCGGAAGTTCAGTGAAGAATATTACAACTGATCCATGCATGTAACAACATCTCCAATATTACACAATACCACATTTCTATGGAATGTTAAAATTTCATTCAGATAAAGTTCATTTACAGTGCTAGCGCTAATATTAATGGCGATGCTTATATTTGACACAAAAAGATGTAAAATGACGTATTTAGTTGTTCTGTTTTGTGCTCTAATAAATAATGCTATATTTCAAATGCAACATCTATTTGTTATCATAAATTTCTAGTATTTTTATTTTAAGAAAATATAAGTTTCTAGTCTTTGAATTTTGTAAAAGAAAATTTTTAAATTTTTAAGTAGACTAAAAACAATAATGTTATAATTATTAACCGAAAAAAATCAATGCATAAAGTTATCAACCAGTAGTATTCAAATGCCACAATTCGGCAAATGCTTGGTGCCAAAGTTGGCTTTGAAGATAACATATGCCAAATTGACATCAAGTATGAGAATGATTTTCTTACCAAAAAGTCAAATCTTAACGTTGGCATAGAAATTTGGCATTACATTTTAATAATTGAACGAAATTTGGTAAAATTAAGAAAATTGCCGTTTTCAATCAATCTAATCAATTATTGATTGAACATGATTGACTAATATTAATGTGTATTTTTATTTAAAAAAAATATAATGTTTAAGGATTTATTAGTGGATAATAATTGATTGACTGTAGTAAATCATTGATTGATTATGGTCTGATTTACAATCATTTTGTTAAATAAAAACAATTTAAGCCATTTGTTTAAATGAATGTTTAAAATCAGCCTAATTATCTAATTTTTCTCTAAATGGAGCACCAAATAAACAAAACGTTAATTTCGGAATACAATTACTAATTATTATTTGATATGTCGACTTTTCACTCACTAACTATAACAACGCCATTTTTTACGTTTTGTATTAAATAAAATATTTTGCCAGGTCTCAATCTTGAGATTTATGTTTTTATATATACCATTTAAAATGACATTATGTATTGGAATATAATAAAAAAGATATATCGAGTATTCTCTTTTTCTAGTTTTAAATATCAAATTTAACATGGACATTAGTAAAAAAAAGTGATCTGGTATTAAAATCGACAAATATTAAGCATCAAAGTATAGGCCACGAATACCGCTTAGAAATTTCAAGGAGCTCAATCTTCTTGGCCATCTTTGCAGTTTCAAGCTTCAGTTGCTGCATCCATATCCATACGTCTTAATCATTATCAGGGTAAAATAGAATTTGAGTTACAGGCTAAAGTTAGCTTATATATACGCGGTTGCCCTATTCACCATAATATGTGTGTGTGTGTGTGTGTGTGTGTGTGTGTTTTCACTTTTCAGAGTCAATCTCCTAGTGGTGTTTTTGCCATGATATTCAAGAAAATTTACGAAAAAATATATATAGTGATTTTCACATTTGTAGTGATTTCCTCAATTATAGCAGTTAATTGTTATAAATTGTGTTATACTATCTAAGTAGTTCATATACACATAGCCAAGTCCGTTTTGATGAGCCTCAAAGAAACTAATTATTGCATATATATGAGTCAATAAAACATATTCACTAAATTATAATGAAGCTCTGTATATATAGATACATACTAAAATATATATACTAAACATTAGTAGTATAAACAAAATTACGCTTGATTAAATATCAGAAATATGAAATATCATATCATTCCAAGATGGAGTTTCTAACCTGCAAATATTGGTCGGCTTCAGTGTTGTCAGTTTGATTATTATCCTTTGCTTGTTCACGGTATCGTTCGATGATTTTTTGCATTCTGAAATTAGCACCGAAAACATATTACGTTAACATTCAACCAAGTATTTTTACTTTTTGTTTTACTAGCTCGTTAGAAATGACAGGAAGACATTCAAATTCTAAAATAAAGAAACAAAATTCATCAAATTGAGGAATCGTTTTGGCTGTCCATATTTTACAATATGGCAATATATAATACATACGTAGGAAAAAGATAACTAACTAAAATGTGCAAACTGCAATGCAAGATAGAATACTTTGTTAGGGGGTTCACATTGATTATGCCTTCTATTTTCCTTCTCTAGGTTTTTCTCATTGGATTTTACCAGCTAGTTTAGTTATTTAAGAAAGCCTTCTCTAGTTTTTTTATTGGAGTACCCCCTGACCGGTTTTCCCTCTTAGAGTGTGTTTGGTAGGAGAGAGAAGGAAGGAGAGAGACTAAGGACTAGTTGAAGGATTTTGACATTTATGATTGTTTAGTAGGAGATAAAAGAAGAAGAAATGGATAAGGGGAGGGACTCCAAATCCTTCAAAACACTTCAATTTTAATATATCTTTAAACTAAAGAGATTACTAGAGGGATTTTATACCAAACATCCTAAGAGAAAAGACTATTTCCTCCTTCTACATTTTCCTTACCAAGGTCTTCTTCTTAGATGAGGGAAATAAAAAATGAGGGAGAGGTTTTCTCTATTATGATGTAAGAAAATTGAAATGTTTAGAAGGATTTGCAGTTACTATCCTTATCCATTCCCACCTCTTTTCTCTTCTACCTAACAGCGATGAATGATTAAACCCTTATGCTAATCCTTTTATCCCTCTCTTTCCTTCCACTTTTCTCTCTTACCACACTCTTAAGGTTGGGATTGCGATTTTTTTTCCCTTTTTGTTCCATTCCTGCACTTTCACTCAATTAAGCAGTTTCATGAGCTATTTGTTTTTGTTTTGTTTTTTGTTTTTTTTTTAAATTTTATTATTAATTAAAATTTTCAGTTGGGGGCTTGAAAGAAGAAAGATTCTTGTGAATTAGGTTGTCACCTAATTCACAATGCTCTTTTAATCTAGACTTCAGTTGCACTCTCTCTCTCTCTCTGTTTTGTTTTTAATTTTTAAAAACCAACCACATGTTGACTACATTGTGTACATAACCAATGAGAAACAAACGAAACGAAACCAATGAGAAAGTTTCTTAAAGTTTAGAGTTGAGACTTCCTATTTTTAACTTTTTAGATAAAAAGAACACAGACGACTGGCATATTAAAAGAAAATAACACATCACAAAGTCTATAGTTGGCACTGCTATGACATTAATCCCACACTAAAGCTTCTATCACTCAACATTAAACTAAAATTAAAAAAAGAAAAGGAAGGATGAGGCTTTATTTGAAGCATAAGAGTAGTAAAAAAAAAAAAAAAAAAAAAAAGGAACGATAAAAAGAGATTAATGATCAGAAATAAGAAAAAAAATTATAAACAAATTTTACTTTGACCAAAATTTCTTGTTGCCCCATAAACTTACATTTATATGTTGTCTTATTCAATAATGCTCTTCTTTAAAATTTGGATATTTAGTGCTACATAGCACCCTCTGAAAATTAGTTGGGTTATTTTGAGTGAATTAGTATACTTTCCACATTGTCATTCTCCATCATTCTTTCAATAAAGCCGTTTTCAAACTAGCTAGAAATTATTCTTCCATTTCAAAGAGACTTGTTCAATTTGAAATTATGTCGCATTCGTAAAATAGTTCACTTAGTAATCATGTCATATTTAAAGGATTTTTGGATCATAAGTTCAAACTCATAATCAAACAATAAATTTATTTCTTTATGATAGAAAACATGACAAAAAAAGTTTGAGAAGTGTTATAAACCTGGGTGTCAAACAGGAGCTAAATAGTTTCAAAACATAAAGGCGCTTCTAATTCATATATTGTAACAATGCAAAGTATCAAACAAGATGCTCATTATTAATGTTATGTATATATTTGGACAGAGATGGAAAATAGAAAGAAAGAAGGAGTAAAATATAAAAGTGAGGAGTGATGATGGTCAACATGGTTTTTCTGCTAGGAGATGGTGAACATGGTTATTCAATATAATATTTGTTTCGTCAAATAATTTCTCTATAAAGTTAGAAGGATTAGAAAATGGTGGATCTCATGGATTTATAACTTCTTTTCTTCCCATTTTCTTCCCAATTTCTTCTCAACAAATGACCCTACGCTCCCTTCTCTTTCTCAACGTCCCTCCAATTTCTTTCCCCCCTTTTCCACTTTACCAAACATAGGCGACAAGCCTTTTCTTCTTCCTTCGGAGTTTCATAAGAGTTCTTTAATGTTGTAAAGCTTGAGTTTTCTTTCCTATTTTCCTGATTAAGTTTTTGTTTAAGACTAGGGATTTTTTGGGTTTAAGGAGAAAATCAACTATACAATCCTGCCCAAACTGGTTTTACAAATTTGCCCCCTCACATGACTATAATATCTGATATTTAATGTCCAAAATCTTACATTAGAGGGGCATGGGGATTAGTTGAGACCTTCATAACCAAATTTATAAATGTAAGTTTGGGGAATTTGAAATTTGTCCTAAAATGGACTAGGGTTTCCAAATGAAAAAAGGAAAAAAAAAAAAAAATTTGTAATGCCCCTTGATTAGTTAAAGACGTCGGTGACATATCAGAATTAATCACTTTCGGTGATCATTGAACCGAACCATCTAAGAAATCGGTGGCTCAGCGGTCGGAGGAGGGTTATGGACTCTAAAACCGAACTGACCGAGTATAATCTTTTTAATTTACCTATGTATATATATAATAACTTGTACAAAGAATTGGAAACATAATTCTTGGGGACCTAACACAAAAATTGAAAACCAATACACACAAAACAAATAAATAAATAAATAAAAGTGCTTCTTGAACTGCCTGATTGTTAAATTGTTTGGTTACTGTCTCCTAAAACCATTGGAAACTATTCTCAGCTCGGTGCTCAGTCTCGTCTTTTGAAAACCAACAGCTTTCGATCAGAAAGTTGAACCACCACCCCAGTTGATGACTAATGTACTGCCCTATTTGATTTTTACTTACTTTTGTAGAAACTAAATCAACAGTAATCGTAATAAACACTACAGGGTTGCTATAGTACACTTCACTAGATTTTTAATCAACACAAAGTCGCATAAATGGTTAATATACTTTTCCTTGCTACTAGTGTAGCTTCTAATAGAAAGAACCTCCAATATCTACATATGCAAAGAAGGTGACACATCATTGTATAAATGCTACCAAACGATAAAAGTACTATATTTAATCACGATCCAAAATTTGAACCTCCATACTTATCAAAAAAGAAAAAAAAGAACCTCCATAACCGTACCTTACAGCCGATTAATTGTCTAATATATGGATTTCTTTCTCAAAATTCATTTCATATACATACATATCTATATACATATAAATACAGACATAGACAACCACATGTATTTATCACTTATGTATGTCGCTCACTAGCTAGAGTTTTGGTATTCTCCTATATCATATAACATATACCATCTATATATATAGCAGTTAGGCACTCAGTCCTCAGATAATAGATAAACAAGGCCAATCTCAATCTCATTACTCGCTTCCATGAGTTGGGAACAATGAATCAAAATATAATTAACCACGCTCGATTGTTGAAAATGAGACTGTTTCTTGATAGGAGTGCATATGATAATACTACGGAAACACCCTAAGGCACAAATTGATATCAAATTATGGTTTATATATTCTAATCAAACGTTCGTTTCAAGGAATTATATATATACAAGATTTTTCTCTTGCTCTTTAACATATATATATATATATACATATATATGTATGGTTTTAGTAAAACTTCGAGTGTACTAATCAAAAACTAACTAACTTCATATGTGTCTGCACATTATAATTTGACTTGCATTAATGTCACTGTTCATTGTAAATGATGCATATGGTTAATTTGTAAGCAAATGCTGAAAGTTTAAAATAGACTCCACATAACAAACTCTAACTGATTTAACAAGCGACATAATTAGAAAGTTTAATTTTCACCTGTTCTCTTAGATATTTGATAGTCAAAGTTCCATAAAATCTCAGCCATTATAATTAATAAGTAGAGATTTGGTTCCTAAATCCTAAATACTGATAACCAGTTAACATAAGAACTCAGCGTTTGTACTGGTCAAACCAAACAATTTATAAATATCTCCCAATAATATTTATCAAAATGGGCGATCATGAGGACTTCCTTCAAGGTTTGCAATGAATATCAAAACGTGTACGCCTAGATACCGAAAGAGGATTTTTTTTAAAAAAAAAAAAAAAAAAAATCCAATCAAAATAATAAAAAAAAGCAAGTACATAAAAACAGTCAAGCGTGAAGTGATTATGCATATATATAGGGCAGAAAATGGTCATCAAGAAAACTAGTAATTAAAGAAGTACTAGGAGAAGGAATTAGGACTAGGTCAGCATTAAAAGGGATATATTATACCATATTATATTATATAGTGCAATTACGGAATCATCTGATTACAACTTGAAGAGAAATACATATATATAGAGAGAGAGAGAAAATCTTTGAAGATATTTTCAAAGAAGAACAACCCCGAGAGCAATAACTTCAGGTACAATATCCAACAGCTGTTCTCTAGTTAGAGACATCGATCGGTACTAAAAAGAGAAGGGAAAGACCAAAATTCGTACTCCTTACTCTGATTTAGAAAGGTATAATTATATATGTGTAAAAGATTTATACAATAGATTATATATAACATTTATGTGTATACGTGTATATGTGTAAGCATGATCGGTAGTACATTAACCCATACCTTAATTGCAGACACCAGGCATACAGCAAATTGCAATTATATTTCTTTTTTTCCATGCAGCAAAAAAAATTGGTAGAAAGAATTTATGTTTTACATGTCAGGAAGCAACACTTGTAATGTAAATATTACTGAAAAAAAACATTGGTTTTGTTAAATCATTCCTAAAAAGAAAGGAAAAAAAAAAAGGGAACATACTCGATGCTTGAGAACTGATAGAGCCTGCCTTTCTGAGAGAGACGATTACGGCAACTGGGACATCGCAGAGAACTGAAGAGCTCGCGAGCCTTCTTCAACAACCCATTTCTTCGCTTCGAGAACGTCACTTGCCTGTTTGTCGCATTCTCGATTCTTCGCATCTCAATTTTTCCTCTCCCCATTTATGCCCTCCTAAAACAAAATCAGAAAAATGGGCATTTTTTATATTTTAGTTTCATTCAACTTAACCATAAAGTTTAAGCATAAAAAATCAGCATAAAATAATGTGAAAAAAAATCTCATAATAACAGAATGGTATTAAATAGGTGTACAAGGTTTCAGTCGAAATACCTAGAAGAAAAAAATCAAGCTAACTAGAGAGCTCTGAAGACATAAATTTTGTAAGAACAGTGACGACCAAAAATATCAAAAAACAAAAGTACAATAAAGCTATATAATTTCTCTCTTTCTTTGTTTTTTTTTTTAAAATTTTTTACATATTTGCTAGAAACCTCATAAGATTTAAAGAGAAAAAACCCCAAAAAAAGATAAAAAAATTTATTCGCGAACAAGAAAGTAGGGGGGGGGGGGGAGGGAACGCGGAAAAAACTTTACTGATTCGAACTGAGATGACCAAATTGAGTTCGTATTTGAAGAACAAGATGAGGAAGGTACATACAAAAATGGGAAAATGGGGATTTCTCAGAAACCCTAGCTAGCTAAGAGTATCTCACAGAGCGTAGAATGGAAGGAGGAGACTTTTCTTGAAATGTAAATATGTCTTTATTCGTCAACCACGATGAGTCTTTCCATTTTTCCTTTCCTTATTCATCTATAGTTCTCTCTTTATAACTTGCCAATTGTTTTCTCTTTGTTTTATCCTGTCAAGGGACCTTGCCCCGCACCAAAAAAAGAAACGACAATAAGTGGGGAAAAAAAAAGGCAAAAAAAAAAAAAAGAGAACCAACAAAGGAAATCTTACACTACTAGTGGCTCTAATTAACCTCGGTGCTGGTCTTTATTAGGTAAGACAAACGTGCGTAAGGAAGGAGAAAAACAAATGCAGTAAACAAATATATTTTAATAGACTAAACAACATCATTTCAATTATTTTAATCAACAACGTGATTAAATTATGGTACTAATAAAAAGTGATTAATATATGGATAATCTTCTTACAGAGGAAGTAATATGGTGAAGAATTAAGGGCCTGTTTGGTGCACAGTTCAGTTTGAGTTGAGTTGAAATTCTTAAGTTGAATAGTAATTTTTATTGACTTTTCAGAAAAGATAAAAACTTTGGGGGAAAAGACAAAAAACATTATGAAAAAGTACAATTTAGTTTAACCAAACTTACCAATCAACGGGCCCTAAGTTGTGCTTTCCAAAGAAGATAAACAAAATAAATAAAAAAGTTCTTTTTTTAATGATAAATAAAATAAAAAAGTTGTGTTGGGTGCAACATGTCAACAATCATCGTACAATGACTTGCGTGAAAGACCAATATGTCAGTGATAGCATCGGCCTCGTGTTTGCAACATAAATGGTGACCCTAGACGAATGAGAGACCATGGCTCAACTTTTTGTGGTAGGTGAGTCAGCTTGTACAACTGTTTCTTCCTTTTTTTCTTTAACAGGGTGAATTGTCTACTATCAAACAAACATACAATATATATATCAATTCAAATGATCATATGAATCTTATAAAGCTCAGTAAAAAGACATATTACCAAGAATCGACAGTGAGAAAGTGTCTCGACACACTAACAATTAGCACGTATAACGCTCATTTTGACAATACTTCGGCAAACGATATAACCATCTGATAGATTGAAAGTTTCCAACCTGTAAATTATGGTTACCACCACCTCTGCATTGACACAAGCCGAATGAAACCAAAGATTGGTAAGGCACATATCTGGTTAACCATAATCAAACTTAGAAGGTTAAGAGAACCACCTCCAATATTAGTAACGTAAAGAACAAACGCTGAACAAAATCCACAGTCGACTCGACAAAAACATCTTCATTATCCCACATGGACAAAAACCAAGAAACAAAAACAAAAATCCATCAACTTGGTAGAAACCCAGTGTACGACTGTCACGCCCCGACCACCCACGTAGGAACCGACCACGCGAATGACGTCGTGACTATACTTAACTTAAACTTACCCAATTTTTAGAGAAATTTTTTTTTTTTTTTTACTCCTTTAAAACTTAAAAGCTTTAACTTCATTTTAAAATCGTGACTTAAACACGTTACTTACATGAAACATGAAGCCTTAAACTTGGCTTAAACATAAACTTAAACTATATATAAGAGCATATCTTCTTCGTATGTACTCACTCGAGTACTGAGCTTTCACCTAATGGGAAAGCTATCATACATAAACGTAAATCGTGGACCAACCCGACCTAATGCGGATCAGTACAACACGAGGCAACTCGTGCCATACATACTGAAACCTTGCCATACATACTTAAAACATAATGTAAACACATTTTCCTTTCAAACACCTTTTATGGAAATCCGTGGTGGTGTCCATCCCAACATTTCACAGTCCGCAGCACCGTCTTTCCATAGTCTCGTATCAGGTATTGCCGGTAGGTAGCTTACCTACAGCATGAACGTAAGTAATGAGCTAAAAGCCCAGTAAGCACAATATTCAATCCGCATGCAACTGAAACACAAAATGCATGAACAGGTTATGATTTCTTATTATTCAATTATGGTTCCTTATTATCTTACTCTATAACATGTGCGCATGTACTGTGGTACATAACCATGGAGTGGTTGAAGGCGGTCCGTCCAATCCAACTCAAACCATGAAACAAGACGTTTAACATGGAGTAGTGAAGGCAAGCCAATCCAATCCAAGTCAAACCATGGAATATACCATTTGAACCCACCACAAAGGCAAGCCAGTACACACAAACAATCTTTACTTAACTTATCTCATATCTTAAGAACTTATTCTTACCATATGATTCATTATTAGTAAGCATGCTTTATGATGCCAAGATATCGAACATAAAAACATAACATACTTTATCATAACATACTATCTCATAACTTAACATGAAACATGGACATACTGCATCTTAACGTAACATCATACATAACATAACATACTTCATAACATACTACATCTTAACATGAAACATGGACATACTTAACATATCATCATGTCATAACGTACTACTTCATAACATCATAAATCATGAAATGCTATTCATGATTTCTTAAAAAACATCATATGCAAACAAACATGTGTTCATAGCTGTAGGCGGAGTTGTACTTACCTTCCGTCCTACGCTCTTGATTTATTATCCCAACTAATGCTGTTTCCTTTTCCGGTACAGCTGCAGGTTCTATCCTGCTCGATAAAGGACATTGTCTAACTTAAACTCGTGAAATGTTGGTGACCTAACCAACATGCTTACCTTACATGGTCTTGGTTGTATGTCCCTTGTGCATAACGTCTTACTCGGTTACATTGGATACCTTGTGTACTAAGCCCATAACAATAACATACCATTAGGGTTAGATCATTTTCCAACCCTGGGCTTCATCCTTAATCCACAAATCATTGGGTTACTTTCCTAACCCAATATCTTAGCTCAAACGGGTATCCTTTAGGGTTATATTGAGTAACCCTTAAGA